>CM030189.1:4244733-4307233 GCA_017639675.1 Aplochiton taeniatus
TACACACATTCACACAAATTCCACCTATTCCACACACGCACACAAACACACACACACACACACACACACACACACACACACACACAATTATAGACTTGCTATATAGTAGCTGACTTCCAGCAGGGTGCACAAGATATATCTTTCTGTGCTTAGCTCTCATCTCCATAATGTTTGACCCTGTCTCTCTCTTCCACTCTTTCTCTCTTTCTCTTAATCTCCCTCGTTCTCTCCTCCCTGCTCTCTTTCGGTCTCTTCATTTGTCATAGTCGCTGTCGTTCGATTGTCCTTGCTAAGACCTAAAAGCTTTGACGTGTTACAGAGAGGAGAGGAGAGGAGAGGAGAGGAGAGGAGAGGAGAGGAGAGGAGAGGAGAGGAGAGGAGAGGAGGAGGGGGCTGTGACTTTCATTACGTTTGTCTGCAGAGGGGCGTGTACCTGTGTTTAAAAACCCTCTGCAGGATGATATTAGGGAGGTTAAGCGAAGTTTGTGTGTGTGTGCGTGTGTGTGTGTGTGTGTGTGTGTGTGTGTGTGTGTGTGTGTGTGTGTGTGCGTCTCTACCCGAGCATTGGTATGAATATAAAGTAGCAATTTTGGACAACAATGAAGAATAGGATGGCCGTGAGCACTGTTATGGCCCAGTGGGTAGTCTGACCAGTCAGGGCCATCAATAGTAAGAGACAGCTCGACAAAGCTAGACCTGGAGGTCGATAGCCACACAATAGTCCTTGTGGGGGGGGGGGGGGGGGGGGTTGCGTATCTTTGCTGAGCAGACACTGCTGAGTGTATGTGGAGGAGGAGGAGGCCAGTTTCATTATCTGTTTGTCCAGCTGCAAGCCCCTTCCTCTAGGTGGCACAGACCATGGGCACCTGCCCCAGACTTCAGGAGGGACTGCGCCTTGGGCCACATGCACGCACGCGCGCACACACACACACACACACACACACACACACACACACACACACACACACAGATAGTCACGCACACACACTTAAGCAACACACAGACACAGACAAATTCACACGCACACTCACACACTCAGATAGACACACACACACACACACTCACACAGACAGACACACACACACACACACACACCGAGCTAATGTGCACTGTGTCTTGTCGGCTATTGGCCATGCTGTAGTGAATACTGATGGTCTCCTGGAGAACCAGGGTATAGTTCTCTATGGCTCGCTCCAGACTTAAGGGTCTGGTTTAGCCACTGCCATATATGGTGTGTCTGTCACCTTGGATGGTTTAGTGCCACAATGGAACACACACACACACACACACACACACACACACACACACACACACACACACAGCTCAGAGGTCTTTATAGGGGGGATTAAAGACAAGACATGGCTTTTAAATCCATGCTTTACTGTCAACACTAGTGTTTTAATCCAGTTGCTATGAGAGCAAATGTAAGCAGACTAATAGTTAGGACAGACACAGACACACACACACACACACACACACACACACACACACACACACACACACACACACACACACACACACACTCAGGCTCTGCATGGCACATGTGTGCTGCAGTCCCCATGCACATGTCTCTGACGGGTTGTTCATATTTCCTGGGCTGTTTTTTTAAGGCCTAAAGCCTAAAGAGGACAAACGGACAAGTGGGGGGAATCCAAGGAGAGCGGGAGAAGGCAAACATGGCTTGGGAATTTGGACAGTCATTATGGGTTCAGAGTTGCCGTTTTGCCGTCCAAGCCCAATGTAAGACTTCCGTTTCAAAGACTTCAGATTTTGTGTAAATAAAATCGAATAACTACACAAGGAGCACAGTCAAATCCCAGGCAGCCAGTTCTAAGTATGTAGTAAGGCCATTGGCCATGTCCTAAGAGTATTTTCTGTCTGGTCTAAGCTGCTGTTTGGCCTGTCAGTTAGCCAGTCGGCAGGGCCAGCCATTTCGCAAATCTCCAAGTGGAAAATCTTAGGGGGGAATTACATGCGCAGGCAATGTTAGCTTGGATGTCCTTCTAGAATCAACTCCTAAAACTGACCACGGACCAGAGAGTCAAGCTGAGCCCAGTTTTACGATTACGCTTGGAGTGGTTTGTCCTAACGCACCGGTACGGCACAAAAACAACTCCCCGTTTCCACCTCCGTTCTCCAACCGGACGATCGGGCTCTGTGCGGCGTTCCAGGCGTAAAGTTCAGGCTCTGTGCGGCGTTCCAGGCGTAAAGTTCAGGCTCTGTGCGGCGTTCCAGGCGTAAAGTTCAGGCTCTGTGCGGCGTTCCAGGCGTAAAGTTCAGGCTCTGTGCGGCGTTCCAGGCGTAAAGTTCCAGGCGTAAAGTTCAGGCTCTGTGCGGCGTTCCACCGTAAAGTTCCAGGCGTAAAGTTCAGGCTCTGTGCGGCGTTCCAGGCGTAAAGTTCCAGGCGTAAAGTTCAGGCTCTGTGCGGCGTTCCACCGTAAAGTTCCAGGCGTAAAGTTCAGGCTCTGTTGTTCCAAGCAGGACGGTCGTTTGAAGGGGCGTGCGGCCTGTGAGGTTTTCTGTTTTGACTGGCACCAGGGCACTGGGGCTGACGTAAGGCACCGTGACAAACAGCCCAAAGGAGTGGTGGGTCAGGCGGGGTGTTGGAGGTGTTGTGTGTGTGTGTGTGTGTGTGTGGGGGGGGGGGTTCTCTGGTAAACACTGGGGCGTGGAGAAGGTGACGCGAGGCTCTGGGCTCTGACTGATCTCAGTGTTGTGTTGTTGTGTGTGTGTGTGTGTGTGGGGGGGTGCTCTGACTGATCTCAGTTCTGTGTTGTTGTGTGTGGTGAGATTAGAGGCGGCAGTCACTCTCTTATCTGAGTCACTGTTGAGGCCGCGTGCTCACACACACACACACACACACACACACCCTGTGTCCTTTGCGTTTGTTCCTGTCAGGGGTTGGTGAGTGGGTTTAGAAGCCCACAGCAGACAGCTCTCACAGGGACATATTGTTGGGGGTGGGGGGGGGGGGTCCTGGCGGAGCCGGAAGGGGAAGGGGAGGACCTTTAGGTTTGACCGGACTGCAACGGTCTCAGAAATGCCAGGAGAATGTCATGCATTGAGTAGGTGTAACTGCAGACACACACACACACAAACACACACACACAAACACACACACACACACACACACACACACACACACACACACACACACACACACACACACACTAACCCATTCAGAGGTAGAGCCTGTTTATTTCTTAGGGTGTAGCATAACATAACACTCAAAACATGATGATTTGAGTTCCTACAGCCACGCACCCACTCCCATTTACACTATATATATATATACATATATATATATATTCCTCATTTCATTTACATTATATATATATGTATACATATATATATATATATATTCCTAATTTCATTTATGCAACTTTATTTTAAAGAGCTCTTTAAAAAAAAGAAGCCAGCATTGGTCTCAGTTCTGAGTGTGTGTCAATCGTAACCCTCCTCTCTCTGTGTGTATGTGTGTGTGTGTGTGTGTGTGTGTGTGTGTGTGTGTGTGTGTGCAGAGCTCCCACCTGGCCTTGATTGACACCCTGATGATGGCCTACACGGTGGAGATGGTGAGCGTGGAGCGGGTGATGGGCTGCCTC
Organism: Aplochiton taeniatus; assembly: GCA_017639675.1. Classification (NCBI taxonomy): domain Eukaryota; kingdom Metazoa; phylum Chordata; class Actinopteri; order Galaxiiformes; family Galaxiidae; genus Aplochiton; species Aplochiton taeniatus. The sequence goes on from CM030189.1 coordinate 4,248,339, forward strand.
AGCCGCTGCTCCTCCAGCCGGCCCTCGCACACCCAGGGGCACGCCCAGGAGCTGCCCTATGACACCGAGGACGCCGTTACCACCTGGATCAACAAGGTACACACACACACACACACACACACACTCAGAAAAGAGGCGGATGATAACACTCTTTCTCTCCCACGAGCTACACCTGTAACAACAAAAGCCCTCCCATATAACCTTTTGTATCAGCTTATTCTAGGAGGGATATTCCAATTTAACAGACACATTAACAAAGCAGGTAGTCTGTCAAAGCAAAGGGAATATTTAAAAGCATCCCTCTGTCTGGGTGCAGTTGCACCCACAGGCCTCCTCCACGTTGACAGACATCTAGATGGGCTCTAAAACGGGGTTAAGGAGCGGAGGTCAGACAGCGGACAACAATGTCAGACCCTAGGAAGGGGTTAAAGGTGAGGCCGGGGTCTAAACTTCCTGGCAATCCTTAAACGCTGGTCTCTCAGTGTCTGTAGGTGCTCTTAGAAACCGTGGTTGGGTTTTCTTCTGGCCTAGAGCCTTGCGCCACTGTCATTATTGCCCCCTAGAAACCAAAACATGCGCGCTATGGTTCCCCCGCTGAGCCAGCTGACATTCCTCTACAGAATTCCAGTGTGCTTCCTGCTCCCGGTTGCAGGCCAAGGGAGGGAAGATCGGCATGCAGTCTACCCCCCCCTCCCCCCCACTCCTTTCCCACACAAACAAACGATACCAATAAACGCTCCCAATATCCCCTGAGGGACGTTCAGGACACAAACAGTCTCTCTCTCTCTCTCTCTCTCTCTCTCTCTCTCTCTCTCTCTCTCTCTCTGTCTCTGTCTCTGTCTCTCTCTCTCTCTCTCTCTCTCTCTCTCTCTCTCTCTCTCTCTCTCTCTCTCTCTCTCTCTCTCTCTCTCTCTCTCACACGCACACAAACATACAAACCCTCTCACACACTCACACACACACACACGGCAGGCCCTCCGGTCGCGGCCATAGCCGGCCTGTCATTTCCTGAGCTGGGGCTGTGTCCTCAGGCCCTGGCTGTCACATCACCCTGAGTGCAGCCCATTGAAACCAGAGGGGCCAAAGCCCGATTCAAAACGGGCCGAGGGCCGAGGACCTTAGTCGAGCAAACATGGACGTCAGTAGGGCTTCTCTTCTGGCTGTCTAGGGTTTGCTGACCTTTTGGTGCCCCAATCGCTCTGCTCACCTCAGACGAAGTCCAAAGTTACAGTGATTTAGTTTTGAGTTGGGAAGTTTGCTGCTCATACTTTCTTTTCGTGTTTTGTGTATTTGAGTTGACTCTTGAGTTGGCTATTTTTTTTTCTCATTAAATCTGAGTCTCTCTCTTTGCGCTTTTCATGCAAACTCTTTGATCATTCTCTTTCCTCAATTTAGGTGCAAGTTAGAAACTTGACCCAAAGCACTGCTCTCTGTAGTTTCCGGTCTGTCTGTTTCTCTCACCTCCCCTTCCCCCTCTCACCTGCAGGTGAACGAGCACCTAAGGGATATCCTCGTTGAGGAGCAGAGAGTAAGAGAGGGCTCCTCTACAGAGACACACAAGGTGAGTTCACACACACACACACACACACACACACACACACACTCACACACACACACACACACACACACACGCACACACGCACACACTGGCGCAGATGTTTCTGACGTAACATACCCTTCTGGAAGGGGTCTCCCGGGGCCAACAGCAGGGCTTTCCTGCCTTCTTATTCACTTAGAGCCTCAGACAGAAGGACACAGTCGCTCTCCTCTTCTTTGTCTCTCTCTCTCTCTCTCTCTCTCTCTTTCTTTGCTTCAGGGCCCCCACACAATGGCTCCGCTCTCTCCGTTTCTCCGTCACAAATGTACACGGGCCCACGCACGAGCGCGCACAATGCTCGTCCCTTTTCTGCTGAGGGCAAAACAGATGAGCCCAGTGTCATGCCAGTGTTGTTGGCATGAGACGCAACCCCACTGCTAGAGGAGGGGAAGAGATGGGGGGGAGCAATCACCTGAGAGGAAGGGTGGCAGACAGAAGAAGGGACAGGAGAGAGGGATTGGGGGAGCGCGAGCGAGAGAGAGATAGAAAGATAGAAAGATAGAAAGTGAGTTTGACAGTGGGGGGAAAGGAGGCAGCGAGCGAGCGAGAGAGAGAGAGAGAGAGAGGGAGAGAGAGAGAGGGAGAGAGAGAGAGAGAGAGAGAGAGATAGAAAGATAGAAAGTGAGTTTGACAGTGGGGGGAAAGGAGGCAGCGAGAGAGAGAGAGAGAGAGAGAGAGAGAGAGAGAGAGAGAGAGAGAGAGAGAGAGAGAGAGAGAGACAGGGACAGTGCTGTGATTCTCTCCTCAGAGCACACTGCGGACCCAGGGCTTACGTAAGGCCTTCATGACACGCTGCGTCAGTTCTCTGCCCGGCGACCGCTGACATGGGTTAGGGTTAGGCCTGTGAGAACGGCTGGGCAGGCAGAGAGAGGGGAGAAGGGGGGAGGGGGAGAATGGAGGGGTTGGAACAAGGGGAAACGAAAGATGGAAAGGAAGCGTGACAGTGAGAGAGAGAGAGAGAGAGAGAGAGAGCGAGAGAGAGAGAGAGAGAGAGAGAGAGAGAGAGAGAGACAGAGAGAGAGACCCAGACACAGACACAGACACAGACACAGACAGAGAGAGAGACAAAGAGACAGAGAGGCAGTGTTGTGATTCTCGGCAGACCCGGGGCTTACATAAGGCCTTGATGACACACTGCGTCAGTCCGGTGCTCTGCTACCACTGACAAGCACAGCAGCCGTCACCCCGGCAACCTGGCATGTCAGGTCACAGCCCGCGTGGTCAGAGAGTTCATCCCATCAATCCATGCCAATCACTGCTTTATTGTTATATACACAGATATTTAGCACATATTAAGCTACTTTTTGCTGTTTCCAGTAAACGTGTTCTAAAGCTAGCTACTGTACTACAAACCAGAAAGTGTTGAAGCTTCGTTGATGTTGAGCTTACCCGACAGTTTACCTCTGCTAGTGAACAGGAAAAGTTGTTTGGTATCTCGTGATTCATGGGCATGCCAATTTACCCTTAAAGGGGGCGCAGCAAAACTGCATCAATGTTGAAATCACTTTAAAAAGACAGTTTTACCCTTAAACAAACTTTCTTTTCAACTAGACTTCAGATGTCTTTTTTTTTGTCTGGTACAGCGAGAGAGATATCCCCTCTTATCTCTGATAACCGATGATACACACGGGGCTGTACTACCAGACACACACACACACACACACACACACACACACACACACACACACACACACACACACACACACACACACACACACAAGGCCCTGTTCGGAGGCAAAACAAGGAGTTCCTCGGTAAAATGAAGAGAAGCCTTAACGTGTGTGTGTGCTCTCAATGGCCTGTTTTAACACACCCTCTATGCTCTTGTCACACAGCATTAGCACTGCATTAGAGTCCACAGAAGACTATTCACTCCATGGGCCCCGCAGGGCATGTTGTAACGCACACGAAACACACACACACACACACACACAGAGAACACACACACACACACACACAGAGAACACACACACACACAGAGAACACACACACACACAGAGAACACACAAACACACACACACACACACACACAGAGAGAACACACACACACAGAGAACACACAAACACACCCACACACACACAGAGAACACACACACGGTTGAACACACTCGTCGATCCCTTTCTTTTGAAGCTCAGGCCACGTCTATTCTAGGAGCGTGTGAGAAATCCATGGGGATGGTCTGATGATCTACTGTGTGTTGTTGATTGTGTGGGCAAATCCTGTCCGTGTGTGTGTGTGTGTGTGTGTGTGTGTGTGTGTGTGTGTGTGTGTGTGTGTGACTATGTTGAGGTGATGCAGTAGCACTGGCTGATTGCTCCTCCAGATCCTGTGGTGTGTGTTCGGTCATGAGCTTGTCTCAGGGTTAACTCCTCTCTCTGCCTGTTGTCCTCATCCTCCACCACCTCCACCCAGTCCACGGACAAATGGTATTGGAGACTGGTACCTGTAAGTCCACCTACCAGCCTCACCCCCTCCCCTCCCCCAGACCCTCAGATGACCGGCTGCCCCCGTACCCAATTCCCCTCCTGTCCTTTGTCTCCCTGTCCCACCCCTCCCTCCGCCCTGTCCCTTCCCTCCTGCTGCCCCATCGCACATCTACCCCCGTTTGCTGGTGCATGATCTTCCCTCTCATGCACTTGGCCAAGGCAAACACCCAACTCAACCCCCCCCCCCCCCTCCCCCCGCCCCCCCAACCCTCTGGCCGCCACCCCCTGCAAGCAGACAACATGCGCGTTTCCAGGCTTCTACGAGTCCGTCGCCTGACAATCGCCCCTAGCCTAGCATTTTTATCCGAATGGCTTCCAGACGCGGAGAGACATTTTGGAATCCGGCCGTTTGTCTCCTCTCTAGTAAAACAGTGAGCTGACACCAGTCCTGTGCGTTAATGGGTGTACTGGGAGCGCTCCGCAGCTCAGCGGATATGTGGAGTTGGAGTGGTGTACAGCGCCTTAATGTTTTACGGGTGCAGGGGGGAACGAAATGGATGCCCTCCTGACACCTTCCATTATTAGGCTCTATATCATCCCCACACGGCCGTAGGGAGGGAGCACTGTGCGGGACATTCGATTTCTCAGGCATTTGTGCCGTAAGGGAGGGGGGGGGGTCAGAAATCTTCTCAGAGCATTACTCCCTTCTGTCTAGATCCAGATCAATTGTCATGGAATTGAATCCATAGAAATGTTTTTTTTTGTTGTTTTTTTACGACGGTTGATGTGCAATTTACTGTTTGTGTTAATTCGTTCGATGTTTGCTGGTGTTGTATGTGTCCTTAAATCCCCAAACCGTATTCCTGGCATGATTTAATCCAACCTCTAGGTAGACCTACCAATTCTGAAGCCCCTCCCATGTTTGACTTTCCTCAAATGAACACTCAAAGATGTTTGTCTTTGCATGTGGAGTACGTGTGTGCCGACACCAACTGTACTTTCGACACAACAGTCTATTCTGTGAATCTATATATATTCTTTTTTTTCTCTGATGCCCCGGACAGCTGTATTATAGATGTGTCTGTGCTGTTGCCATGGTTTCAGGCTCGCTACAGGAGGGAGCTGGGCCAGCCGAGGAGCGCTCCCTCTCTCCCCCTGGTGGAGAACCTGCTGAAGGACAACACAGATGGCTGTGCCCTGGCCGCCCTGGTGCACTACTACTGCCCGCAGGCCGTGCGGCTGGAAGGTAGGGCCCGCGCTGCTGCTGCTTAGCCCAAAGAACCAGGCCCGAGGGGGGGGGGGGGGGGGGGGCTGCCATCTACTGCCGAGACGGTCTGTTTTCAGGATGGCCTATCACTGTATGACTTTGGCAACTCTGAGTGCAGTGAGGGGCGGTGTCAGGTTCAATAAAATGAAATCTGAGCAAGACCATATATCTTGTATCAAGCCAATATATATATATATATATATATATATATATATATATATATATATATATATATATATATATGCAATATTTCTTAATATAAGATGAATTATCTTAATTATTTTACTTATTTCAAGACATATTTATCAAGACTATTTTCTTGTTCTATTGGCAGATAAGTTTGCACGTTTGTTTGTGTTTGTCTCAAAGATTCCATACGTTATTTCTCCTTTCTTGTGGCAATTTTTTGCAGTAAGCAATCAGAGCTCCAATCTGTAGTGTGGTGTCAGTAGTCAGAGCTCCAGTCTGTAGTGTGGTGTCTGTAGTCAGAGCTCCAGTCTGTAGTGTGGTGTCAGTAGTCAGAGCTCCAGTCTGTAGTGTGGTGTCTGTAGTCAGAGCTCCAGTCTGTAGTGTGGTGTCAGTAGTCAGAGCTCCAGTCTGTAGTGTGGTGTCTGTAGTCAGAGCTCCATTCTGTAGTGTGATGTCAGTAGTTAGGGGTCCAGTCTGTAGTGTGGTATCAGTAGTTAGGGATGCATTCTGTAGTGTGGTCAGTAGTCAGGGCTCCAGTCTGTAGTGTGGTGTCTGTAGTCAGAGCTCCATTCTGTAGTGTGGTGTCTGTAGTCAGGGATGCATTCTGTAGTGTGGTGTCAGTAGTCAGGGCTCCAGTCTGTAGTGTGGTGTCTGTAGTCAGGGCTCCAGTCTGTAGTGTGGTCCTGTGAGTAGGTATTGTAAAGACATTAGCTTTGTCTTAAATGCCCAGTTCCATAGAAGAGTATGAAAATATTTGATTTGACTGATTTATTGACTTGCAATAGTGCTAATGCAGTAAATACAGAATAATTACTTTGTTTTTTGAGAAAGAAATGGAAAGAATGGGATGGCAGAGAGGGAAAAAAAGAGAGAAACTAAGTGAAAAAGAAAGACAAAGGAAGAGAGAGCGAGAGAGGGAGAGAGAGAAATAATGGCTAATTTCCGTCAGCCCACTCCCACTTTCCTAAAAGTGACCAGAGCCGGGCCGTGATTGGTTGGGAAGTGTGACAGAGAAAGCTGTTGGGAGGAGAACAGTCGGCTGTGGAGTATTTCAAAGATAAACATTTCCACCAGGGCCTGGGTGCCCGTCCGCTAGGAAGAAAAGAGGGGGAGAGTGACGTGGAGAGAGGAAGTAGGTCATGCATATGCGAGAGCCGGCTGTCATAGGAAGGGTGCACACTGTACTATTCATAAGGGAGCTCCATTGGGTCTGAAGAGTCTGGAGTTCTGACATCAGTGCTCCTTCCCTCTGGGGCTGTGTGGGGCTCGCCAGCCATGACGTCATGCTAACACTTTCCAAATAAGGAAATCTGCGTTGTTCTGTCAAATTGACTCTATGACAAAAAGAAACGAGTTCTTTCTCGGCTGTTATTAGCTTCCATGTATCGTCCTATGTGTAATATAGCAAAACAACGGAGTCTAATACTTTCTTATCTTTTCCCCCTGCCTTGGTGTGTGGCCCCACCCTCCTGTGTGAATGTGTGAATGTGTGAATGTGTGTGTGTGTGTGTGCGTGCGTGCGTGCGTGCGTGTGTGGGGCCCGCCCTCCCAGATATCTGTCTGAAGGAGACCATGTCCTTGGCGGACAGTCTGTACAACTTGCAGCTGGTGCAGGAGTTCTGCGGCGACAGCCTCAACCACTGCTGCCACTTCAGCCTGGAGGACATGCTCTACGCGCACGCCTCGGTCAAGGTAGGAGTCGGAGCTCCAGGGCTGGGGCCCAGGACAGGACAGGAGGCCAGGGGGGGGGGCAGGAAGCCAGGGGGGCAGGGCACCAGCCCTGGGTCTGGGATTGGCTCAGTGGAAAAGGGTGAAGCGAGGGAGATAGACAAGGAGACTCGAGCTAGGAGTGTCACACGGGTAGGCAATTAACAGCGGCAGAAAACAAGTCGTTAAAGAACGTTTTTGGAGTGTTCACGGGTAGAGGGGGCCTGGCTCGCGTGTGTGTGTGTTATTTTATCCCAGACACGGTCCCTTTGGCCAAGCCCTCCCCTGGATCACACAGAGGACAGAGGCCTGCTGAGGGGAGTACCATGCCACAGGGAGAGTCTCTTTCCCCCGGACTCTCTTGTTCTCTCTCCTCGCCCCAGGAGGTGGAGGAGGAGAAGTCTGGACGGACACTTTTCAACGCGACAATAAAGGCCGTTTTGTAAGCCCCGGACTGGAAAGAAGAACAAATATTTCAGCCCCAAAGCTAACATTGTCAAATATGTTTGTTTTGTCCTGCACGTTAAGAATAGACAAAGAATCAAAGGATCAGAAGAATAGAAAGGGCTCCATGGCGTCCATAGAGCGGGGTGGTGCCCGTCTCCACCAGTCTGTCTCAATAAGAGAGACTGTGGGCAGAACCCATTAAGATTCCGGTCACGAGGGCGACCGTTGGCCAAGCGAGCAGCCTTTCCATTCCCCCCACTAAGACAACAGGTCCTTGTCTCGCTCACACTTGCACACCACACACACACACACACACACACACACACACACACACACAGACACACACACACACACACACACACACACACACACACACACACACACACACACACACACACACTCTGTGCTTTTGTCTCAATCTCTCTTTCCCACTCTTCAGTGGTAGTAGTTTCTCTGAATTTCTCTTGGGTACGCGTGCATCCAGAAACAGTGTCATGGTTTGTGTCGACCGGACGGCGAGGGCCGAGCCGAGGCGTCATCCGCCAAATCCTTTTTTGAGGGGGAACAGTTTCACGACTCCATTCACTCCATGCCGCTAAAGCATGTATATACATAATGCTACAGGTCTGATTTCAAACCGTTGCCCCAAACAAGTGAGGGGGCACGTGCCCTGTGAGTGCTAATGGCGCCTGACGCCTCTGGGGGCCCAGGGAGGCTCTAGAGGAGGAGGAGGAAGATGTGGGCGTGAAGAGGGAACCACAGCTCTAGCTCTCTGCCCATTCCCCATTGACTTGGCTGCGAATCCTAACCAGACTGGCCAGCTTGCCTGTGTGTGTGTGTGTGTGTGTGTGTGTGTGTGTGTGTGTGTGTGTGCCCAAAAGATCATCTAAAAAGGAAAACGGGCCTTATTCTAGCATTCTTTTATGGAATTTGAGGGCTGCAGTGCAAACGTTCCAGTTCTTTGTTCTCGTGACGTCATGGAGGAAAGAGGCAGGAATAGAGTTCTGTCTGAGTGTGCGGTCGAAGGGATTTCTGCTGTTGAATAAATCCCATGTGGTCTGGGAGTTCCCCCTCGGCCGTCTATTTTGATCGTGCGCTGTGTTCAGTGTGCATTTGGGTTACTTAAGACTGTGGAACGCTCACAATGTTAATATATATATGGGGCACACTGAACTACATCCCAGATGGTATTATGGACGATTTCTAGAGTGAGTGGGAGGGACTGGGTTTGGCATCACACACACACACACACACACACACACACACACACACACACACACACACACACACACACACACACACACACACACACACACAGTCAGAGACACCTCCCTATAGTTACCTAGCAACAGTTGCCTGCTCCTGACCTCTTTGCTGATCTGTCAGTTCCCAGCATATTGTTGCCACGCTGCAAAGCCTCAGCAGAGACACCTTGTGCCTCTCAGACATTATTGCAACTTTGTTTGGCTTCTACTGCTCAGCCTAACAAAAAATGAAATGGCAGTAATTATGAGGTGGACATAAAGGCGTCCCCTTCCGCCTTCAATTTTTTTGTTCTTTATTTGTGTGTGTGTGTGCTGTAGAGTAACTACCTGGTGTTTATGGCCGAGCTCTTCTGGTGGTTCGAAGTGGTGAAGCCCTCATTTGTACAGCCGAGAGTCTTCGATCCAGAAGGTACTGAAAGAACTAGTGAGGAGGAGGAGGAGGAGGAGGAGGAGGAGGAGGAGGAGGAGGAGGAGGAGGAGGAGGAGGAGGAGGAGGAGGTTGATTATGATGCAGACGTCGTTTCTTTCCAAAATGTCGGTCCTTCTGTGTAAAGCACTAACGTCACGTGTCCCATCTTCAGCCTCTGAGCCGGTGCAGTCCGGTCTGAGTATGGCTCCAGTGTGTAACCCAGCTCAACAGAGATATGCAGACACGCCTGCCAGCCCAGACCAAGCCCCTGTTGCAGGTAACGTTGTCAGCTGTTAACATTTAAGAATGTGGAAATGTTTTAATGTTTTTAACACAAAGCACGATTTCAAAGCACGACTCCCTGGCCGACTTGTTTTGCTGTGTCATCCCTCTTTGTTTTTGAAGCTAACCACCGATTGCTTTGTGTTTTAGGTTTGATAAAGAGATCCACCTCCATGTCGTATGTGGATGGCTGTGTGGGGACGTGGCCCAAGGAGAAACGGTCAGTTATTCAATTGAATAGATTACTTCCAATAGCACGATATCCATTTTCCCTAGTGCTTAATACCGAGGATGTCTCCTGCTCTCCTTCAGGTCCTCCTCTCGGGGGATCTCTTTTGAGATTCCTCTGGATGGGGAGCCTCGCGCCCCGCCCTGTGGGGGCCCTGCACTCCGCGGCATGACCCGCTCAGCCAGTAGTGAGGGTCTGGGGTTCAAAGTTCACCACGTGGGCCGGGGCAGCATGAAGAGGCATGTCTCCCTCACACCAGTCAATGTCAATGGACAGAGTGGGAGCAGTCACATACCAGAGGAGGCCGAAGACTTCATCTCCCAGAATGCCCTGGGTCGACGGCATACATTCTCTCACAGGAACCAGAACAGGTACAGCGGAATGAAATGGTGTTACCAGCAAAACATTTATGTGCATTTATGTTTCTGTAATGATAAGACGTAACTAACAATGTCTTTAATTAGCGTTTTTGAAACATAACTAATCATTACGGCCGCCGTCCAGGTACTCCAACGGAGTCCTCTCGGATAGCAACCACCACGTCAACAGTCACCATGGCAACCACAGTGGCCACGTCAGCCCTTCCACTCCGCCGAGCATCGAGGAAGCCCTGAAGATCATCCACGACATGGAGAGGCCGCACGGCAGCCTCGGGCCAGGAGACAACGGCTTCTTCCTCCACGGAGCGGAGCCTCCAGACACTCCTGGGGCTGCTCCTCCGGGGGACGACCCCGGCTCGGCCAAGGCCCGGCCGGACGACTACGACCAAAACTCGGCCTCTACCGAGGTGGACACGGGGATCCACGTGAGGACCGAGGACATCCAGGAGAGTCTGGACGAGGACTCGTCTTCCCTGCGGGACTACCCCGATATCGACCCGGACTTTGAGACCATGACCAGGTCCTGCCCGCTGCCGGAAGGGGGTGACAGGGAGAGGGCCGGCAGGGCTGGGGAGAGGCCCCAGGGGGTCAACGGGAACGCAGGAAGGGAGAGGGGGGACCGGAGCAGCCCGTGCCCGAGCTCAGTGCCCGCCCTGCCCAGGTCCCACTCTGCCAGCCCCGCGTCCTCCTCCGGCGGCTCCGGAGGGGGCATGGTCCGCATGACGAGTTTCGCCGAGCAGAAGTTCCGCAAGCTGGAGGGCAGGAGCAGTGGCGGCACCACGCCCGAGAGCTCGGAGATCAACGTGCCCTACACACACCCGTCAAGAGCCGTCCCTGCTGAGGTCAGTGGCCAGGCATTCCATCCTTCTTCTTGGAAGTATTTCACAGGGTTACATTTTCACTCCATGTTTGTTGGGTGGGGGGGGGGGGGGGGGGGTTGGGTGGCGTCCTAAAAAGGTTTGTTTTGTGAACGGATTTGGGGTTGAATCTTAAACCCCTTTTTCTTTGACCTTGCAGATCCTCGGGCCGCCCCAGCCAATCACGTCCCCCGCCACGCCCTCCCCAAGGGACCCCTCCCACCTGCTGGCGTCAGAAATGGTGCACCTGAAGATGAAGCTGGAGGAGAAACGCCGAGCCATCGAGGCCCAAAAGAAGAAGGTGGATTACAAACTGGAGGCTGTGGAAGGCGTTTGAAACAAAACAACAACCCTGTTTATCATAACCCCTCATTCGTTCCTGTTTTGAACATGAACATGTTTCCCAGGTCGAAGAAGCTTTCACCCGCCATCGACAGAAGATGGGTCGGACCGCCTTCCTCAACGTGGTGCGCAGAAAAGGCACCACCTCCCCGCTCAGCCCCAGTCCCACCGCCAGTTCCGCCGGGACAGAGACCCCCTCCCCGGACTCCCTCCCCTCCTCCAGGGCAGCCAACTACAGGGGCCAGGGGCAGGCGGAGAGGTGCAAACCGGACGGAGCGGCGCCAAAGTCCCCCTCGGAAGACAGCGGAGGTGAGAAACACTGACGTCGAATAGAGCACGATAAAACAGAAAGTAAGAAAGAAGGATGACCATTGTTTTGGAGAGCACAAGACAGTGTGGGATTTGGGGGAATACAATTCTGTACTAATCGGGCTAAGCCGCACCACAAAGGCTAGTCCTTGACGCAGCGACCAAGGTTTGATTCTGGCCTGGGCCCTTTGCTGCATCTCCTCCCCTCTCTCTCTCTCCCAACTTTCCTGTCTTCCTGCTGCCCTGTCAACAAAGCATAAATGCCTCCCACAAATATCTTTCAAAATAATACAATTCTGTACTAATGAGTAATGGCGCTGGCGTAGGTGTGGGCGCCGCAGAGGTGGACCTGACGGAGTACACACGCTCCATAGAGCGGCTGAACACGTCGCTGGGCTTCCTGCAGACGGAGATGCAGCGTCTGGCGCACCAGCAGGAGAAGATCATGACCATGAGGGACCATCAGCAGCAGGCCTGGGTCATACCCCCTCCTGCCCCTTCTCCACACAGGTAGCGTCCGGCCACACGTTTGATAACAAGAAAGCGTGTCATCGTACCATATTATGGACTTTGATCATTTACAGGGTTCCTGATGGACGATGGTTATTATTGTTTTAACTGTAGCTATTGACTTTAATTTAATGACAGCTTTTTATTTTGTATGTATTTATTTATTTGAATGTAATCTTTCTCTGTCGTTATTGACGTTAGTTCAGTGACAGCTCTTTTATCTTGTAATTTTTTTTGAATCTGTAGTTATCGATGTTCATTTAGTGACTGCTTTAGCGTCTTCTTAAATCCATGGCTCTCCACAGACAGCTCCGTGAGCTGCGCAGCACCAGCGTGGTGGGCCGGGGCTCGGTGGGCTCCCTGTCCCCCAACCTGTCCTCCACCGGCTCGCCCCGCGCCCCCCACCGCTCCCCCGGCGGCCTCAAGCGCCGGCCCGCCTCTTTCCACGCCCGTACCCCTCGCACCCCCCGGCCCACCGACCTGAAGGTCACCCCCTTCAGCCGGATGCTCAACACCCCCACCTCGGTGGACAGCCTGCCCAGGCTGAGGCGCTTCGCCCCCAACCGGTCCCAGAGCAGCTCCTTCGCCTACCTGGGCAGCGAGGAGGGCCACGGCACGGGCCAGAGCCAGGAGGACAAGGACAGCCTGGACCTGGACGCCGACGAAGGAGACGCCGGGAGGAGCGCCCCCCGGTCTAAAGAGCCGCCCAAAGCCAAGGAGGAGCAGACCCAGGAGGGGAGGCAGATCCAGAGTTCGGAGGTGCTAAGCCAGCCGCTGGTGGAGAGCGTGGGGGCTCACGGAGGGCAGGCGGACCCCCAGGGCAGGAGGGACCTGCTCGAGGTGCCTTTGTCCATGCTGAAGCCCCTGGACGGCCAGGGCCTGGAGACAGCCGGAGAGGGAGAGGTGGGGGCAGACTCGTTTGGGGAGGACCAGAAGATGTGCTGCGGCTTCTTCTTCAAGGTTTGCTGGAAACTTTCTTACCCGTTGAAGTTTTTGCGTCACCATGAGTGTCAGAATGTTCATCGTTAGGATATACACCAATCACTCACAAATTTGTGGGTAGAAACTCAGTTTACAACTGAAGTTCACCAGCGGCAATAAGACAGAGCAATACTGCGACTGCACTGTGCATGCCTGGCTGACCAGAGGCTGTGTGTGTTCAACCGTGAGCTGATGTAGAACAGTGGGCCTGTGTATCTAGGCCAGAGGATCAGACGGCACACAGACTCCTGCTCGTAAAACGAAAGGACCGCAGTGCTCGCTTCAAATATCTTGAAATGGGGGCCGACTGAAAAATCACACAATAGGCCACGAAGTATAGTTGGTACTCACAACTAAACACATCACCCCTTTTATTACATGTGCAGCAGCAAGAAACACAAAGAAACATGTACACATTTCAGCGCTCAGCTTTCCCCAGCGTCACGCTTTCCTGAAACAACAACACTGTGCTGGCCTTGAATGAATCGGGCTGGCAAATGATTTTTGTTACCTACTGATAGTTTTGGTATATCATATGTAGATCCTAAGCTATGCATGATGCCGATTTCTGCACTGTTTATGAATACGTTTTCCAATTTTCCTTATGACTTGATAAAGCTGGCCACAATGCTGCCTAAATGGAATGTTCTGTATGTCCTATCTTCTTGCGTTTTTCTGAATGACTACAACAACTACATTAACCTCCATTATTGCAGTCACCAAAACGCGCAGAGAAAACAATAAATTAAGAATTTACTAAAATAAAATTTCGTAAGAAATGTATTCAATTTCTGATGCCGGTCGGTGTCACCTGAGCAATTCTGCGTTACAATATTGCTTCGCACAACTGCTGCATGCCTCATATCTGACCTTTGACCCTGCCACCAGGATGACGCGAAGGGAGACGAGGACATGGCCGCCAAGAGGTCCGCTCTTCTGGAGAAGAGGCTGAGGAGAGAGAAGGAGACTCAAGAGAAGAAGCAGCAGCAGGAGCAGAATAAGGAGGCTGCACGGTCAGTCACCCAGGGCCAAAGGCCCTTAGTTGAAGGAGTAGTTATTATACGCACATCAATCAAGTGCTAGGTTCTTAAAAAGGTAGACATCGATGTGCAATAGGGAAAGCTGCACACTGACTCAAAAAACTCAATGTATTAAATAACGTTATTTAATAAATGTACATGCCATTTGAATCAGTGTACAGGTTTCCCAATTACACACTGACAGGTGTGCACCCAAACATTGACCAGAGGCGTGGAAAAAAGAATACAGACTACCATGTGAGAAAAATGACGGGAACCACGGTTTCGCCCTCTTTCCTAGCAGATTGAAGGCCGACGAGGAGCAGGTGAAGAAAGACGAGGAGAAAGCCAGGAAAGAGTTCATCCGGAACGAGTACATGAGGAGGAAGCAGCTGAAGCTGATGGAGGACATGGATGAGGTCATCAAGCCTCGCCCGGGAAGTCTTAAGAGCAAGCCGCGGCCCAAATCCATCCACCGGGACGTCATGGAGTCTCCGAAGCCCCCTATCCGAGCTTCAGGTAACTCTCTCTCTCTCTCTCTCTCTCTCTCTCTCTCTCTCTCTCTCTCTCTCGCCCTCGCCCTCGCCCTCACCCTCGCCCTCTCTCACGGACACACACAAACAGGTAATATGCAGTATGTAGACTGGACAGACAAAGTGACATTCTGGGTTGCTGTTGTTTAGGTGTGCGTCCTCGCGGGTACTCCGTGTCCAGTGTGTCGGTGGCCTCTCTCAACTTGGCCGACAATGATAACACCCAGCCAGACAACAAGAAGACCCCCAGGTATGACTCTCTCACCACCTGAACAAAACTGTTACCTTGAACTTTTGACACTCGTTTTGACTAATCCTCCCCGGCCTTACAGTGCAGGGTCTTTTCTAATACTCCCAATTACTTCCTGTATTTCTGACACTCTGCGTCTTGATCTGAACCTTTCCATTTGATTTGCTTTTTGTACTTTTCTCTTTTTCTTTCCCTCCTTCTGTTTTGCATGGACCCTTCAGAAGCAGTAAAGCCATCTCTTTCTTCCTTGGCTCTCCCAAAGAGAGAAAGGGAAGGTTAGTAAGTGGTAGACTACAGTAGATCGGCCTAATAGGTTTTTACGTTTGCAGAAATAAAATTGTTGGAGCGGTTAGAGCTTTCGATCCGTTCTTGCTGGAGATGTTCAACAAAAGTTGACGCAACTCAAAACGATGGCCTCCCATTGATGTTACATCACATAAGTCGCTGATTTGCTTATCGGTGTTTCAACATGGCAGGACAAACTACAGTGTTAAACATTTTAAGCAGCTTCGGCCAATGTCATGGAATATGTGTATGCTCTGGCCTGGCTTCTGCTCTGCTTCCTGCAAAATCACTCCGGCTTCCTCCTGCTCTCTCTCTCTCTCTCTCTCTCTCTCTCTCTCTCTCTCTCTCTCTCTCTCTCTCTCTCTCTCTCTCTCTCTCTCTCTCTCTCTCTCTCTCTCTCTCTCTCTCTCTCTCTCTCTCTCTCTCTCTCTCTCTCTCTCTCTCTCTCTCACTGTCTTTTTCTTACACACTCTCTCTCACTTTCAGTTGTAGCATGGCTCCCAGGCTGCCCAGGGCTACGGCACATCCGTGCTAGCTTTTCCTTTTTTTCCCGCGGTTGTGTTTGTGATGGCCGGCAGAGCTCCTCTAGCCCGGCTCTACCTCGGCTCTAGCCTGGCTCTATTCCGTCTCTATTCCGTCTCTCTCGCTCTAGCCCGGCTCTAGCCCGGCTCTAGTCCGGCTCTAGCCCGGCTCTAGACCGGCTCTCTCGCTCTAGCCCGGCTCTATTCCGTCTCTCTCGCTCTAGCCTGGCTCTATCCCATCTCTCTCGCTCTAGCCCGGCTCTATCCCATCTCTCTCGCTCTAGCCCAGCTCTAGCCCGGCTCTATCCCATCTCTCTCGCTCTAGCCCGGCTCTATCCCATCTCTCTCGCTCTAGCCCAGCTCTAGCCCGGCTCTAGCCCATCTCTCTCGCTCTATCCCGGCTCTATCCCGGCTCTAGCCCGGCTCTAATGACGGGACGGCAGCTTGGCTTTGCCTCACTGCCCATGCCCCCGCGCCCTTCACCGCTCGGCCCCAGCACGGCCCGTGGAGCGCTGCCCGTGATGTCACTGAAGGGAACTGGAGAAGTGAACTGGAAGAACTGTGTGGCAGCGGCTGACCCTCTTCTGTTATCTCTTGTGTGTGTTGTCGTCTGTGTGCCGGCACGTACTGTCCGTCTTGGGTGCCGCCGTCGGCGTGTGCTTTGCGTGTGTCGTCGCTTTGTGTCTGCGGACATGTTTGTGTGCGCTCCGTCACCGGTGTGTGTGTGTGCGTGTGTGTGTGTGTGTGTTTGTGTTTGTGTGTTCTGTACACACGTCTAGACCGGACTCTGCAGAAGGCTTCTTGTCGTCGTGCCCCTCCAATGTGAGCCGCAACGGGGACAAGGACTGGGAAATCGAGTCCACCACCTCCTCCACCCCCTCCAACACGGAGTACACAGGTGCGGATGATCGGTTCAGCTGTAGTCCCCCAGCTGGCTGTAGTCCTTTTTTTAAAAACGTACTTCTACGTACCTACAAGCTGCGCAGGAGACAAAAGGCTTGGTGTACAGATGTGTTCTATTAGCATTAGCATTAGCATGTGCTCTCTTTCAATAGGGCCTAAACTCTACAAGGAGCCCAGTGCCAAGTCCAACAAGCACATCATCCAGAATGCCCTGGCCCACTGTTGCCTGGCTGGCAAGGTCAACGAGGGACAGAAGAACAAGATTCTGGACGTACGTTTTGGCATAAGAGAGAAGGAGAAAGAGTGTGTGTGTGTGTGTGTGTGTGTGTGTGTGTGTGTGTGTGTGTGTGTGTGTGTGTGTGTGTGTGTGTGTGACCCTTTTGCTTTCTCCAACTCTGGGTTTTATAAGACGACTATGCCCCTTTCTTCTTTTCGTTGTCATCATAGGAGATGGAGAAGTCAGAGGCCAACAACTTCCTGGTGTTGTTCCGCGACGCCCGTTGCCAGTTCAGGTCCGTCTACACGTACTGCCCTGAAACGGAGGAGATCACCAGGCTAGCCGGCATCGGCCCCAAGACCATCTCCTTGAAGATGATCGAGGGCCTGTATAAGTACAACTCGGACAGGAAACAGTTCAGCCACATCCCAGCCAAGACGATGTCAGCCAGCGTCGACGCCATCACCATTGCGAGTCATCTCTGGCAAACCAAGAAGCAGGGGACACCCAAGAAACTGCAGCCGAAGTAATAGGCACAAAGAGAGGACACTAGTTATTTAAGGGGTCGACATGTATCTGGATTGGATAAAGTAACTTTTGGGTGTACCTTTTCATTGAGGGTCCCAGAACTGTTGATGTTATTACGAACTGGAATTTAGGAGGAAAACAACGAAGTAGTCCTCACAAACATGTTGCTATTCCCCAGGACGTTTGTGTGTGACTCCAGGCGGTTTAAATGGAGCACGTGTGTATGCTTGTCAGCATGTGTTCTTGTGTGCCAAAAAAAGAAATTAAAAAAACGAAGAAAGAATAGGCTGACGAATGCCTTACTGAAGCACTGAATGTCATTCCTCTGAACGAGACCGTTTTGTTTCCTCAGTCGATGTGGCCTTATGCTTGTTTCGTGTCCTATTGAAGCGTTGTGAGTGATTCGGTTATTGCGTGATCTGTTGTTACTGTTTTTTTGTAACGCAACTGCAGTAGAGGGCTTACCCCTTAAACACAACTAGGAGTAGATATCCCATCGCCAGCTCCCTAACTGTTTGGGCGAGGAAACGTCCGACCCAGCTTCAGTTAGAGAAAACCTCTCCCCTATGTTATGTCCGGCTACGAGCACTACTGCTGTAAACCACGTGGATGGAAAACGGAGTGGTAGGGTTTGTCGTGTGTATGTGTGTGTGTGTATGTGTGTGTGTGATCAGTGAAGTGCCAAGAAGAGCGAGGGAAACATGGCAAGGTGGGCAAGATATCGATTCAATATTATCGATCTTACTGGAAAGTCAGGAACTGACTCTTTAATTTATTTCCTTTTGATAAAGCTTTTGAGACTTTTTTTTAAGGTGTTCAAAGTTTTTTTTTTTAGAAAAGCATAATATGCTTTTGACTGTGAGTGAATTATGTTTGTATATAATGGCTGTTCCATTCAAAATGAATGAGTCATACTAGCTTTTATCATTTATCATTTATCATGGACGTATAAGTATACGTATAACATAATATATATGGGGCCTTTTTATTGTAAAACAAATGCAAGTGTAATCTCTTTTTTGTAGTTATAGAATATCTCACACTATCATGTCATAAATCTGTGCAATACAGGAAGTTTTAAAAAACACCCATGCCAAATGTCTAGACTTTACAGATGATCCTAATATGTCGCTTCCTTGTGAACGTTGTCTTAACTGTCAGATTCTAATTAAACTTTGAATTGACCACAATTGTAAATAGATTATCATAATCCATTACTAGCAATCTACAGTATAATCAGACATCAACAACACTTTCCAGGTCAGTTAACTGAGCTTTATAACCTGTATTCAATTAAGAACCATGCTTATTTTTCTTACCCTCTAGTTTTTTATTTAATTTCAAGACTCTTCTAGTTCTTCTTTCAGGGGAAAACCATGTGTTATGATTTTGCGCTGTACAGATATATTTTGTCATATAAAAGGTATTTTTCCTAAACCATGTTTGGAGTTGTTGAGCAATGCCTTGGAAGAAAATGTTTTGAACGTGTAATGAAGGGTGTTAACAAATAGTCTTTTTCGTGAATCAAAAATAAGACGCAAGTAAGGGACTGTGTGATGTTCCCTATTTCATGCTTTTAGTGTAAGTAGGGAATGTATTTTAAGATGGGCATCATAGTAGGTAGATATCATGTTTTTTTATTCGTTTTATTTTAAGTTTCTTCAAATGTCCATATATTATGTTGTTTTTCTATATTTCTTTGAGCTATATTAAAATTAAAACTTTAATCAAATCTTGGTACCGTGGTATTTTATTCAGTTTGTAATGGAATGACGTCCCTGAAATAATGCGCATGTGAATACTTTTTCACAGCAATGCCTGGGTTATCAAATAATTTAGATGTTCTGTTGGAATTTAGCCCTGTATTTTGGCCTGGCTGTTAGGGGATGTAGCATGGGTTCTGTTGTCAATACATTTTAAAAGGTAATTTTAAAAGTACTGTTATTAATGAACAAATATTTATAGTATATAAATTGAACAGGTTTTAAACTCAATCTAGACGATCAAGACATTCACTGAGTCTGAATTGATTGGTAGCTAGATGGAAGCAGTCCGCTTGACAGCTGGGGGCTGGGTAACAGTAAACCAGCAGAACAATCCAGCACGGAGTCGGAGGAGACAAGCCTGTGCTAACGGAGTCAAAAAGGAAGGAGTGAATCAAGACCACTGATTCATCGAAGGAGGATTGTTGTGACAGCGCAGTATATAAATACTAGAGGAGCACTTATTTTACCGATGAATTTTTAGAAACAGGTGAGCATGTTGTACTTGTTTTGGTAACAGAAGTTGGCTCGCTTGGCACCCCACCCGTTTTGACATAGCTAGCTAACATTAGCTAGCGAACGGATGATGCTGCTTTTCCCCTGCTTCCACACTGAATTACAGTGTGTTGTATGGCCTGGCTAACAAATCATCCCTTTTTCTGTGATCTCAATCTGCCAAGGCTAGTTTGGGCTTTGCGCTTGCACTACAGTTAAAGCTAACGAAGCCTTTTTTATCTGGTGGCCTAGCTTACGTTAGTTGGTCAGATAACGTAAGCTAATAACGTTAATCTTCTTATCTGTTGTGACTTGATTGGTGTTATTGGCAACACGCCCGTCTGTGTTATCCTTGGATGGACTCACTTTGCTACTACAACTAGCCAATTTGGTTGCTAGGTAGCTAGCTAGTTAGCTTAAACCCCACCCACCCACATGCCTGGTTAACAGATGCTTTGGTTTTTATTTAGTCCTGACGGTATGTTGTTAGTTAACGTTATCGTTATTTTTCTGAGAATTTTAACCAACCTGTAAGCTACATGGCGAATCCATTTTCATTGTTGCCATAGCCTATTTTACACAATTGTCCCGACCCTACTAATGTAATAGGTCTACTTCCAAGCTTGTCTGTTTTGGGTTATCACTACATAATTGAAAGCAGTTATTGGTAATCGGATCAGACTATCTCTCTGCAGACAGACTGTATTGATAATCTGATCATCCGCAGAGCTGTTTTAGGGTTGATCATTGATGATTATCTAGTCTATTATTCTCAGGCTTTTATTTGCATAAGGTGGCTCAAATGTACCTAACATTTAACATGGAAAGATAACCAATATCAATGTGGTTTGATTAGAGGAGAAATTACAGTCAGCCTAAGGAATAGTCTACTCTGCTGCAAAGTGAAATCCAGTCATTTTTAAAGAAGTTTTTACCTGGTTGATGACTTATTGTGCTTTATATGCTGAAAATGCAAATAATAGCATACATCGCTTGCATAGTAGGCTTCTATAGTCTGTGTCACCACACTTTACCAACTCCTTTTGCAAACAAATAAGTCTCTTGTGCTATTGTTACTGTGTCAGCCTGTCGTCGCCATGACAGCAGAGGAGACGATCAATGTGAAGGAGGTGGAGATCATCAAGGTGATCCTGGACTTCCTCCACTCCAGGAAGTTACACATCAGCATGTTGGCGCTTGAGAAGGAGAGTGGCGTTATTAACGGCCTCTACTCTGACGACATGCTTTTCCTCAGGTAAATGCAGCAGCCATTGTCCTTGCATTTACATTAAAGGGTTCTAGACATAACTATGATGTAGCCCTGACTGATATAGACAAGAGGAGGAAGGAATTTGAATCATGTTGAAACAGATCTCTGCAGCGTCAGCACATAGGGAGCATGCATTTAAGCCCAGGGAAAATATTATCCAGCGCCGTGCTCATCTAATACTTTCTCCTTCGAGTGCTGTCAACAGAACCATCCACTTTAAAGGTATACTTCAGATGGGAACTGCTAAAATATTAACTGAAACATGTTAGTAGTGCAATATTCAAACAGTGGGATTTATTGAGGCTTGTAAAGTTAGGTATTAGTGGTGTGTGGACTGCTCTTGTGTTCCAAAAGAACATTTTGTATTCATACAAACACAGAAGCCATTTTGGTTTGTTAACCTGTATAATTTCCTTATCCTGTGTACATGTATGGGTCTGGATTACCGATAGGTCTACAGGCTTTTCAGTAAGTATACATGATAACCTATAGTGATGATAACCACATGCAATCCTCTTTTACAGACAACTGGTTCTGGATGGCCAGTGGGATGAGGTCCTTCAGTTTATTCAGCCTCTAGAATGCATGGATAAATTCGATGGCAAAAGGTGATTGATACTCAATTGGCAGTAGGACAAAATAAATCACATGCCTCACATAGCAACATAAATCACATGCCTCACATAGCAACATAAATCACATGCATCACATAGCAACGTCAGTGGCGTGCTGCTCGAGTTCATGTGAGGCCATTTGTGTTGTGACGCTGCAGGTTCCGTTACATCGTCCTGAAGCAGAAGTTCTTGGAGGCTCTGTGTGTGAACAACGCCATGTCTGCAGAGGACGAGCCACAGCACGTGAGTCAATGGCCTTCGCTTGGCCTGCTTCGTTCACAGACACACGCACAGCGGTGCCCCTCCCGAATTAGCTGCTGGGTCGGTGTGGCAGGGCCAGAGGCTCAGTACTGGATTAGGCTAGGCTGCTCTGGGCACAGTGTGTTTGTGTGAATGAAAGCAGGTGACGTGCGAGCCCGATCGTGGGGTAAGGATTTGTTTCCGATAATTCCCAATTCACGCAGCCCCAGTAATCTTGTGTTGTAGTTCAACGACAAATGTTTTTCTGTCAAATCAAGAGAGCTGATTTCTTCCTATTCCAGACCATTTCATGTTTTGAAAGGACATTAGCTTTGAAACTCATTTAGCTCTAGCGCTTGAGATTTCAAATCCAGCCTGCCTTCCATATTCCAGGTGATTCAACGCTATGCCGCTCTCGTTCGTAAAACGTAGTCTTACAGATGCCCTTCAGAAAGGCTGGAAAGAGAGTCAATGTCACTACCGCTGTTATGAATAAGAGTGTATGATAAAAAGGTGTCTTAAAACTGTGTGCGCGTTTCAGCTGGAGTTCACCATGCAGGAGGCCGTGAAGTGTCTCCATGCCCTGGAGGAGTTCTGTCCGTCCAAGGACGACTACAGCAAACTGTGCCTGCTGCTCACCCTCCCCCGCCTCACCAACCACGCCGAGTTCAAGGCATGCCATCTCCTCACACGTGTCCCACGGGTTTTCTTCAAATCAAAATCAATGGATCGTGTGTATTCTGACGACGTCATGTTCTGTTTTGGTAATCGTTTGTATGACGTCGCGCGGATAATGCTGGTTCAAATAATACGCGCCTCTCCTCGTCCCGCGCAGGACTGGAACCCCAGCACGGCGCGGGTGCAGTGCTTCGAGGAGGCGTGCAACATGGTGGCCGAGTTCATCCCGGCCGACCGCAAGCTGAGCGAGGCGGGCTTCAAGGCCAGCGGCAACCGCCTCTTCCAGCTGCTCCTCAAAGGAGTGCTGTACGAGTCCTGCGTGGAGTTCTGCCAGGTGAGTGGGCCCCCGGGGGACGGTGACGGAGGGGGGGGAGGGGGGGGAGGGGGGGGGTTCCCCGTTCAAAATGGTAAAAAGGAAACGGCGGGAACGCCGTGGAAAGGGTGTGTGTTGACGGATTCCATGTTGAACCCCTCGCGGGCTCGTTCTCCAGAGCAAGGCGACGGGCGAGGAGATCACGGAGGGCGAGGTCCTCCTGGGCGTGGACATGCTGTGTGGGAACGGCTGCGACGACCTGGACCTCTCGCTGCTCTCCTGGATGCAGAACCTCTCACACAGCGTCTTCTCCTGCGCCTTCGAGCAGAAGCAGCTCAACATCCACGTGGACCGGCTGGTCAAGCCGGCCAAGGCCGGCTACTCGGACCTGCTCACCCCGCTCATCAGCAAGCTGTCGCCCTACCCGTCCTCGCCCCTGCGCCGGCCCCAGTCGGCCGACACCTACATGTCGCGCTCCCTCAACCCGGCGCTGGACGGCCTGTCGTACGGCCTGTCCGGCCAGGAGAAGAGGGGCCCCGGCGGGGACGCAGCGGGGGGCAGGGGGGTGTCCCCCATGTCCCACTCCTTCGCCAACTTCCACTACCCCGGGGTGGGGGGTCCGAACCTAAGCAGGAGCCTGATGATGGAGAGCGCCGACTGCCACAGCATCTTTGAGGAGTCCCCCGAGAGGTGAGGGCCAAGGGGGGGGGCGGTAGTAGGGTCCCTTCACTGGCCACTGCCAGTTGACTAGCAGTGTCACATAAATTGAAAACTTTAACAGAGAGTGAGGCTTCATAAGTTTGCAGACCTCAACACCCAGTATCTGCAGGCTATAGATGGCACATAAGTGAACCGCTGATTGACAGCAGCAATCTCTTAAGGGATGCTGATAGGATTAGATGACCCGTGCTTCGCACTAAGGGTGTCTGGTGTGTTCCTTCCCCAGCTCCAGGACCGATACCCCCGTGGACAAGATGATGAGTTCGGGGGGAGCCCAGAGCCTGCGGCCCGCCTCAGCCCCGGGGGAAGATGCCCCCTCCCCTGGCTCCGTGGAGAGGAACGAGGTAACACCCCCCCGTCCAAATGGACTTCTTGTGTCCATTACACCTAACAGACGCTTTTATCCAAAGTGACTTCAAATGAGATTACCGGAACAGACCCCCAGGAGCCATTTAGGATTAAGTGCCTTGCTCAAGGGCACACTACTGGTGGTGTTCCCAGGTGGGATTTGAACTCATGACCTTGTCACAAGGTAGCCATCTTACCCACCAGGCCTCCACTAGCCATTTGTCCAAATTGCTAGTACTCGAAACCCAATTTTTTTTCTTCACCATTGTAATATTTTGGTGTGCTTCTTACAGCAGTGGTGAATAAGTACAATTCTGCTCCTACGTTTTCCTCTCAGAGGTGTTAACTCCCTTTCAGACTAAATATAGGCTTACTTTGGGAGAGGATTTCATCCGAGTGTTGCATGAGTCACCGAGTTGTTTTCCACTGACACCTCCCTGGCAGCTTGATTTACTCCCCAGTCACCCCTAGTGGGGCTGGCAGCCTGAGTCAGCCTGAAGCCTGGAGGACACTAGTCACCAGGGAAAGCTTTATGTCTGCGTCTGTTTGTGGGTAAACCCACTTCCCCAGCCTCGCTGGCTCTCTCCCTTTTTTCTATTGTGGAAAAGTGTGTGTGTGTGTGTGTGTGTGTGTGTGTGTGTGTGTGTGTGTGTGTGTGTGTGTGTGTGTGTGTGTGTGTGTGTGTGTGTGTGTGTGTGTGTGTGTGTGTGTGTGTGTGTGTGTGTGTGTTGCCAGGGTGTGAATTTACAGCCCTGCCACAGGCCACTAATCACCCCAGGGACCCACAAAAGGGCCCGGAACAGACCAGGGACATGGAGTCCTGCTGATTTCACCTTCACTTCCTCCCCCCTCTCTCCCCCTCTTTATATGCACCTCCTGTGTGTGTCTCGCCCGCCTCTCAAGAGCCCCTCCCCCCAGGCACCGTGCCATTCGGCCAGTCCCCCCGTGAGGGCCCGGGCCCATCAGGTTGCAGGGAGGGGAAACGGGTGGGGGGGGGGGGGGGGGGGAGTGATCTGTCCTCGTCTCCCCCCCCCCCCCCACCCCTAGTGACAGAGGACTGGGTGGGGTGCCAAGGCACTGCAGGGACACAAGGCTGCCTTTGAACATAAGGGCGTGGAGGCTGGCTCCACTTCAAACACAGATGAATATGTGTGTGTGTGTGGTTATGGTTGTACAACATGTGTGCTCAGCTGCCTGCCTAGTCATTACATGTGAACGGTTTTCATCACGTGCTCTTTGGCTCTGTTTGTTTACGTTGAAACGTCTGCTGAATGACCCTGTCACCATTATCTTCAACCATGGTCCTTTTGTGGCTATCTGTACCTCGCGTAATCACCTTTCCGACTGCGGAGCCATGCTTCTGTTACGTCTCTGTGGTCTTCGGCCTGCTGCTTCCCGGAGAAAAACCTGCCTTTGAGTGGTGCTCCTTGAGAGCTGGGACAACGAGGGGGGAGGGGGGACGACGACGACGACTGTGTTTACCACAAACACGCAGCATTTGTCCAGGCTCTAACTGTGCGTGTTTGCGCGTCGTAGCTGCGGGACTCGACGGAGAAGTACGAGGAGTTCTACCGCCAGCGGCTGCGCGTGCAGCAGCACCTGGAGCAGAAGCAGCAGCAGCGGCAACTCTACCAGCAGATGCTGCTGGAGGGAGGGGTGCAGCCGGAGCCCCCCCAGGAGGAGACCCAGCAAAGCCTCACCGCCAAGTTCCTCAACAGGTACACACACACACACACACACACACACACACACACACACACACATATATATATATAGTATGTTCTAGATTGTACTTCATAACGTACAATGTACCATGTGAGTACGTTGCGAGTGCCTAGTTACACTTCAGTGTTTCGGCTGGTTACGTTTCGCCGTAGCATTTTTTTTTTTATATATTATACAAATGAAGTAGCCAAACGTTTTCATTTTACTTGACCTATTTCTGTATAGATGCGCTTACAAATCTCCCATTCAAACCTCTATGTATAGCCTAGTAGAGCGGGGGGTCTGTTCTGGCTCACGCGAGTTTCGCACCAACTTCTATCTACTGTAGTGCGAACCTAACAACGTGCTGTAGAGTTAATTTGCCCCTTCAAAGGGGCACTGACGCAAAACTCGCAATACATGCTGCGACGCAAGATTCTTATTTTCATTTGCCGCGGGGTTTACGTGGCTTAAGGTTAGCAACATATTGTCTTTATTACATTTTATCATGGTAACAACTGTGGACACCATCCTATACGTTTATTTTATGTAGAAGAATAATGTCTGTATACACGCTGCCGAAATATAGTCTGCACTCAGAAATATAGTCTGCCCCAGACCCACACCTCCACACCAACCGCTTACTTCCACAGGAATCACTGCAATATTTATCTGGTAGGCAGATGGCTGTCAATGCAGACATATTATCTTTAGAGAGACAAAGGAGGATTTGTGGGGGTGATAATAAATGGTTCCCTAGGGAAGCCCCCCCCCCCCTCCCTCCCTCCAGACCCTCTCCCTCCCTCCGGAGCCCCACCCTACGAGGGTCATGGTTGCCTCTGCTCTCCAGACTATGTCTCTGTGAGCGGGACAAAGAGCCTTTGATCTCATCTCGCTCCCCCCCCCTCCCTTTCCTCCCCCTCTCTGTACCCCCTGCATTATTTAGAAGGCCCTTGTATAATGACATCATAAGTTTTTATTCTTTTGTTTTCTTTTGTTCCATAGCCTCTATAATATTAAATGGCTGGACAGCAACAATAAATCCAGGCAGAAGTATTATGCTTCTTCTGTGTCCTCTCCTAAAGTGAAATGATACCATACATTACACAATTCAGACAGCAATGTGCAACAAAAAAACAAAGCTGCTGTTTTAACTCAACGTCTATATAAAATGACAGGTCCTTCAGAAAATGCGTGACGACGTGTGTGTGTGTGTGCATGTGCGTGTGCCCCAGGTCGATCCAGAAACTGGAGGAGTTGAACGTGGGCATGGAGTGTCTAGGGGAAGAGGTCCAGTCTCTAACGCAGCAGTGCAACGGCAACCCCGCCGAGAACAACAACGGCCCTTCAACTCTGACCCCGGAGCCGGGGCAACCCCAGGGGGGAGGGGTGGCCAGCAGCACCCCACAACGCCGGGGCGGGGGCCAGGGGGTACCCCCACCCATCGAGTCCCCTGTCGTCTCCCAAAGGTGTGCTCTAAGAAGGGCCTTCGCTTACGGATAGGTTTGGGTGCTTGGCTTTGTTGAACGAGTTGACTGATGAGCCATGGGCTTCTGTTTGTGTTTTGCAGGGCTCAGACAGACAGAGCAGAGCAGCAAAGTGCACTCAACGACTCCACGGGCTCCTTAACCAGGAGTAAGGAGGTAAGAGACACACTCTTAACGCCCCTCCTCGCTCTGAACTACATTTTAGACACATGGCGCCGGTAATTCCTTCATGGTTTTGGATGAATTAGTAGCAGGCTGAATTTAATGTCAATGCGGTAATCCTGGATTATTCCCGGCCATGAGAAATGCCTTTTAGCTGGGTTTAATCCATCCGATTACATCATAGTGAGCACACATACCAATGGGGATACCATGTTGGCACAGGGCTAGTCTTTGGAAATGGAAAGCATAGGGCAGTAGATCTCGAGCCAGATTATGCCAGATTATACTGCCAATTACAGTACAGTTAAACCCATGCCCTCTCCCTGTCCCTCTTTCTGTCTGTCTCCGTCTCTGTGTGGCAGGGAGAGAAGGCCAAGGCCCTGTTCGTGGCAGTGAACACACTGGAGGACACTCAGGCTGTGCGCGCAGTGGCCTTCCACCCCACAGGGGCGCTGTATGCTGTGGGATCCAACTCCAAGACGCTGCGTGTCTGTGCCTACCCAGATACACTGGACACCAGGTAACACACACACACACACACACACACACACACACACACACACGATCACTAAGGAGGATCTCGCTTGGTCTTTGTGTCCATTTGCTGCGGTGGTGACTGGTAACTCTCTCTCTCTCTCTCTCTCTCTCTCCCTCTCAGTGGGTCAGGCCTAACAAAGCAGCCCGTGGTGCGTTTCAAGAGGAACAAGCATCACAAGGGTTCCATCTACTGTGTGGCCTGGAGCCACTGTGGCCAGCTGCTGGCTACCGGCTCCAACGACAAATACGTCAAGGTGCTGCCCTTCAGCTCCGAGACCTGCAACGCTACTGGTGGGTGAAGTCGGTCAGAGCGCTCTGTTTCCCGTTCAGTCCTCTGGTTTAGTTTTCAAATTTACTTTAGTTTTAGCTTCTATCATAGTACTCATATAATGCTATATATATCTTATTGTTAAAGCGATTGAATTTTACTTACAGTATATACTTCTGTATTTTTTTTTTAATTCTTATTCCGTTTCCTTACCATTGTCCCAGGCCCAGACCTAGAGTTCAGCATGCACGACGGCACCATCCGGGACCTGGCCTTCATGGAGGGCCCCGAGAGTGGGGGGGCCATCCTGATCAGCGCCGGGGCCGGGGACTGTAACATCTACACCACCGACTGTCAGCGAGGCCAAGGGCTGCACGCTCTCAGTGGACACACAGGTAAAGGACAAAGCTGCTAAGGACACACACATCCAGTGTCACACACATTACTGCGCTAAGATGTTCTAATACTGAAAGACGTGTGTGTGTGTGTGTGTGTGTGTGTGTGTGTGTGTGTGTGTGTGTGTGTGTGTGTGTGTGTGTGTGTGTGTGTGTGTGTGTGTGTGTGTTCGTTCCCAGGCCACATCCTGTCTTTGTATACGTGGGGAGGCTGGATGATCGCCTCGGGCTCCCAGGACAAGACGGTGCGTTTCTGGGACATCCGAGTGCCCAGCTGTGTCCGAGTGGTGGGCACCGCCTTCCACGGCTCAGGTGGGACCGGCTAATATGTTCATCCATCCATCCATCCATCCGTTCATCCATCCATCCATCCATCCGTTCATCCATCCATCCATCCATCCATACTTCCATCCATAGTTTCCAATTTAAGGTGTTACTGTTTTGAGAGAGAACTTATTCTCCTACCTGCCACAGGGAGTCCCGTTGCCTCGGTAGCGGTGGATCCCAGCGGCCGTCTCCTAGCAACAGGACAAGAGGACAGTGCCTGCATGCTGTACGACATCAGAGGGGGCCGCATGGTCCAGACCTACCGGCCGCACTCCAGTGACGTGCGCTCTGTTAGGTTCTCCCCGGGAGCACACTACCTGCTCACTGGTTCCTACGACACCAAGGTCATGGTCCACAACCTCCAAGGTGAGACTTGTCTTGGGCTCCACGCCTAACGTTGGGGTTAAGCTAGTCTAATGTATTCTCTTGGATAGTTGCGTTTATTGTTACGCTAATCGTATGTTTGGAAGTTAAGCTGTATTCTTTTTTTTTTTATCCTCAACCTAACTCCATAACAATATTTGTATTTATTTTATTCACGATTGTTTAGTTTATTTAATTTATTTATTCTGCCTTTAACAGGCTACTGCTGGAAAAGAGACCTAGTCTCAGTCGGTTGACCTGTATAAATGAAGTAAATAACTCCCTCATTTACTGCTCAATATCAAGTTAAAGCTTTAGAGTGTGTGTGTGTGTGTGTGTGTGTGTGTGTGTGTGTGTGTGTCTGTCTGTCTGGGTGTAGGTGACCTGACAAAACCGTTGCCCCTGACGGTGGTGGGGGAGCATGGCGACAAGGTGATCCAGTGTCGATGGCACACCGAGGACCTGTCCTTCCTCTCCTCCTCGGCCGACCGCACGGTCACGCTGTGGACACACAACCCCTAGCACAACCGACGCCCCTTCACACACATCCAGTACAACTCTCCCATGACACACACACACACACACACACATACACACCCTCTGCGTTAAACACAGCACCACACTAGTTCCCCTTCAGCACAAAACACACACACAAACTAGACCAAATGCCTACACTATGGTGGTTGATTTTTAACTGGCTGTTTTAGGATATTATTTTAAGAACATATTGCAGTTGTTTTAGCAGAAAGGAAGGCCTGACGAGACAGATTACGATTCCTTTCCACTCTTTCAGAACGACTGAATTGACCCTTACATGACCGTCGTCAAGACATACGAGTCCCAATCCCCACATTTAGATGTATTCGTTCACATAGCGAGGTGATTAGACGCAGTTCAATGTTCATGATGGTGCCTTGAATTCTCCGTTTTCCCTACGAAAAGTGTATCGACAAGGAAGCTTGTATGGATTGGCATTCTTCTTTTTTTTTTTTTTTGTATCAAGTTAATCGAGAGTAAGAAAATGACATTCCTTATTGTTTTGCACAGTATTTTGTTACAGCTGCTATTGTGTAGGAGGAAACTGTGGATTGGATGTTTGTTGTGATGAAATTCAGTGGATCCGTTTTTCAGGTAGGAGCTCTCTGAGGATTTCAGAAGGTAAATCTTATTGCGTTGAATGCTTTTTATTGAACAGCTATAGTCCATACTATTACCCTTTGGAACTTACTAATGTGTCATTTTATCGTCTTAGTCTTCTAAATGCAACGCTGGCTGATGGCTTTTGTAAATATTGAACAAAACTGTATATTTGCCTTGGTGAGTTATTTTTATTGTAAGATTAGTGTTTTGCTCTAAAGCTATGTGTCTTGCAATGGCTTGCTTGATTTTGACAAGTGTGAAATAAGCTCGCTTTTTGTCAGCATCTCGTCAAAGGGACGGAACAAATGGACTGACGTTGAGTTACTCTTGGCATTTCAGAATGGACTGACGTTGAGTTACCCTTGGCATTTCAGGATGGACTGACGTTGAGTTACTCTTGGCATTTCAGAATGGACTGACGTTGAGTTACTCTTGGCATTTCAGAATGTTTAGCTCTGTGTACAATAGCTTTGAGCCTACTGTGAACTTACCATTAACAGTAGATGGCAGTCTATGGCCATCAAAATGAGTATTTAATATGCACAAGATTTTAAGGAAAGCATGGCATTATTTTTGGTCTTAATTATGAATTGTTGAGGCTATTTGCTTTTGTTCTTTCCATTTGTTTAATATTGCACTTGTTTTCAACACTTTACTAATGTTTTTTTCTTAAAATGGATTTAATTAGTGAATTTTTTTTTCCAGATGTACAGTTAACTTTTAAGCAAAATAGCATAACAAATACATGTGTATTTATTTATCTTTTATTTTAATGTACAGTTTAGTTTGTTGATCTGAAATTACATAGTGGCTCTTGTATTTAGCTTTCTAATTTGTTTTAAAAAGTGACTTATGGTAAATTATTATAGCTCAAAGTGTGAGTGTGGTATCCTTAATAAAAGCTTCTACACTTCAGAAAGTAGTTGTGCTTTGTGTTTGAAGGCATGCAACAAGAACTGAATAACAAACAGTTTGTGGCTACAACAAAGTAATGTTGCAAAGACGAAAACCAGAGAAAATACTTTTATTCCTCTGATCTCAGCCTAAGTACACATAATACAAAAGAGTATCCGGGACTATACAATGGTTCAATTCATTATTTTACAAAGGAGGTTTGGTACGAAAGGGCAGAGAATTAGCCCCTCTATCTAACCTCATCAATCCCTGACAAACAGAACGTGATAAAAGCTTGTGAAGAGTGCTGGTACCTTGTATCTAGACTACATCATATCACACTAGACTAATGCAAAGACTAATGCAATTCAAATCATAAAGTGGGAATTCAGAGTGGGGGGACGGTAGTTTAAAAGAACCATTAAAGCAAAAATGAAACCACAACCATAAATACAAACATACCTGCAGCCCTGTATCGAAAGATACATCTGGGGGGGAAAGTGAAATTTAAAGGAATACATAATCACAAAAAGCTAAAAATAAAAACACCTGTCCCTGGTCCTACCTGTGGCTGTTGCTTCATATAAAGTCATGCAGCTTGATGTCCAGTTCTAGAGGGATGATTTCATCCCATTTCCATTGGAAACATATACAAGGGCCCCATAGGACCAAACACAAAGTTCATTTAAATGAACCACAGCTGGAAGCAGTTCCTTACTGAATACTACAATGACGCTGGCAGTGCTTAGCGTTGTCTAAGTGGACACGAAGACGGGACAGACACTTTATCCACTATGGACGGACACAGTGATTGACAGTAGTCTCAAACTCTGGTGCACAACAAGGAGTTCATAGACGCCGAGTTGACAAAAGTTCACTTCAAATCATCTCACTTGACATGATGGAAGAGAAGGTTGTAAGTGCTAGTCCTGGGCTGGGTAACAAACCACATAGCTCCCAGGGACCTGAATGCCCAGTGGGTAATATCAATCAATTCATTAAGTGTGGTCTACTGTGTGGTTACAGTATCAAAGTCTGCATGTCTTTCAACTCCAGAAAATAATGCTCTTCTCTTGGATTCTCCAGTGATGCCCCCCCGCTCCCTGGGAGTTCTACCCGCCAGACTGACTCCATCCCTGGGCACGTCTCAGCTGGAGCTGGGCCTGGCCGCCGGGCCCCCTGCGGAGGGCAGGGTGACACGCTGCTCGTCCATCCGTTTGGCCTGCGAGCGCATGATGAGGCTGAAGAAGTCTTCGTCGGGGACGGTGGGTCCCCTTGCCGAGGGCGGAGGGGGGGCACAGCGCTGGTCATCCAGGCGAGACCCCTGGTAAACAAAGAGCGAGGAGGGAAACTTGAGACGTCACACACACACCCACACACATATATATATACACACAACATGGCACAAGAGTCAATAGGGGTCAGACAAATACCAAGCAAGAGTTAAAAAAAAAAAATGTAATACATACATTTAAAAAATGGAATTTACAAAAATGGGGTTCCTTTGAGAACAGCGGAACACATCTGCAGGTCAACGTGAGCGGGGACCCACCTGGCACTTGACGAGCATGTCGAAGAAGTTGTCGTCGGGCTCGCCGTTGTCGGGGTTGGCCATCAGGTGGCTGAGGACCGCCTGGCTGCTGTGCTGGTTCAGCCGGAGGCCGGGCAGGCTTCCTCCGGCCGCCGACCCCCCAGCCGCCGCCGCCTCCTCTAACCTGCGCCCGGGGCCCGCCGACCCCAGGCCCGAGATGGTGGCCGACTCCGACGCGGCTGCACGACATGGGGAGAGGGTCAAAAGGTTAACCCGCATGCGAAGTACGCTGGGATCGGCCCGTTTGCAGGGAACCGTGCTCACCTTTTCGGATGGCTTTCGGGGGCGTCTCGGGCCCGCTGTTGAGGGACATCCTGCTGCTGCCCTTGTCCTGTATGGAACAGCGCTGGTCGTCCATGCGGTTGCTCTGGAAACGGCTGAGCAGGTCGAAGAAGCCCTCGTCCCCCAGCATGTCTGGACTGACTCGCTGCAGGAGCAAGCCAGCAGAAAGAAAACACACCACAGAATAAATCTGAAAAGTCTAGCGATTAATACTGAAAGGACTCGCTTTGGATAAAAATGACAGCTAAATTACTGTAATGAAATGTGAGTACACCCTACCTTCTGGGGTCCCTGAGCGGGGGCCTGGGTGGTCTCCAGGGTGTTGCTGGAGTCCTTGAGGACCTTGCTGGAGCCCCCGGCCTTGTGCTTCCTGCCTCGCAGGCGACTGACAGAGAACCACTTGGAGGAGCTCTTAGCCAGCGTGGGCTTGGACTGCTTGGTCGTCAAGACCTCGCTTTTCCATTTCTCCCCCTGGAAGGACACAAAATGGTGTTCGATCACCCTCAGGAGCAAACAGGCTTAGATGACGCAGTGGCAGTGAGAAGGTGTAAGAAATATAACTAAGAATGATCGAGTGGAAAATGGAAGGGCCTTACGTTGATCTTGCTGTCCGGGTCGAGTTTCATCAGCTCCAGGTTCTCCATGCTGTGTCTCCTGCCCATCCGCGGCCTTCCTCCTACAACCCACACGCATTGAATTCGCTTACGATCCTCGTACTCATTGCCCTGTCGGGACGCAACATTTTACGGAAAAGAAAACACATGGCAGTATTTTTCTCGGGCGTGGTACCGTTCTGGTCGTAGTCGCTCTCTGCCAGGGTGGAGTTATTAGTGCTGTAGCTCAGGCCCAGCACCAGCTGGAGGTCAGACACGTTCATGCGAGCTGTCAGCTCCCCGCTCCGGTCCCCCGTCTGTAGAACACAAACGGCAAGAAAACGTACCTCTTTACCGGCAGAACGACGGAAACGCCATCGATACGGAGCCTCCAAGGGGTGCCCTGCCCGTACCTCTTTAGAGATCTCCAGGTGTTTCTCGGCAAAGTGCATGGCCTGGTCGTGGTTCCCCAGCGCCGTGTGGGCGTTCCCCAGGCTCCAACACGCTCGGCCTTCCCCGATCCTGAAAAACACGCAACATTATGAGCGCCACCGTCTTGAACGGAACGCCTGGTCCTCAGCCCGTGCGCGTGTGTGTGTGTGTGTGTGGCCCCGTGCGCTCGTACCGGTCGTTGAGGTCCTGGGCTATGATGAGGTGTTTGAGGTGGTAGTCGATGGCTCTCTCGTAGTCCTGCAGGAGGGTGTAGGTGTTGCCCAGGCTGTAGCAGGCCTGAGCCTCCACCGCCCGGTCCTTCAGCTGCCTGGCCAGCTGCAAGGTCCTCCTGGGAAAGAGGAGGGACCCCGAGTCAAAATCTTCTTCGGACATTTGCATGATTACATGTAACTAAAGTTAGACGAGCACCCACTCTCCACAAGCTATGCAAGTCAACATATTTGGTCGCTGCGAGAGCTAGAAAAAGGGCTCTTTCACGGAATTGTTTCCAAGCCCTTTTAACCAAGCTGCATTTCCTCGGTGAAAGCGTTTTCAGGCCACGGTCGACTCATTTTACCACACACAACCGCGTTGTCGCCCGTTTGTGACCTTCTTGACGTCGTAACGCCTCTTTGACTCGAGATCTGACAGTGCCTTGGCCACCATGTCTGTGAAACCAAGCCCACAAACTCTCTCTGGCACTCGGGACGGAGACTTCCCGGGCTTCTGTTGTCCCAGCTGCGCTCGGCTTAGGAGCTGGAATGAAAGGCTGTGCTTAAGGTGCCCCGGCTCACTTGTAATGTTCGGCGGCCACTTCGAATTCCCCGAGGAAGATGTGGGCATTGCCTAGGTTGCAGTAAGCCCTTCTCTCTGCAGAGCGGTCACCAAATTCCTTGGCTATCTGCAGACGCTGAGAAAAAAAAAATAAAGGTCGCACAAACATTTTATTGGAACCGCCCTCGCTCGCTCTCACTCCCTCCCTCAGTAGTCGCTGTATTTTTAGCCATCCATTGTTTCATATGGTAGTCGTAGGGGTGGATCAAAATTCAGTGTGCAGGCTGAACAAACAATTAAAGAGACAAAAGGACAAATTCCGTCCGAGCATATTTCTTGGCAATAGAAATCGCTTACCTGTTGATGGGACGTCACTGCATCGCGAAAGTTACCCAACAGGTAGTGCGTGTTGCCTAGGTTACCGTACGTCCGTCCCTGAGCAGCCCGGTCTCCAAGGTCCTTCACTATGGACAGGTTTGCCCTGAAGGAAAAGAAAGCAACTAAAACGCTCACGTCAAAGACAACGGGAACTATTACGGAACCACGTTTGGGAGTTATTTGACTTCTCCTGTCCCCTGTCCCTTGTCCCGTTCCGTCCTGTAACTTACTCGTAGTACCCTGCAGCCCTTTTCAGGGCCACCATGACCTCCTCGGGGAAGTCTCCGGGCTCCGCACCGCTCCAGCAGATGCTCTTGCCTTTGGCGTGGTACACATTCCCAAAGTTATACAGCGCTCTCGCCTGGCCCACCTGGGAGACAGAGATGCCAGGGCACAGACCTCAAGTACATTTCGAGAGGACATTCACAGCAACAAGTGGCAGAATCGTAGCATGCGTCCCGTGACAATACGCCATAGAATACCACCCACGATTATGTTCATTAATCATACATTCATTTCAGAATCTCACCTTGTCGTTCATGTTGACGGCAATGTCCAAGTGTCTCTGACAGCACACCGCAGCCTCGTCGAAGCGCCCCAGCACTTTCAACGTGTTTCCAAGGTTACCCCTGGCTTTGGCCTCACCAAGCAGGTCCCCGACGGTCCTTAGTGGCAAATGGCCAATCGAAAGAGGGAAGGTTTTGTCTTAGTGTTACTCGGGGATCTATGCGTTTCCCCGTCTCTTCACAAAGGCACTGCTGGTGGTTCGTCCTGGCTTACGGCCGGGCCGTTTGCCGCGTGGTTTGAAACCGCCGTTCCTACCTGGTCAGAGTGAGGTCGTGGTGGTGGAACTCCAGCGCCTTGCCATAGTCGTGCAGGTGGAAATAGGCATTGCCCAGCTGGCTGTAGATGGCACTCAGTACCTGCAGGTCCTCCGTGCCAACCTGGATGGCAGCCTCAAAGAAGGAGACCCCCGCCCGGTAGTCGCCCACCTTGCAGAGGCGCTCGCCCTCCAGGGCCAGCTCCAGACAGGACGCCTCCATCCTACAGTGGTCACAAACACGGGAGCTCGAATGTCTCTTCTACAGCTCTTTATGAATCTACGCTGACACAGAAAACCACACGCTTTGTACAAGTCTAGTGTTTGCTGTTTCTTTAGCAAGTATCAGCGTAACGTAATTTACAGCTTCCAGTCCATCAACGTCATAAATCAAGAACTAACGCTGAAGAGGTTCAGGCTTGCCTCTAGCCTCTAGGATACTGGTTTTTAAACTTCTGGAAGGCAGGCTGTGTGGGGGGATATGTTGTTCGTCTATTTCCTTCCCACTCCCAAAAACAATGGCCTTGGTTTCTCAGGGCTTGTTTGCTATGGTTAGACTAGGCTTCCTCTTTGCATAGTCCACACAGTACACAAGGCTCCAGGCATTTCATTTAGGCGTCGGCAGTGGGAAAAATACTGATCACAAATGTGTATTGTCTAAAAGCACCAAATTATGCAAGATGATATTTATGTGTATGATATAGCTTCTGGGGTAAGGCCAGGATATATAAATAAACCCACATGGATAGTGAAAATTAAGCCATTCTGAATCTACAAATACAAAGTGATTCACTGTGACAAGCCAAGGGAGGGATTGAACAGAGGCGTATTACAAATGGCAGATTAATTAGGCCTATCAGATTAGGAAGTAGGAACAGTTCCCCATCATACCACGCAAACTTTGTTACAGCCTTCACAGACTGTTTGTGTTTCACTAAACCACCCTCCATTTGTTGGATATGAAGACACATCAGGCAAAGGCTATTCAGCATGCTGATCCCACTGCAGATTTTCGACCATCGATCCAACTGCAGATTTCCGACCATCCTATCGTAGAGTCTCAAATGAATCCTGATGCTACCACACTCACATAGGTTCAAATAGTTCACTACAACTCAAAAATAACTAAGAAACAAACAGACAATCCATTTTTTAAATGACGTCGTAAAATAATCCCGTTGAATGCTTTTTTTTTTGCCCTGGCGTGCAAAGACAAACAAACAGACCAAAGTAATTGCTAGCTTCAAGAGGTTGGCTAAATTGGACCGAAGCGCCAGTGTGTCTTTGTTGACACAAGTAACGCACGTGAGTCATGTTTCTTAGACAAAGGAAACAAAAGACTAGGGTATGCTTCACTCCAGGGCTAGCCTACCTGCGGGCTTTTCTTCTGACACAACAACCGCAGCACATGGTACACCTGAGAGGCATCTACAGACGCTTCCTCGGGGTAAGGCTCCTGCACAGCTTCTCGACTGACTCAGAACCATCGAGAGATGCACTCTGGGCTGACTAGCTAACGAAAGGAATTCCACGCAATATTCTTCGCCGCCATTTCTTCTGAAAAGAAATAGCCTAAGCTGTGTCAACCCAAACCGGTTTTCGTGTCGCCAACTGGTTCTCGCCCCCCCTGCTGTAAAGCGGTCAAGGTGAATTCTATGATCCTTCCATAGCATAAGCCCCAACCCCTGGACTGAGTCACAAAGGAAACCTCTGGTGTCAGCATTTTCCCTCTCAGCTAATCTACCAGTGTCTGTTCCTCCACCCTATGGCCTGCTCACATAGGATTACTATTATGGCACAGGGATTACAGAGCTAGTCAATATTAAGACGCGTTGGAGACGTTTAGAACCGTTCCTATTCATTGAAATACATAATAGAATAGATCTGCTTTCTGCTAACTCTAGACGGGGTAAAAAAACGGGCTATTGGATTACAGCACATATTGATGGCCGCTCCACTGTATAAACTAATGTGGTCAAACAAAGCAAATGGTGGTTAATGTTTTAGAGGGTCATCAAATATGAATGTGGCCTGGCTTGAACACTTCTTTCTGTATTTGCCGGGTCACACCTGATGGTGCTCTTGGGCAAGGTGAAGCCAGCTGGCTGGCGCCCGTCAAAGTCAGTAAACGGCTGTAAGTCAACCAAAAGACGGTTCACAGGAAGACAACTGTGAACCAGCCGCTCCACTCCAACTTCTACACGTTTACCTCTCCCCACAATTTGATATACCTCAACTCCTTTCAGATGAATACGTCACAGGGTCATACACTAGTATTCCCCAGTTGTTAAAAGTGTTTAGAGAACATCTTTACTCAACCCCCACCCACCCCAAAATCTGTATGTGAAACATAAAAAGGAAAACCATTTGAAAGTAAGTTCTGTTTGAATAGATTAAAGAACTTGATTCAGACTAAGAATAGTTTGCCTACCTGTAGCGGACTTGAAAGGAAGGGTCCTCGTCACGCATGCTAACCATTGAGTCAGTGGCATCCATTGAAGTTCATAATAAGAGGACCGACCCTAACTTAGATCCGCGATGGGTAGAGATTCAAAAAAAAAAACAACGATGCTTTGTTTGTCTAATAACGTTGGGCAAAACATGGACAAAATTCCAGGTCATCTGTGAAGCCGTGAGTCCCTCTGCCGTTTAGAGAGCCACGATTGAAGACATCTGTTCCCATGAGCACCGAACAGAGCTGCAGAATGTCGTTTGTCAGTCCGAAGGGCTGTGTTGTTTTACAGTATGCATGTGGCTACTCCTCGGCGGCCCACTGTGAAGAGAGCACAAGATGCTGTGTGTGAAGCCTCATTCTGGCCCTGCGATGCCATGGCAACACGAACCAAACAGCAGCGAACACAGGCAGTGGGGCAGGCAGGGAGCACGAGGGGTGGAGGCTAGGGGATGGACAGAGGGATTTACCCACGCTCACGCTGTCAATCAAGACAATGACACCCATCATTGTGATTTAGAGATGTGGGCTAGGTGATGAGAGGTGATCAAGGGCCGGAGCGAACCGCAGGAAAACTGCAGGCACACGATCTCCATAATTGAAGTGACAAACGGCATTCAATCAAAAACAGATTAGTCCATTTATTGCATGACTTAGAGGAAAGTAGAAGCATGGGTCACATAAGTTTACAAGGAGCACTTGTAAAGGAACGTGTGCGTGAAATACTACAGGAGGGCAAAGTGACAAGCGAGCAAGATGGATAAGATATAGGGCAAAAAAGAACCAAGCGATCTTTCCATTCCCACATGAGGTCATAGTAACACCACCCACAAGTCCCAACGCTCCAAAGGCAACTTGTACAGAGCAGGCAGAGTGCAAAGGCCGTCACCAATTCCCTGAATGATTATCAAATTAACACTTGCTTACTTTACAAAAGCAGGGGCAGATCTTTTTCTTCTTGCAATCAGGGGGTATTTAAATGCACTAAAAAGCATTAAAAACTCTTCTGTAAGCTACAATTGTGTTAACATTTCAGAAAGAAGAGCATCTGAAAAGCCTACAGGCATGAGGAAGTTATGCATTTTACCATGCACAAATAAACAGACAACAATGCACTGAACATCTATTGTCTGAGTCCAGTAGGGGCACATTTGAGGAGGAGGTGTTACAAAGAAAACCCCTTTCCGAGTCAGCTATAACACTTTTCTATATAAATCAAACTCCAATTATGGTAACTGACCAACCACTTGAACAAACATTCTGTGGTTCCCACACGGAAAAAACAACAACTATGAGGTCACTGTGGATGATCACCATGCAAAGCCCTCCATGCCTGAGCAAACTGGTGCTAAAGTGCTGAACATAACACCAAGGTAGCAAGAATCTACCAGACAAGAGGTACAACAGTGAAGTCTGCATCCACTTTTCTAGGTCCATCTTATAATGATTCACCACATTCCCACACTCATAAGACACAAATAGTACAACGCACAAGTAGTAAACTCCCATAGTAGACAACCTCTACCACCAATGCATGCAGTCTTATTTGAAGAGTCGATAACTTCTATGAAATATTATGATAAAAACAGTAATGTAACTCTATAAGAGCAAGGTTACCATACGTTGCTACTGAGTCTGTTGTTCCTGTTCTCAGGTGATTGTTAGCCCTTTTAATCCAGACTGGAGCCTAGGTTTTGAGGAATCTGTACGGTACTGCCTCTGCATATGTTTATAATTAGGTATCAACCTATGCCAGTGCAGCATTTTCCAGTATTGTGTGCCAGATGGGTGTGTAACCAGAAAGAAAAAAGGGCTGGGTTTCAAGGAGTATTGTACTTCCCGAATCGATTAAAATTGCCAATGTGAATGGCTAGGTTTTTTAGGGTCACAATAGAAAAATAATAACAGTAGAAGGTTACTACTCGCTGCCCCGATGAAAAATAAGACTGTCCTCACCATCTAATAAATAGTCCCTAATAATGATGTAACGTTAGAGTACAAATCTTCACTCCGTGTGTCCACAACATCTGCTTACTAAAGCAAACATAAAATATAAGTAAATAATGCGGAATAGAAATTGAAAGGTTATCTGAAAGAAAATAGGTATACCATGATCCCCAATCACACAAAAAAGCACGGCGGAAAAGTTTAGGATACTAACCGGTAACTCTTTAGCGCAGGAACAGGGATTCTGAAAAGGCTGATAAAAATGAAGGAATTACATTTAGTTGCATACATAGTCACAAACATTTTCATCCAATAGTATTTCGCACAGTGACAAGTTGTTTTAGGTGGCTAGCTAACTTTAATTATACATTTTAGCTAACAATAAACATTATGCAACGTGTGCATTTCTTGCGTTTCTATGATCATGTTAGCTCTAGGATTATAAATGATGGCATTGGCTTCTTTTGTACGATGCATGATCTGCATGACAGGATCAGCAATTCCGAGTAACCTTATATTCCCCTTCGGAAGGTATTCACAAGGCAGAATGCAGCTTTGACTCAAGTTGCCTTACTATAGTTTGCATTGTCTTCACTGAGACATTTTAAGTGGCATTACCCTGCACTGTAAAAGAAATTGTACAGATAAGTAACTGAAGCAGAGGGGGAATATTTTTTGCCTAAGACATGTTCACATACGTAACGTTACATTAGCTTAGCCCAGGTTAAAATGTTAGTTGTTACTTACGTTAGGCGGTCCAGCTCGAACAAAGATACACTCCCCTTTTCATTGAATTGTAGCTTCTTTTCTAATGTATAAATGTCTATATATTTTGTAATATAGTAATCGCTTGCTAAATTTATTTCAAAGTTAAATTACCCGATATTTTCTAACTCGTGAAACTTTCTTCTGACTTCTATCTATTGTCGATCGGGGACGAAAAAAAACTGTAGTCGAGCAACTCCCTGTTGTTATCCAGTGACCAATCAGAGCAGTGTATTCAAAGATATGCACGCCCATAAAACAGTTTTTGATCCAATGAAATTTGAATACTGAAAGAAGGGTGACGTAGCTACATTTGACTCGTTTAGCTGTCATATCCAAATGTGTCTAGTGTGTTCGCTTTGAAGCAAGACTATCGTTACTAGTGGGAAAAGAATACCTTGCTATCTAATTTATGCAAGTTTGCAGTTGCAAAAAATACTGTGCTTCCCCGTATGGCTGTGCAGCTTCTCCGTCCCTATTTCTCCAGAGAGAGAATTAAGCTTTTGTGTGATTGTGCAGCTAGTGTCGTAGATAGCTAAATTAGCGAAATGAATTTGGGGTCACACCCTATTCTCCGTAAAAATATTTAGGACTTTAAGTAAAGGTGGAGCAAAACCGACCGCAGAATCATTGATTGTCTGTTCTGTTGGCATGGGCTGAATCGAGGTTTCAATGGTTACCTAGCAACCAATCACGTCTCACTGGCTTCAACCACCTAAGAGACCTGCCAGTTCTACAATTAAATATTTGATGAAGTCCAAATAGCGTTAGCCTGCTGTTCTGTTCAAAATGAATGTAACACGTAGAATTTACAATTGCTGATGTGTCCGAGTCCAACAAGTTATAGTTAGCAAGTGAATACTGCGTCTGTTTTTAACAGTTTAACTAATTTACTCAAGCTTGAAACTGGATGACCTAACTCCGAAGCAGCACCATTTCCATCACACTGACTGGGTAAGCTAGCTCCCAGTCCAGTCCAAGCTGCTTGCTTTTGAGGTTATTGAAACTAATTACTAGGTAGGCCTATAGGCTAGCCTACTACGATGATAGAGGTGAAGTTTTATGTTAGGATTTAAAAATGTGTAACTTTTTGTGAGACCTTTCAAAATACACAGAATACAGGGAGGGTTCTGA
Organism: Aplochiton taeniatus; assembly: GCA_017639675.1. NCBI lineage: Eukaryota > Metazoa > Chordata > Actinopteri > Galaxiiformes > Galaxiidae > Aplochiton > Aplochiton taeniatus. The sequence continues at coordinate 4,290,679 of CM030189.1, forward strand.
TATCTATTATGCCATAATCCGAACGTAATGTAATGAAATGTAATTTAAATAATGGATAACCAAGTTACACAATCGTCATTGATGTTAGACTTCAAGCACGTGACATATTCTTATGACACAAAAGGCCCAAAGATCTCCAACGTCTATTCTATTCCTCACTTGCAGCTGGAAAATTATCCACCTCCCTTTCCTTTTTAGCCACCTCCGTTGATGTACCTCCATATCCAACCACATCACTCACGTCCCCGCCCACACAATGCATAGATCGTTGAATAATTAATCACTCAACACCTCTTGATCCAATGTTGTCCGTTCCAATGTCCGTGTTGCTAAGGACTGAACAGGTGTTCTCTATCGTTCTCCCCCCTCCTTTCTTTCCTCCTTAGCAAGCAGAAAAAGGGTACGGAAGCTGAGGAAAAAGCATGCCCTATGTCAGCCTGAGCAGATGTCTTGAGGGAGAAAACAGCAAATTGTGTGTATTGAGTTAAAAATCATGGAGGGAGATCCCAGGGACTCCGATGACGACCTCGAGCCACAGGAAAGATCTTCCACCCCTCACTCAGCTGTTCTTTGGGAAAAGTGCTTCCAGCAGAGTATCTTCGTGGACCTGAGCGAGGATGAGAGTATCCACCTCAGTGATCTGGAGAGGTCCTTTGCTGTGTGTCTCTCCCAGGCTGAGTCTGCACCCTCAGAGGCCAGCATCCACTTTAGTGGTAGGTTCTAGAACCCTTCAGCTTTTTTACCTTCTGATTAATCCTTTTGATTATGATTCTTTATGCTAAGCAGCAACTGGTTCTAAAAAACATTATTCTGTTTTAAAAAAAAAAACAATGGCACCTGCTTAATTAATTGTTAGTACTCCGTGTAATGCTTACGTGAATGTTATAGCTACGACACTCCTGTAGTTTGATTATAATTGTTCCTTGTCCTTCAGGGAATTTAGAGTTTTCCGGCTTGGCTCAATCTTCCTCAGAATACAGTAGTGTCAGCAGCCAGAGTGAGAGGGTGGTGGAGGGCAGGACTAAAAGCAGCATGCCCCGTGTGTCGGCTCAGAGACACAACACCATGCAGGAGGAGCCCCTCTTAACCCAGGTACACGTTGACCCAGGGGACACCAGTGACGAGGACCAAGAAGAGCTTCCCTTTGACGGGGACTTGGGGAGCCCCTATTTCAATCATACAACCAGCTCAGAGGGGACTTCAAATAGGAGTGCTGTAGAGAGAGACCACTTAAGAACTCTCCATCCTAGTCCAAACGCCTTCGACCTGTCCAAATCACCCGCAATAGATAAAGATATCGACGCCACAAATGTTTGCTCGCCTACAGCCACCAATTTAATAGAACCAGCCACTGGGTCTCAAATGGAGGCCGTATGTACGCAGAGCAGTTTTATTGAGTTCTCCAGCCCAGGAGAGGGTCTTCCTTTATGCAGTAGTCCTGTTGGTGAAGCCCAACACCCTGATGTCAGCCAGTTTCTGCTCCGTCACTTTGCCCAAGAGGAGTTGCTCTGCGCCGGCAGGCTTATTGAGGCAGAGACCCTGCCGGAGGTGTCTCTCATGGAAAGCATAGATGACACTTTTGTTAGCAGAGCCACAGAGCGCAGTACAGTCAGGAGCCCACGGCGCGATCCTCATCGAACCTCGCCACGCAGCAACGCTGGCAGCCCTGTTACAGATGATGTGCTCACAGGCGTTTCAAAGGTCTGCAGCGCCGCAAGCCCCAGTGTGGGATTGGGAATCACAAAGAGCTTTTGTGAAGAAAATGTTAGACTGGCTGATGATACGAGGCCTGGAATGAAGGTGTGGGAGGCGGAAGAGTGTCACAATGTTGGCCCCACTTCAGCTGTTGACGGCAGCCCATCGAACAGTGAGAGTTCTAAACGGGACAGCCGAGGGAGCAGTGTTCCAGACCTGTCCAGGAAGGAGATGGAGGAGGAACAGGAGGAAGAGGAGGAGGAGGAAGGACAGGCCCACCGAGTCCCGCTGGAGAGGACACGGTCCTTCAGCGAGCTCAAGTACGGCCAGGGCCAAGTCCACTACCCTCTCCCTGATTTCTCCAAGGTCGCTTCAAAGGTCAAAACCCTTATGACTCCCAGCGGTCCCGTCCGGCCCGTCAGTCAGTCCCCCACCACCTTCACCCAAGTCCAGTCCTCTCCGGGCATGCTGGGGATGTCTTCAGCCTCTCGCAAGGCCGCCGTGGAGATCATAAACGTGGTGCTGGAGGACTCTGCCCAACCCTTGGAGAAGCCCTATGTCTTCCACGAACAGGACTATCACACAGACCCTGCCGCCCAGGGACTCGTGAATTACCTGCAGGTCAAACTCTTCATGATAGTCAATGTTATTATTAGTTAGGATGACTCATCAATTCTTTTGATTTCATTTGCTTACGTCTCATGGAATGTTGTGCACAAGTTACGATCATGTCTGTGGGTACCATTCCCCTCCAGGTGGAGTACGATAAACTGCTGACTAAATATGCTGAGGCAGAAAACCTCATCGATCAGATGAGACTGGGGACCAAAGTAAGTGCCTTCCCTACAGTAGATAACTATTCCTGGAAATATTGAATACCTATTAGGCTAAGACATAAGAAATGTTTTTTGTTTGTTTGTTTTATTCAACCATTGTAGGAAGTTGTCATGCAGGTATAATTTTGCTTGAACAGGCTCAAAAACAAGATCCCTTTCTTGATCTTGACTATGGCAACTATCAGGATCTTGAAAGTCTAGAAAACAATGGTGGCCATTTTGGATCGATGTCCTTCCCCACTGCCTTTTCTCCATCAGGTACCTCCACTGACACTTGATAGTATGACTCTTCTGCTCTCTGCATCCTTAACAACAGGTTACAGATGGAGTCAAATAACTTGGGAGTCTAGTTACCCTGACATCTTGGCTAATAGACATATTAAGACCTTAAGAGTAATTGAAAAAATATGACATTTTACCCAAACCATAACCCCATTATGCAATGCATTCTTGATTGTTTCCAGAAAGTTACATAAATCACTCCAATTGATCGTATTTCCATCATTATGAGTTCATCGAGTTCATGAGATCATTATGAGTTCCATACAGAGTTTTTCATTGCCTAAAGAGCATGTGGGATCAAGCTGTCCACTCATTCAGCTCTTTCTGTATTGCAGGACATCTTGTGGGGGAGCAAGTCCATCAGAGCACCGGTAAACGGCTCCCCTCTTCCAGCAGACGTGCCGAACCCGAACAGAGCACCAGCGACGGAGAACGGTTGACGGATGAGCTGAAAGACATGATCAGCCAGTTCTTTCACAAGGTACACACGACATTACAAAACAGTCCTGTGGAGGGAGGCAGACCTTATTGGTATGGAGACTTAAACGATGCCATATTATCTCCAGGTAGAGGCATTCAAGATATGCGTAGTTGCCATGTCCGTCAGCGTCGAAGAACAGCAAACGGTAAGTAGACCTGCAATTCATTTACTGCCCTCGGTGTTTTTGTGAGGTTCCCTCCATTGCTGAGGGCATAATGTGTCTCCTTCAGATCTTCAAGAGTATGATGGAGGCCCAGGACCAGCTCGAGAGGAAGTACCTCTGCAAGAAGGAGGAGCACCGAGCCCTGGAGATGCAGAACTACATGGGCCTGGCCCGAAACACTGGCACCTTTGACCCTGAGAGGTCAGAGTTCAGATCACTCCAGCTCTGTGTCAATTTGCTAGTGTCCTGTACAGTGTGAAAAGCACTTTCATACTGTGTGTGTGTGTGTGTGTGTGTGTGTGTGTGTGTGTGTGTGTGTGTGCGTGTGTGTGTGCGTGTGCGTGTGCGTGCGCGTGCGCGTGCGTGTGCGTTTGTGTGCGTGCGCACATGCTGGTTTAGGCTGGTGGAAGGAGACATATTCAGGGTAGGGATGTACCTAGAGGACATTAAGGATCGGATAGACAGGAACCTGTACGAGCAGCTCACCTCACCCCATTCATCGCCCACCCCCACTCCTCTTCAGTCACTGTGCTCCGAGCCTAGTCCACCCTTCCTGCTCACCACCCCCCCACCTCCAATCCTGCATGAGGTAACTCACCCCCTCCCTTGCACAATCATTCTCCCTCAGCCTGTCTGTCCCTCTCTGTGGCTCGGTCCCACCCACTTACTTATTTGCTAACTTGTATGACTGTCACCCACACACACACGCATTTCACTCCCTAAAAGCGGCTACTCCCATTGCTCTCGGAACATATTTTGATGTGAAGATCAAGAGCTTCTTTGCACTCCCTGAACCTGTGTTTGGGGATGCTTGCTAAACATTGCGTAAGACGCTTAATCACACCACTCGCTATGATTTTTTTTTTATTTACATTTTTTGCCAAACATGCACATATCTGCTGCAACGTCAGCCCTTCAACTTGTCAAGTATGGGGGAGTCTTGACTTTAGGAAAACAAGACATTACACATTTGTTTTGCAACAGCAATTTTCAAGAGAACGGGTGAGTAAGGAACTGGTAACAGTGTGGGGTTTAAGGTCTGTTTCTCTACGATCCTCCAAGGACCACACCATGGTCTCTGGAGGGTCTGGACCTCACCGGGACTGAGGAAGTATTGCTTCCAAGTATTGATCCTCCGTGATTGCTCAAGTTTCACTGTGCAGCCATGCTAGCTGCACACGTGTGTGTGTGTGTGTGTGTGTGTGTGTGTGCCTGCTTTGGACGGTACTCTTCTTACTAACTTGTAATTATCTGCCTGGGTGTCCTGTTCCAGGAGCCGAGCCCTCTTATTTCCACCAGGAGTTATAATACAAAAGAGGAGGAAGAGGAGGAGCAGACCAGGAGTTATAAAAGGGAAGAGGAGGAAGAGGAGGAGCACACCAGCGAGGTCCTGGGAGGCTTAGAGAGGAGCTCTAATCTCACTCCCAGTGACTCTCTGCAGAGCAACAGTAGACAGCCAGTCAGCCATCCACGGTAGAGCTAGATCCCAAAACCCTCCCTTTGTCTTCATATGCTAGTCTCTACTGTACAACCCGAGGTAGACTTCATTCGGCTCGATTCGGTCAGTTAGGAAAGTGAATACAGTACAATTCGTCCCTCCAAAATTAGTCCTCTATGATTTTTTTGTGTCTATATATTTACATTTATATACAGTACCAGTCAAAAGTTTGGACACACTTCCTCATTCAAGTCAATGGGAAAGTGTGTCCGAAACTTTTACTTGCACCGTATGTCTGTAGAAAGGGTGAAGGCCAAATAATTGAATGGAAACACTGCAGGCTCAAATGTCTACCGCAGCTGCATGTGTTTAATAACACTCTGTTGAAGGATACTGTGAATGGGGTTGGAGCGCATGCATGTTCAGTGTGTTGAGATAACAGGCATGTGGTCTGCCCTCCTGGGGGAGAGGGAGGGGGGGTGGGGGGGTCGTGTTTCGGGGAAGTGTGTTGGTATTAGGTTCCTCTAGGGACAAACAACAGTGTGGGGTTTAAGGTCTTTTTTCTCTACAATCCTCCAAGGACCACACCGTGGTCTCTGGAGGGTCTGGACCTCGCCGGGACTGAGGAAGAAGTGGATGAGGGAGAGGGCTTCGTCGTGTCAAAAAGGATAGAGGGTGATGACACCCCAGCGTGTTTGACGAGACCGACCCTTTTCACCGGAAATGGCCAATGGACGCCTGAAAGGTCTGTGCTTTTCAAATATTGGACCATGTCGACAAACCAATAACAGCTAAATGGGCCTGTTCTCCCGCCTGTACAATGTATTGCCATTTGAATAATTCATGGCTCCTTCAACTAATCTGTTTTGTAATCCTGCCACTGTAAGTGAGATGCCACCCGTACTCTGGCGTACTTTTCTATTTAAATTGATACCCAGCTCTTACAAACAAACTCCGTTGGCATCCCTATTACATGTGCATTGCGTTGTTTCAGTAGCACCAGCCGTGCGCAGCCCAGTGGCCTGCCCTGGGAGGGCGTCTGCGATCTGGGGGCTAGTGGGAGTTCTGTCGAGGTCTCCAGCTCCTCGCACGCTCTGAAGACCCAGAGCCTCTCGGAGCCCACCCTCAACATATCCCAGGTGAGTTTACAAAGTAATACACCCTTTTTAAATGTCCAGGTGAACCCTGTTAGAAATAACTCCGGCTGTGTATACATTACCACACTATATTGTTGGTTATATTTTCTGGTTATTGATGTATGTGACTATGGTGGGACTGTGTAGCTGTCATGTTTCCTGACGTTACAGAGTGTTGTAAGCCCTGAGACCGACAGTGGGTTTGGGAGCTCTGACCTGAGTCGACTAGCCACAGCGCTACGCCATCAAAAATTCACCAGACAGAGGTTCGCACACTTATCAATGTGGTCGCAAAAATATGGTCCATTTGTACTATTCTCGATAGAAGTCAAATGTATATAATCACCCTACGTTTCCTTTTTTCAATGCAGTGGCCTGCCCCAGGCTAACAGGCAGAGTGCGAGCGAATCCGACAGCGAGGGCTCCAACTTGCTGACCACCATCCACCCAGCCAGCCCTCACGTACCCTCCCTAGGGGACCCGTTTGGCAGCTCTGCGGTCAGCGTGTGGCTGAGCAGCAGCACATCTCCAGAGGCTCCAGCCAGGCTACACGGTAAGGTCCAGAGTAATGTCTATGATGGTTTGAGTTAGTATTACAAGTCATAAACCGTCGAGATGTACGGATACACTTAGCAGACCTTTTTTTTTGCCCGGTAGAACCTGACCCCCAGCTGCCCCGTCAACTCAGTCAGCACCACCCCGAGGGCCAATCGGATCCTGTCCTCAGCATCACCATGGACACCGAGGTCGCGCCGCAGAGAGAGACCCCCCCCACACACACCTGCGCCTGTAACAGGTCAAATAAGCTCCATCTCTGTCTATCCAGGTCTTCATACTTTTTAAAAATAAATGTTTTATACTTATTAATAGATACCTATGTATATATTTTTTTTAATATTTTATTTATTTATTTGGAACTCTCCTTTCCGTGAAATTTTACTACATTAATATATAATACTTTTTTTAAATTAAAAGGTGTGGGTAAAAGCATGCACTAAACTGTTTCCTGCTTTGTGTGTCTGTGCCCATCCAGCGAGGCCATCCTAAGCCTGCAGTCGGAGGTGTCCCGGCTGAAGAGAGACCTGGAGGAGGGGCTGGTGCAGCTGCCTCACCTGGCCCAGAGGATGGACCACCTCACGACCACATACAGGCAGGAGCGCCGAGCCAAGACCAGGCCCAAGACTCACCACCAAAAACAGCTCTCCACCAGGTGGGCGTCCTGAAGGGAGGGATTGAACCGATGAGAGGAAAAGATGAAGGAGCGGGGAAATGATCAGCCGTGTGGATGGGTGTTGTTGTTAGGATGGGGCCCGGTACGTCATGTTTGCGCATTGTGTTTGTGTGTTCCAAGCGTGCGGAAGACTCCGTTGAGCAGGTCCGAACGACCTGGGGGTGGGATTAGCCCCAGCCTGGTGAAGATGGAGGACTGGATCTCCTCTGACTTGGAGCCCAGCAGAAGCAAAGGTACCGCCCCACGCACCTTCGGTTTCCACAGTAAAGCGATGACTGATTATAATGGAAGTATTCTGTATGGACGTTTTTTTATTTCTTTTTCGTAAGTTGCCCTCTCTCATTGATCACAGACAGTCCTGATTTAAACGGCTCAGGGATGATACCGCAGTTCCACAGTACGCCTTTAGGGGGCAGAAGAGGTGGCGCCAGTCCCTACTTGTGTTTGGAAGAACCAGTGGGGAAACCTGCAACCAAAACGGCCTCCAGCAGAGGTCTCTAACTTCACCAATGTGCCCTTAATAATTATAATAATACATTTGTATTTAAAGTACATTTCTGTTTGGTGTGATAGTGAGATGGTGAGAGTTATGTCAATTAAAGGTCTAAATAATTCATGATGTAATCAGATCAAATGCTGTTTTGGGGGGGTTTACCAGTCTCAGAGGAGAGCTGCTCTGTATGGAAGTCTGATCTGACCTGCTCCAGTCTGCGGACTGCCAACAAGGGCAAGTCTTACAGCACTGCCTCCTACAGAACGCAGGGTAAATGTGATACGGATATTATTATTCCCAGAGATATCAATGAATAATTGATTACGGGTGGAGGGTGGCGTTTCATTTTTGGGTATGTTCATTGTTGTGTGGCAGCAGCCGGGGACTTGGGAGAAGGTGTGTTCTCCAAGGGAAAGTTATCCCACCTCAACCCCCAGCCTCTACAGCCGCCACTGCTGCAGGTCAACTACGGCTCCTCCTGTAGTCTGCCTGCTGGGTAAAGTAGCGACCCTTAAACCTAAGCACATCAGCAGACATCGTCTGCAACTTTTGCCCCCAAAGACTTGGCATGGGGGGGGGGGGGTATTTTTTGTTTTGTGATTCTGGGTCTCTCGCCCTGCCCTCTCAGCTTCAAGGTAAAGGAGCCCCCGTTGCAGTCCGTGACGAACCCCCGCAGGCGCTCGACCCAGTCTGACACCGCTCTGCTTCCCAGCAACGTGTACTTCCAGCGGACCCTCCCCCCAACGTTCATCTCCTCCAAAGCTGGGAGCAGAGCCACCCGCCGCAAGGGGAGTAAGGTGAGGCCAATGAGCACCACCCGGTTGTAGCATAGTCTATAGTCTATACCTCAACCATTCTCCACGGAAGACAAAAGTCATTTGGACATTCAGCAGAGCCACAAGTCATTTTTACATTCATATGCGTAGGGGACCTCTGTATGTAAAATCAGGGTGATATGTGGACAGTGGGGTTGACCTCTAGAGTGTCCCCCATGCAGGAGGAGGAGATGAGCCGGACTCTGGACCACGCCATCGAGGCGGCCCGCAGTATGAAAAGGACCACCGACAGAATGGCCAAGAGCCTCTCAGCGGACCTGGCCAAGGCCCAGCTTCACAGAAACTTAAATAATATCCAGCGCCTGGGGACCAGAGGCCATTCCACCTCTTAACACAGGATTGGTGCCGCACCTTTGGCCTCAATCAGTTTTGACCCCTGACCCCTTCCCGTTTTAGTCGGACCAAGTTTGTTTTTTATTAATATCTCTCTCTCTCTCTCTCTCTCTCTCTTTCTCTGTCTCTCTCTCTCTCTCTCTCTCTCTCTCTCTCTCTCTCGACTCCTCTATATTATTCTCTCTCTCTGTCTCGCTCTCTCTCCTCCCCTCCACATTACTCTCTCTCTCTCTCTCTCTCTCTCTCTCTCTCTCTCGCTCTCTCATCTTCTACCGCTTATCCTGTTTTACAGGGTCGCGGGGGGGCTGGAGCCTATCCCAGCCAACACAGGGCGTTTATTAATATGTGTTTTTAAAAAAAATGACATGCAGCATTTAAGAGAAACGGATGTTTTGTTGATTAGTTTTGTCCTTTCTGTTTTCACACGTTTATTTAAGAACTTCAACTTGACTGACAGATTAATTTATAAATTAAATTATTTATAATTATGAAGAGAGTCATTTGTTGTTTTAATTTTATTCTTTTAGATTATTTAAAAAATGCAGATTAAAAAAAAAATTGTTGGGAAGGCAATGACATTGCACTGTGATTTACACTAGAGGGGGAACCTGGACAGTGTAGTGAAACCTATTCAGTGTGAGGTGTTAGATGCCTTAAGGTGTTTAAAGTAACATCAGCTCTTCTCTGTTCAATTTTAAACTTCTACCTACCTCAGTTTCACTCAACGCATGAATCAACGACTGACCTGTAGTTTCCTGTTGCCCAATATGCCCAAGAGCAGGTGATCACCACAACCTTACATCCTTATTGCTCTCCACCCAATGACCTATCCAACAAACAAAGGATCCAACTGATACGCAGGCAGGGAGATTAAGTTAATCAGAAATAGGCCAGACAATATTCGGTTACGGGGGAGGGAAAAATCCCCTCTGTTTTCCCTAAAAATGGATATCAATTTCAGTCCTTTTAGCTAATTTGCTCATAGGACACCCCCATGCCCAACCCTGTCCTAGGCTTGGCCCATAAAAACTTCCCATCTTCCTTGGTGCCCTGGTTTGCCTGTGCCAACCTCTTTCCAACTCCTGTTGTGGGTCAGTATTAATAAAGAAGCTATAAACTCGTCATATATATACGATAATATGATTATATTATATATAATTATTATAATATGTAATATTCCACTAATAATCCACTGTTCTTTAATCAACAGTATTAGACACCAGTTAATTTGACTTGAACAGTAGTTTTAATACATGTATATCAGGTGAACAAATTATATATTTTTTATAAACCATAACCTGAAAATACTTCACTTCTTAAAAGTTTTTAAAGGCTGTATCAACCACTCATTCCGTACAAAGAGACCGTTCAAGGACATCCTCTGCACACATCTAGGTGTGAAACCATTTTATTTCATATTTGTGTTAGCTTGGAAAAAAGTGTATTACCAGTTGTAGTACCAACATCACACTCCACAATGAAACACATTACCTGCCATCCCAAACTAAGCAAGACAATGATGTGGAATAAAAAGATATTAAGATATATTTTGTTATTGCTGTGGCCATCAAAGCATCTGCATGAACTGACGTTGTATCTCAGATGCCTGTGAAGTGGAATTAGATATTTTTTTCCTCCTTCCTGTAGTGACAAAAGTCTTTTGTTTTGGACCTTAGGGTATCACCCAGACTTTCTTTAACTAACAGTTCATCCGCTGGGAAATGATGGTCCTCCTTATTATTCAAGAAATGAGGCGACGCTTTTGCAGAGCTAGTTCAGGTGGGCAACTCAGACGACAAATATTATATTCCACGTCACACCAATCAACCACTCGCATACGCTCATAGTTTAACGCGGTTTTCTTAAACTGCAGTTCACGCTCCACACTGTCCCCTACAACTGCTCCAATGCTCACTGGTGGATCCACACTATGTGCCCGCTCTTACTGCTGCACACCCACCTCCACCCCAGCCTCCACCCACCTCCACCCAGCCTCCACCCACCTCCACCCCAGCCTCCACCCACCTCCATCCCAGCCTCCACCCCAGCCTCCACCCACCTCCACCCAGCCTCCACCCACCTCCACCCCAGCCTCCACCCCAGCCTCCACCCACCTCCACCAGCCTCCACCCACCTCCACCCCAGCCTCCCCCCACCTCCATCCCAGCCTCCACCCCAGCCTCCACCCACCTCCACCTCAGCTTCCACAAAATGTGGGTCTGTTGCTCAGTATCTGTCAGGGGGGGAATATGCAGTAATCTGCTCCCTGCCCATGGTCGTCCACTGAGTATGACCGTGTTTGGGAAAGTCATTCAGTGCAGCAGACCCTTGACGACAGCTTTCAATGTATTACCATGTTATTCCAATAAACAGCTAAATACTGTAGATCGTGGTCCTGACTGAAGTGGTCCTGACTGCATCGCGGTTAAGTATAGACTCAACATCCTGGACGCCTGCCCCTAATAATTGTAGCTTACCTGAGATCTCCTTTTAATGTCCAAACAGGTTCAGATGCAGTTGATCATTCTTTTTCTTGTGCCATAGTGTGGGGCCTACAATCAAACCAGCAATTGTGCTTGCTTTCAAAGATAGACATGTGTTGCAGGAGACTTGACTTTCATCTGGTTTGCCAGCATTACAGTTGACTGTCTAGTGGCGGCCGGTGCATTTATTTACTGGTGGGGCACAAAATAAATATAAAATTCAAAAGTAAATTACACATAACTTACCGATGGCCGACTTCATTTTTTACACAGGAAATTGGCAGGTGGATTAGCCACTTTTTTGTGAACCATTCAGTGTTAAATACTGTTTTTTTTTCTTTTTCTTTTTGGGTTGTATAATGTGATCGATGCATTGATGCCTAATCGTTTTATTTTCAGGTTTTTTTTTGTATCAAATGATCACAAAGAAAAGCTTTTTTTTTTAGCAAGTGCTCAACCAGGTACATTTTTATCCAATAGCAGGCAGTGACAAGCGAGTGACAAGTGGGGGCGCAGTGAATTTAGGGGCCACGCCTGATGTGCCCCCCAGTTCTCATCAAAAGACAGTAGAGCGTATGCGCGAAGGCACCTTTGGGTTGCATTTCAATCGGCAATCTCTGTTGCTGTGCAGACGTGCGGCCAGCCCCACCTCATGAAATTGCAAACCCGCTTTACGTTCCTATCATCTTGTTATGATCTTGTAGCGTTACATTACTAGCATTACATTTTAGTAACTTTTTATTGCCATTCAGTCTACAGTTCCCTTGTAGTTGTATTACTGTGTGGCCTATTTGTTTAGTTTCTTTCTTTTGGGGGGGGGCACGGCCCCACCGGCCCATATGATGGACCGCCACTGGCACTGTCACTTACCTGAAGCCTGTAAGCCATCCATTTATATTGTTTAAATATTTTACACAAAAAACATCTCAATCTGTACATAATTGTCCAGTGTCTTCACTTGTTTTGTTTTGCTTTGCTTTGGGGGGGGGGTCATTGTGTGGCTCAACAAAGCCCCGTTATAGGACCCATGAGACATTGATGGGAAAATAGTGTGATCTATCAGATAACATGCCCTTTTCATTGTAACTAGAAATCAAATATTGATAGGAACAAAAAACTCCAGCACTCCAAATTGCCTTGAAGACACAGCAGGTACATAAATCCTGGTTCAACTACAGGTGAGGTGACAGTGTCACTCACTGTATATTTCCGAGCATGGAACCTCCTTAATGTCACAAAGTGGGAAAAGATTATGATGAATTAAAATGTAACAAAGAAGACAAGAAAGAAGGGCATTTGTTAAAATGTGTTATCGCCAGACGTGTGCGGTTAAAGAAATTGACGTTTTGTTGGGACTAACAAAGCGCTTGTCTGTGCTCCTCTCGCTCTGATTGGCCAATCGTTCCGCCGTGTGGGAGGGACCACAGGCTTGGGTTGTTTGGTATTCGCTGAAACAAAAAAGTACCTTTCGTGTTATCACCAGAAAAGAAAAGTAAAAGTTAAGCCCCTGCTACCAGATATATCATCCCACAATCCTGCCTCAGGGCTGCCTCTCTTCAGGAAAATCTCTTGTGGAAATCAGTAGTCGAAGGAAGATATTTGCTCAAGATGCTCAAGCTTTTGCTTTTATTGAGTTTAACACAGGTAAGGAAACATAATTTAATGAATTTATGAACATAATTTATTTTCTTAAAAATACTAATTTGTACAACGTATTCTTGGTAGTCTAGCAGTGTGAATATCTCTACCGCATGTGTTTCTGTAGACAGACACAAGGGCAAAAGAAAATGTATGAAAAATATGAACACAGGCTCTTTTGAGCAGCACTGCTTTCAACAAGTGCATGCAGCATGCCCAACCTTATACCTCAATAGAGAAATTCATTCAGGCCTGAAAGAAATACCTGCTCTTAGCAGGGCTGAAATCTGTGTTGAGTGAAGCTAATGTGCAGCCTGCTGCCTCTCCAGTACAGAGAACATGATACGTGGGGATAATTGACTTGGGTTACAAGGTGGAATACCAACAGCCTGCTATACCATTGGAGCTTTGTCCCTGTCTTCCAATTACAATTATAAGCTTTATCATAATATGAAATCAATGCTTATTATGTTTCTTCATTTACTATAAGCTACCATAACTGTGTTCTTTGTTTCGTTTCAGATATGTGCAGCACAAAATGGTAAATACATACATTACCGCAGTACAAAATGTCCCACAATGGAGGTCATTATCTGGGGACTTCTGATTACGATGCCATTGTCAGTTGATTCCAAAATAAGGGATATTGCATTGAAATGGCTTGCAATATTGCAATCAAGGCTTTTTTTGTGCATTATATTTACAACATAGTTCATTCCCTCCGTTCGTCCTACGTACATATCACTGATCGTTTCCCTTCCTTCCCCTCTACAGCCATCACAGTGTCAGTGTTCACCGTGACTTCGAAAAGCATGACGATGCGATGGAGTGCACACCCCGGGGCCAGCTCCTACAAGGTCACCGCGACGCCCAAGAACTCCCCGGAGCCGTCCGTCTTCGCTCAGTTCAGCGGCAGCTCGTTGATGGGCTCCGTCAACTCGCTGTCCCCCAACACGCTGTACACCATGCGGGTCGAGGCCATGGACAGTGCCCTCAATGTCCTCAGCAGTGCCGTGACTGACAAGCTCACAGGTATGGTGCCTCACCATGAACGTATAGATGTAGGAGACAGACAGGGATTGTTTGACAGAAACAAGAGACTTTGATGGGGAAGGAATAGCATGCTGCCGTTTGGCCGTGAACATTTTCATGTGGTACCATGAACCTGCTTTTCTTTTGCATGTGCATGTGTGTCTTTGTGTGTGTGCGTGTGCGCGCGCGTGTGTGTGTGTGTGTGTGTGTCTCTCGTTGTGCGTGCGTCTGTCTGTCCGTGCACACGCGGGAGACTCCGTCTCGCCTGAACAGCCCCGGAGGTGCCCGCCATCACGCAGGCCTACTCCAAGCACGACAACAGCATGACGGTGGAGTTCGGCGAGGTGGCGGGGGCGAGCGGCTACGTGCTGCGCGCCGAGTCGGAGGCGGACGACTACTTGGCCGAGACGGCGGTGAGCGGCTCCCCGGGCACCGTGCTGCAGCTCCGGCCGTACACGGACTACGTCCTCAGCGTCATGTCCGTCAACGCCGGGGGCCGGAGTCAGCCCTCCTGGTCGGTGCAGTCCAAGACAGGTAACCCCGCGGAGCCACCTGGACACCCGCTTTACGTCTGTTAGGGTGGAGCATGGTGCATCAGCACAGCCCCTATCAGCACACCATTTGGGCTGCCCAGAGAATGTCATGTAAGAGTAGTATTATATATGTGTACTCAAACTAAGTGCAAACTAAGAGAACTAGGGGTGCCCCTGAGTGCACTCTTTTATTAAACGTTTTTGTCTGGAACAGACATGAGCTGTTAGGGATGAAAGGGACGTCATGGCAATTCAAGACACAGCATAGAACGCTGTGAGAGCACACGGCGGGATCAAAGCGCACGCCACCCACCACGCTCGCCCACCCAGAAACTTCACCATCAGAGTTGTTTACTTTGAGATCATCACCGCAGGGGGTGGGTCCAGGGAGATGCTCTACTGGCGTGCCCAAAAGACAATGGCCAGCTCTCCCAGTCAGGTCGGCCATGAAGGCGTGCGATTTCACCGGGGCCATTGTCCCAGTGTGGGCTTCAGGCCGCATCAACAGGCGGCGGGAAACAGTATCCATCCCTGTGGCCTGGAATATGAAAAGATACACCATGAGAACTAGGCTGTCTTTTCTCCCCAAGGAAAACAACACGTAACATTAGACACAGCAAAGATTCTGTTTGGGGGATACCATTTTTTTTGTTGGCCTATGACCATCAACCTTGTTAAATGTACTGTATGTACCGACTATGTGTGTACGTGTGTGTCTGTATGTGTGTGCGTATACGTGTGTCTGTGTGTATGGCCGTGCGTGTGTCCCTGTCCAGTGGTGGTGGCCCCAGACCTGATGTCCTCCTCCCCTAGCAACAGCACCATCGTGGTGACCTGGTCCCCGGTGACGAACGCCGTCGGCTACACCCTGTGCATCATCGAGCAGGGCTCCACCTCCCGCCTCAAGGTCAACGCCACCAACACCACGGTCACTTTCGACAACCTGAAGCCCGGGACCATCTACAGCATCAAGGGCAACGCCTGGGACCCGGAGGGTCGCCCCGGCAACGACCTCACCATCGTCCAGATCACCCGTAAGCATTCAGATGGGCGTTGTCAGGGGACCAGTCGGGCCCTGTTTTCCCACAAGAACTTTCGGGGAGATAAAAAAAAATCAACAATAAGATCAATCCGATGTAAAAGTACCATCTCCTGTTTATAGCTTAAAAGTGCTATAGAAACACAATGTATTAATATCACTATTATTGTTATTATTATTCATATTATTATATTATTAACTCGTGTTCTATGATCAACCTGGGCCGTGGGGGAAATTTGACCATCTCCAGTTCTCGGCTAGTGTCTTTGGACACTAACGGATGTGTTAACCCTTACATGTCTGGTTGGTTCCCACCTCCTTCCCCACCTTCCCTCCCTCCAGGTCCGCCCACCCCGGAGCCGGTGCAGGTGATGATGTCCCAGGGGCGCTCCGTGGGTATCGTGGTGTACTGGCCCACGGTCCAGGGGGCTGACAGCTACGTGGCCCGCTCCACCACGGGCCAGAACTGCACCTCCTCCGTGGACTTCTGCATGATCACGCCGCTCGACTGCGGCCTCTCCCACACGCTCACCGTCACCGCCCAGAACACGGCTGGACCCAGTGGCCCCTCGTCCCCGCAGGCACTCACTACATGTGGGCATACCCGACACACACAGCCTTAACTCCAGGGGCACCTTGGTTGGACAGTAGAGTGGTTTAACCGTGGCTTGGGATTCATCACAATACCCTTTCTCCCCCCCCCCCCCCCCCCCCCCATCTCCCCTCCCCCGCCTCCCCTCGGTTCCTCCCTGTGTGGCAGACCCGTGTCCGCCGGACCACACCTGGGTGGAGGAGCCCGTGGCGGGCAACTGCTCGGTGGCGTGGAGCGCGGTGGCGCTGGCCAACTCCTACATGACCTTCATCAAGAGGGACGACGGCTCCGAGGAGCACTGCAACACCACAGCC
>CM030189.1:4312233-4394733 GCA_017639675.1 Aplochiton taeniatus
TGACTGTGGTGACAATGTTTCTCTCTACAAGACAATGACAGATGGTCCCATCACATTTTTCCCAAATCAAGTAGTCAATAATTATTTCCATCCGGTCCGTAAGCAGCTTGCCTTGTATTGGGTTTCGTCCTCTCCATTGGGGGAGCATATTCATTTTCTGACTCAAAGTCAAAGAGAAGCCAATAACAATGCACGCATAATCCCTTTTGTCTTTGCACAAAGAGAACCTGTCAAGACTCGACGAAATACGTATGTATCCGGAAGAACCCATCCTTAATTCCCGTCATCCACCCAAATCCCCTTATTTAATACGAACCTTGCTGTAAATAGATATTGTGAAGTCTTGGTTTAACATTTAGTATCAAGCTATACATCTCATGTTCCATACTATTTTATAACAGAACATGATATGGATCAAAGTAAAAAAGTCAAACTAAAATTTTCACTCCATCACTCCTTCATTCCTTCTCAATAAATAATAGAAACGATGGCTCTTGGTTTCTTTTCTGACAACATTTCTTGTAACTTCTTGCATGCATTATTCTAGTTGCAACGTTACAAGCATTGGAACACATTATTTTAAAGTCAAGTGAGGCCAAGGACAATGTTTTAATGTGGATTTTTATGAACAGTTAGCATTGAACATGATTATTTCCTTTTCCTGTTTACACTGATCTGTTCTAAGAAAACAGTTAATGTAATTACTATCACAACTCTTTGTTGATGGCTTTTAAGAAAAACTTGTGTCACATACAAAGAAAATAACACGTCAATTCTAGAAGGACAACATTTCTGGGGGAAAACGTTAGTATTCAAGTTCTAACTACAATACAAATACTATTGTCTTCCATGATGGCAATGCTCTTCTCACCACATGACTTAAATGATAAAAAAAAAAATCACTTGATACTAAAACCTTAGACGAATTCTCCTCACCGACAGATGTAGCCTGCGGTAAGTGATACTTCTTGGGCCTGAAGATGCTATAAGAGATGGACAATGCCCCCCCCCCCCCCCCACACACACACACCCACCCATACACACCCTTTGCTTCTGATTATGACTGTATGCCCATAGGCACCAGGAACTTAGCTGTACTCTTTTTTTGCCTCTGTGATTGGTCCCCATGCAGCAGATCTACTTGAGTACAGCTGCTTGAGATTTCAGATGAACTTCTGTCTTTAGCTCCCATGTTTGGATTGTATTTCAACTTTAACAATCGTCATGTATAAGATGGGAAATTTTTACCTACCAATTGTTTTATTGTCTTTAATACAGGTAAGCATATCTTTTTAATAATTTACTTGAATTGCTTATTTTAATGCCTTGGAATTTTGAACCAATACTTCTTAATTGTTTGGTTTCCCCCCTGTCAGATACAGCATGCTTTGGCAGGTGAGTGTGATGAATCATTTTATTAGCCATTATAATTAATATAATATTGCCATTACAGTTCAAATGTATATAAGATTTACAGAATCTTCAGTATAAATGGCTCCCTAATATAATTAACATTTCACGATATAAAACGTGATTTCAAAATGACTGGCACCCATTTAAATCTGTAGTGATACAATTGATCGATGACATTATTGTTTAAGTCCCCACATTTTAAAATGTATACTGTATGTATACCCCCCCCCCCCCCCCCCCCCCCCCCCCCAAGTAAATATTTAGATTATTATATTATATTTAATTATATATTGATATGTTATGTTTTATTTTTTACCACCTAGATTGTCGTATTACGTCAATATCATCTCCATCAGCATCAACACTGGACCTGAGATGGAATAGTTATTCCGGCGCAACAAATTTTTTTCTGGACATGAGAAGTTTAAATGCTACAAATATAGCGCCAGTGGTGGTGACGCTGCCAGCCTCGAGCACACAGCGATTGGTCCAGGGCCTACGGCCGGGAAATATTTATGAAGTTAAACTGAAAGTCTTCCAGTTTTACTATGTGGTATGCACAGACACGCAAATAGGACTAACAGGTAAGACCACCATTTCCCCAAGAATTAACGGTAAAACACAAGGGAATGATTATATTCGTCTTTGTGTTTGTGTTTGTGTTTAACTCTCTCACTATTTAGATATTTTTTTAACTCTTGTTTACAGTCCCCGCCACTTCCCAAATCACCTACGCCAAAGCCCTTTCAAGCACCTCCCTTAGATTTGAGTGGTCTGGTGTGACTGGGGCGGACAGGTACTTTCTGGTGCTGGAGGGCTTGCTCAACTCGGAGAAATACAACCTGACTTTCACCACACTGAGCGGCCAGGTGGACAACCTGACTCCGGCCACTGCCTATGGCTTGTCGGTGTTCTCTGTCAACGCTGCTGGTCTAGGAGCACCCAGCTCCATGAGGACAATCACAACATGTAAGCGGAAAGGCACAGCAACAATCCGGGTATATTATTTGGACTAGCTACAAGGCTAGCAAAACATTTTCCGACCTGTAGCTATCTGACCTTACTCTCAGTGTGTATCGTAAGGTAATTCTCTGCGTCTGACCCCCTCGCCCTGTTGCTTTTCTCGCTGCAGTGGTACAGCCACCCGCCGGCGTGACTCTGGTGGGGACGGGCGCGAGCACGGCGCGGGTGAGCTGGCACTCCGTCCCCAAAGTGCTGCTGTACCAAGTGCTGGTCAGCAACAACAATGACTCGGCCATCGGCCCGGTCAGCAGGAACACCTCGTCCACCTCCATGGACGTGGGCGGCCTGGAGCCCTGCACCACCTACACGGTGGGGGTGTCGTCCATCAACGCCTTCCTCCAAGCCGGAGAGGCCGCCAACGTCACCCACACCACCTCCAGTGAGTCCCGCCCCCCCCTCCCCCCACACACACACGCAAAGATGTGAAGTCGCTCTGAACCGTTCTCCCCTTCCTCTGTCCTTCCCAGCCATAGACTCCGTCACGTCCATCTCGGTGCAGTACAGCTGCTCCAGCGGCCTGGTGACCGTGGCGTGGAGCCGGGTGTTCGGGGCCAAGTCCTACGTCGCCATGGCCACGGACGGGAAGGGCGCGGTGCTGACCTGCGCCTCCCCCTCCAGCTCGTGCCAGATCACCATGCTGGCATGCGGCGAGAGGTACCAGGTCCGGGTCAGCGCCATCTCGGCCTCCTGCCAGAACACCTCCAGCACCTCCGCCTCGTTCGAGACCGGTGAGAGGGGGCCGGGAGTCACGTCGTCCTCCTTTCCCCATCCCCCGCTCTGCCTCTCCAACCCTTCCTGTCTCATCCTCCCATCATCTCCCCATAGAACACTCTCACACTATACCCCACCCCTCTCTCTGCACGCACGCACGCACGCACGCACGCACACACACACACACACACACACACACACACACACTCACCTCTACAGTGCACACAAACTCACGCTTACAGTACATATAAAACCAGACATACTGCACTTAAGTTGTCGCCAGTAATTGATCCCTGTAACTAAAATCCTGTGAGACCCTAGATACTCCCATGGTGTCCTTTTCTCCACCATTACACTTGAAGCACTCGCGCTCCTTCAGATCATTATGGGATGCACTCACACACACACACACACACACATATCACGGGATACCTTCCTATAGTCTCGGGTCTCTATGGAACAGACAGAGCTCTCTTAAAAAGGACAGTTACAGTATCAGTTAATGAAGTGAAAAGGTTAACACACACACAAACACACTGTCTGCTCAGCCATCTGAGAAAGAAAGAAAGAAAGAAAGAAAGAAAGAAAGAAAGAAAGAAAGAAAGAAAGAAAGAAAGGGATTAAAAATGAGACATAGGGGCAGACAGCCGATTCAAGTGCCAACTTTTCTGATATGGTTGAGCAGAGAACAGTTAAGTAAATACTATCTGTTTACGCCAGTGAGATATCGATAGTCCAATGATAGTCACAGTCATGTGTCATAATCCCAGATCTAGTCTGTCTTGGAGTATGTGTGCTCCTGCATGTCTGCACTGTATTTTTCCATGTCTTTTCTTCCAATGCACCCCAGGCCAAACATCCGAGTTTTTCGATCCAGGTCCTACATCCAGGACAGAAGGCAACAACAAAAAAGTCAGGGAGGCCAGCCATGCACGGCCACTTGTTTCCTAACCATGTCCGCCTGCCATGTCCTCCCCAGTCCCCTGCGCCCCAGCCAACCTGGCCACGTACCGCGAGTGCTCCAGCAACGTGATCATCTTCTCCTGGGACCCCACCAACAACACCAACCACTACGTGGCCACGTCTCTGGACTCGGAGGGCCTGGTGGTGGAGTGCCACACCACGGACACCTCCTGCTTCTTCACCAACACCGGCTGCGGCCACTCCTACCAGTACACCGTGTACGCCGTCAGCGCCGAGTGCAACAGCGGCGTCAGCGCCCCCACCCACATCAAAACCTGTGAGTCATGGACGGAGGGAGCCGGGTGGGGGCTGCCGTGGGGGTGGGGGGGGGGGGGGGGGGGGGGAGTGTGTGGGTGTGTGTGCATAAGTACAGGAATGCAGCGTAAAAACATCACGTCTAAAAAAAACAATGATACATTTTTAAAAACGACGCCGTCGCTAACCACCCTCCGTCTGCCCTCCAGCTCCCTGCATCCCGCGGAACGTGCAGACGTCGGCGGACTGCGAGACGGACGTGCTCATCAGCACCTGGGACACGGCAGCCGGGGCTCTGTCCTACACGGTGGAGGCCGAGGGCAACAAGGGCGACAACTACAACTGCAGCTCCTTCACCAACAGCTGCGCCATCCCGGGCATCCTCTGTGGCCAGTCCCTGAGCGTGTGGATCACCGCCTCCGACGACGACTGCACCACCAACAGAGTGCTGGGAGAGGTGGCAGAGACGGGTGAGGGTGCAGCCAAACAACAACAACAACAACAACAACGACAACAACATATACGTAACATATGCTGTATATGTGTGCTGGGTTACAGTGCAGCCAAACAACAACATATACGTAACATATACTGTATATATATGCTGGGTTAGAGTGCAGCCAAACAACAACATATACATAGACATATACATATACTGTGTGTATATGCTGGGTTAGAGTGCAGCCAAACAACAACATATACATAGACATATACATATACTGTGTGTATATGCTGGGTTAGAGTGCAGCCAAACAACAACATATACATAGACATATACATATACTGTATATATGTGCTGGGTTAGAGTGCAGCCAAACAACAACAACAACGACAAATACATATACATAACATACATAGAATGATGGGTGATATATATATGATATATATATGAATAATAATGATAATTATAATGATAATAATACTAGTCATTGTTATTATTATTTAATAGACTCTATTATATATACAGGCACATGTCCATTTAGAAGACTAACCTCTCCCCCTCCGTCCAGTCCCCTGTGCGCCCACCAACGTGTCAGCGGTGGTGGACTGCAGTCCCCACTCAGCCACCTTCAACTGGACCACAAGCAACGGCGCCCTGTTCTACATCGCCGAGGCGAGGCACGCCGACGGCACGGTCCGCAGCTGTAACTCCGTGAGCACCAACTGCCTGGTCCGGGGCCTGCACTGCGGGCAGACCTACACCGGCAGCGTCATCGCCACCAACCTCAAGTGCAACAGCTCCGTCAGCGAACATCTCACCCTGGACACAGGTGGGGCCCGGCGCCGATTCATGCTGAAAGAACGCTGTGTCATAGGAACTGGAAGGCGAGACGGGAGTCGGACAGACACAATGTTTTATTTCAGTTCTTCTTATGTTCTTCGCTAGCTAAAGGTTCTAGTTTTTTATATATATTCTGTAGACTAGAAAGGCGTTACAGTGCAACATTTGTGAATGCTCTTCTGATATAAAGAAAAATGCATATGATTGCGCGTACACACCCCATTGCCAACGTTCAGGTTAGCCCCCTCTCACCTGGGCGAACACAAACCCTTCTTCTCTCCTGCTTCCCCCCACCCCCTCCCCGTCCAGCTCCCTGTCCCCCTGACCAGATCGAGGCGTTCAGGGACTGTGCAGCCAACCACGCGCTCATCGTGTGGCAGAACAGCCTGCCCACCGGCTCCTACACGGCAGCCATCGAGGACCAGAAGGGGGGTCGCCTCACCTGCAACACCACCCACAACAACTGCATCATCCCCCAGCTGGTCTGCGGGCAGATCTACAACGTCAGCGTCACCTACAACGACGGACGCTGTCCCAGCACGTCCCCCGCCATCCCCATGGAGTCAGGTACACTGTGCCCGAGCATAAAGGGAGGGACCATGAATAACCACGACGACCACGAAAGCTTTTCCCGGTCGTCCTAGCCAGACCCTTCACGGTGCCTGTCTCCCTCCTGCAGTGCCGTGCGGCCCCCAGAACGTGTCCACCAGCGTGGCCTGCGGCACCGGCCTGCTCACCGTCCGCTGGAGCGTGCCCGTCCTGGGCGAGAACTACACCACCATCGTCACCACGGGGACGGGCCAACTCACGGGCTGCCACTCCACGGACACCCATTGCATGATGGGCGGCCTGGAGTGCGGGAGCACCTACATGGTGACCGTCTTCTCCGTGCACGGCAACTGCCTGAGCCTGCCCAGCTCCGACGTCATCGTGCAAACAGGTGAAAAAAAACTAAAAACACTAACGGTAGTGTACGTACCGACACATCATGAGTCGAAGAGGGAAATTCGCCGTACTTTGAAGTTCTTTGACCCGCTGTGTCCTCCTCCAGTGCCTTGCCCGCCCACCAACATCAGCGCCGCTCGCACCTGCAGCCGCAGCGCCGTCGCCGTCAGCTGGGAGGCCAGCCTCAGCGCTGTGAACTACACCGCGGTCGCCGTGGGCGACGGGGGTCACAGGTCGCAGTGCTCGACCAACGCCACGGCCTGCGTCCTCCCGGAGCTCCTCTGCGGGCAGCTCTACACTGTGGCCGTCATGGGAATCGACGCCGTGTGCGCCAGTCAACAGAGCCAGACGGTCTCCCTGCAAACCGGTACCATGGGAAAGGCAATGCATTATGGGTTGCCCGATGATGATTAACAATGCTTCTTATCTGTGCATTAAATGGTTTTCTTAGCAAAACTAACAAACCAACAACAAACGTTTAATGAAACGGTTCTCTCAGAACAACACGTGAACGATAGCGTTGCGTCTTTCGTACTCGGTCCCGAGCCCCTCTCTCTTCGCTCCTCTTCAGTGCCGTGCCCCCCGTCCAACCTGTCCAGTCAGCTGAACTGCAGCGGGGGCCAGGCCCTGCTCTCCTGGTCGCCCAGCCCCCAAGCGGTCGCGTACGCCGGGCGAGCCGTGGGCTCCAACGGGCAGCTCCTGTCCTGCAACAGCTCCAGCCCGGGCTGCCTGCTGAGCGGCCTGCTCTGCGGCCAGAGGTACAACCTCTCGGCGTCCGCCTCGGACAGCACCTGCGTCAGCCCCTACAGCGCCCCCCTCACGCAAGACTCAGGTACTGCCGGTTGAAATCGAACCCTTGGAAGCGGGCTGTGTTTTAGTTATTTTCTCTAGAGGTCGGTGAGTCCGTTGTTTCATACAGTGATGATAAAAACGTACAATTCACCCCAATGTTAGCCCCCTGTGCCCCTGTGAACGTGGTCACAACACGGAACTGTACCACCAACACTCTGCTGGTGAGCTGGGACGCTGCAGCCATGCCGCTGAACTACAGCGCCACCGCCAGGGCGGGGGATGGTACTGCAGTGACCTGTGAGACTGGAAACCCTTTCTGCCGTCTGGCGGGACTGCAGTGTGGCCTGCAGTACAATGTCACTGTCAAGGCCTCCTATGGAAGCTGCTTCGGACCTATGAGTTCCCCACAGACAATACAATCAGGTGACCATTAGTGATGATGATGATGATGATGATGATGATGATGATGATAGTGATGATGATGATGACGATGATGATGATGATAGTGAAAATGATGATCATCATCCCCATCATAATGACAATAATTAACAAAGATCCTTTTGGATGTTGTTTTATGTGTCCGATGAACCCTGGCCGCAAAACATTTTTCCACCAGTGGGATAACAAAGATGACCTTGAACCTTGAACCCTTGACCGTTCTTTCACAGAGGTAGTTCACCCAAAACGTGAAAAACAAAACTACGGCTTAAATTCATTACGGCCGTGTCGCTGTGCTTCCCCAAGGCCCCTGCGCTCCTGTGAACGTGACGGGCCAAATGGTGTGTGCCACCCGCACTCTCCTGGCCTCCTGGAGCGCCGCCCGCGGTGCCAGCGCCTACGTCGCCGCGGTGACCGGCCCCGGCGGCCACTACGCGACCTGCAACACCACCAACCTCACCTGCCCCTTCCCCCGCCTGCAGTGCAACAGCCGGTACGGCGTCACGGTGATGTCACACGGGGACACCTGCTGCAGCTCCCCTAGCCAGGCCGTTTCCATGACAACAGGTACCCTCCTTTCCCCCAGGAAAACGTAGTTTTTTATTTATCATTTGGATACATTTACAGGGTAAATCCTTGTAGCCCAGGTTAAGTAACAGTGTTTTCCGTCGACAAAGCGCCCTGCGACCCGGACAATGTTACCAGCGATCTCCAGTGCGGCGCCAAAGCCGCCACCGTGTCTTGGGGCGCCAGCGATGGCGCCGTGACCTACACCGTGCTGGCCGTGGAGCCGTCGACGCGGTCTTCCACTTCCTGTGTAAGCAACACGACTTCCTGTGACCTGGCCCAGCTGGCCTGTGGGGCGGAGTACCACCTGACCGTGCTGGCCAATGGGACCGCCTGTTCCAGCAGTGGCGAGATCAGCACGGTGCTCAGAACAGGTGAGAAGACAAGGGGATCAAAGAGGAAAAATGCTTCAAATACAGGAAATGTCTCATTCTGATATATATTAAGTCAAATCTATCTGGTTACATTTAGCAAACGGTGGCAATGTTGTACCAATTACTTTTGAAACAGAGCTGCCTGCAGATTTCAAGGGGGGCTTGAAATGTCCTCTCTTCTCTCTCCTCTCTTCTTGTTCTTTTTCTTTTTCTTCGCTTCCGAATGTAGCTCCGTGCCCCCCGGCCATCCTGAACAGCGGCCTGGTCTGCGGCACTTCCTCGTCCTCTCTCTCCTGGACGGCCATGACGTATGCTACCGGTTACAGGGCCGCCGCCACGTCGGCCAGCGGCCATGCGGCCTGGTGCGGCTCGGCCAACGCTAGCTGTGAGCTAACTGGTCTGCTCTGCGGCCAGACCTACTCCGCCACAGTCACCGCTCAGGGCGACCGCTGTGCAAGCGCCCCTAGCGCCGGTGTCAACATCACCACAGGTGACTGTGTGTGTGTGTGTGTGTGCGTGTGTGTGTGCGCGTGCGTGCGTGTGCGTGTGAGAGAGCGGAAACAACCCTCATTTGCCATCGTTTCCCTTCAAATAACATCCACCTTCTCATCCCCTTCCCTGCCCTCCAGCGCCGTGCACCCCTGCCACGGTAACCGCTCTCTACCGCTGCAGCACCAAGGACGCCCTGGTGAGCTGGTCCAACAGAACGGGCCCCGTCTCCTTCGTGGCCCAGCTGGAGGCTGGAGGCCAGCGGAGGAGCTGTGGAACTACAGAGACCAGCTGCACTTTCTCCAGCCTCCAGTGTGGCCAGAACTACAGTGCGACTGTGCAGGCCGTGGGGCCGCAGTGCAACAGCAGCATAAGCAAGACAGAGCACTTTCTGACAGGTAAGGACTAGTGCTACGTCATAGCGCAACACTGATGTGATCTCGTTATCGACCCTTGCACTTCTATAAAATGCTGTCCACCTGTTTTTATGTTCGTGTGTTTACACTTGGATAACAGTCTTATATAGCATGTAAATAGAATTTGAAACAAATAATATTCCCTTGACTATTTCTTCTTAAAACTCACTTTTATTGTATGGCTTTCTCTTTATTGCTACCATTTCATTTAATATTTAATATCCGATGTTTTGGATTTTATTTTATTGCATTATCTGTTCTTATTGTAAAGCACTTTGTAACTTTGTCTTTGAAAGGTGCTATATATAGCTTATACATAAGTAAAGTTTATTTTTTAATTATTATTATTTCTCTCCCTAGCCCCCTGTGCTCCGAGCAATGTCAGTGCCAGCTTGGACTGTAGCAACAGCTTGGCCCTGGTGTCCTGGGTGGGAAGCCCCGGTGTCAGAATGTACAACGTCACAGCCCTGGGTTCAGATGGAGACGTGCAATCCTGTGGCACCAACGGCACCAGCTGCCAAATAGCCAGCATGCACTGTGGCCAGGCCTATAACGTCACAGTCACGCCGTACTCTGAATCCTGTGCTGGGGTCACCAGCTTGGCCTACACCTTCAATTCAGGTAAAGAGGAATACAGGGATTAGTTTGAAAACATTCATATTCATTTAATCATTATAACTTTATTGTCTCATCTCCAGATGGTAACTTTACGTGGCGATAGCTCATAAAAGATTTTGTGTTTTTCTTCTGGAGGTCCCTGTCCCCCAACCGATGTGTCTGCGTCCTTTCTGTGTGAGGCGAGCGTGGTCATCGTCTCCTGGACTCCTGTTGCTGGGGCGGACTCCTACCTAGCAATGGCGACAGGAGCGGTCGGTCAAACCTTAAACTGTAGCTCCAACTCCTCCAGCTGCTCCTTCACCAGCCTACTCTGTGCACAGACCTACTCCATCACCGTGGTAACCCTCAACAGGGGCTGTCAGAGCAGCTCTAGCCAAGCTGTGGCGCTCAAAACTGGTAAGGTTACAGTCCGTGTTAACAGGCCTATATAAAAGCTCTCACACACACACACACACACACACACACACACACAGGCGCACATACGTGCACACATACACGCACTGACACACACACACAAAGTAACATGTTGTTGAATTTTCCTAATCCAATTGACTCAATGCCGACCAGGATGAACAAGCAGCACGTCCATAACAGCCCTGTTTGTCTCCCCAGCCTTGTGTCCACCTTCTGACCTGACTGGTCATGTGACCTGTGGAACAAACCTTCTGACCCTGACCTGGGACCAGATCCCAGTACTCGGGGCGAACTACATCTTGTACTCCCAGCAGATAGGGGGCGCCAACTCCACGTCTCACAACGCCATGTCCGACCCCACCTTCACCGTCAACAACCTGCAGTGTGGACAGAGATTTGCCTTCAGCGTTGCCGCGAGCAACGGGCCCTGCTACAGCAGCATGAGCCCGCCCCTAGTACTGAGCACAGGTAGTGTTTCCGTGGCAACAAGGAAGACCGACACTCTCCCGGAAGAAGTTAAAAATATTTGAAAGCATAAAGAATACAAATATTTAAATGTAAAGGGTGGTTAAATAAGAAATAAGTTGTATTCATAATAACACTTTTGTAAATAAATCTCGTGTTCTTACCCTAGCTCCATGCCAGCCTACCAATCTGGTTGCCCGCGTTGATTGTGGAACAAACCTGGGAAACTTTTCCTGGGACGGGAGCGGCGGAGCTGCCTTCTACATTGTAGAGGTGATGGGGGAGAACGGCCAAGCAGCTTCCTGTTCCTCCAATGACACTTCCTGTGCCATCACATTGCTCTGCGGCTCCAGCTACTCTGCCACGCTGGTGGCCTCTACAGGCACCTGCAACAGCACCACGCAGGCCTACGTTCACTTTGACTCAGGTGAGACGCAAAACACGCACGCACGCACGCACACACACACACACACACACACACACACACACACACACACACACACACACACACACACACGCAGGTACATTGCAAACAAGTTCTCTTACCGAGACACACCGAGACAAACGCACGCAAAACCCTTGTCTTCCACTAGACTCCTCTTTGTAACTCCCCTCTCCTCCCGCCCACCTTCCCCAGCCCCGTGTCTACCGGAGAAGGTCCTGGCGGAGCTGGACTGTGGCTCCAACCGGTTGGCCGTGAGCTGGCAGATGACGGCGGGCTCCGGCACCTACACGGCGCTGGCCATCGGCGGCGACGGCTACCAGGCCTCCTGCCGCTCCAACACCAGCCACTGCTCCATCGGCGGCCTGCGCTGTGGCCAGACCTACGAGGTGGCCGTCACCTCCGCCGCCATCAACTGCAGCATCATCGCCGGCTCCGACTACCGGATCCAGTCCGGTTAGTCGGCCATGACAGCGTGACAGGCCACGACGATATATATAGCACACTCTGACGGCTTTTAGTCTATGAGGATCGGCGACTTCGAGGTCAAATCGGTTACTATTCGAACTTTCTTTTATGCTAACATTTGACTCTCGCCCCCCTTTCTTCAGCCCCCTGCAAGCCCCAGAACGCCTCAGTGAGCCTGGAGTGCGTCTCCAACGTGGCCACCGTGTCCTGGGACCAGACGGGCTGGGCCCAGAACTACACGGCGACGGCCGCGGACGCCTCGGGCCTCAACAGCAGCTGCAGCACCAACGGCACCGCCTGCTCCCTGCCGGGCCTGAGCTGCGGCGCCCGCTACACCTTCGCCGTGGCGGGCCACACCAACGCCTGCGTGAGCGAGGTCAGCGCCCCCGTGGAGAGGCTCACAGGTGGGTGGTGACCACGGCCGGCCCACACTGTGGACACGGAGCTGTCACTAGTGCCACGGTAGTGATTCGCTGTTCGGTTTTTGACCCTCTCACTCTACCACTTCACGCGGTCGTATAAACGGATGAGGGCGGGTTTGTGCTGGTCGCTAGCGTACAGTTATTTTTCAGTTTGTTCGGCAACACATTGGCTATGAATTGCCGCTCCTTTAAATCTTAGCCATGCCTATCCGGATATCTCTCTGTCTTTCCCAGCCCCATGTGCCCCGTCCAACGTGAGCGCCAGCCTGCGCTGCGACACCGGCGTGGCCCTGGTCACCTGGAGCCGGGCGGCGGGGGCCATGGCCTACACCGTCCAGGCACAGGACAGCGATGGCCGCAACTCCACCTGCAGCGACACGGGCACCCAGTGTTCCCTCAGCGACCTGTCCTGCGGTCAGGAATACAGCGTGGTCGTCATGGCGATGACCACTGGATGTCCAGGCCCTGCCAGTCTGCCTGTGACGCTAACAACAGGTGAATTCAGTGCAGGGTTACAATGGCTTCGCAGCGTATTAGATTAGACGTGAACAATTGCAGATTAGCAGGTAGATCAGCACATTTTTTAGGTTCTCTGAAACTAAGGCCTTACATCCTCTGTTTCTCCTTTGATGTTGTTAAGCTCCTTGCTCTCCTGAACCTCTGAGGACCCAGCTGGACTGCCTGTCCGGAGTTCTGACTCTCGCCTGGCAACAGAGCAACAAAACCACCCATTACCACGCCAGCGTGCAGTCAGGAAGAGATGTCATGACGCACGGCACCAACAGCACTTCGGTGGTGGTCCCCGACCTGCGCTGCGGTCTCTCCTACAACGTTACCGTGGTTGCGCGGGGCAAATCCTGCAACACCTCTGTTCGTGCAGCCAATCAGCTCTCCACAGGTACATTTCATTTTTATTTGATTTTAACCGTTTATTTCTGAATTAAGTTGCCTGGTTAAATGACGGTTAGATAAAAACAAGTCTGTTTAAATTTAGGAAGGATAAAAAAAGTGACCCCGGTTAACGCTAGGTTCCTAACTCTGTGTCTCCCTTTCTCCCTCAGCTCCCTGTCCCCCAACCAATGTGTCAGCCACTGTGAACTGTTCCACCAACATCGCCACGGTGACCTGGGACTCTCAGAGCGCACCGGGATTGTCCTACAGAGGGCGAGCGGTCGACGTGCACGGTAATTCCACGGAGTGCGCCTCCACAGGCCGCACGTGCGCGCTCACGGCGCTCCGGTGCGGCAGTAGGTACAACGTCACCGTCACCGCCTCCAAGGACAACTGCTCCGGCCTTCCCAGCTCCGCCCACGCGCTCCGAACAGGTCAGAGGAGCTCCGTCTCATCACGACGTCGTTCCCTTCGCAACGGTTTTCCTGGAGGTTGGACCAACGTATGTGTCTTTGTCCTTAGCCCCCTGCGTGCCTCAGCTCTCTGACGTACAGCTGCTCTGCGCCTCTGGCTCCGCCTCGGTCACCTGGACGACCACGGCGGCAGGGGGAGGAGGGCGTGTGTTGGAGGTCACAGCTGACGACGGGAGGGGAGGGAGCCTGGGCTGTAACTCCAGCGACGCCACGTCCTGCCTGGTGTCCGGTCTGCGGTGTGGGCAGCAGTATCAATTCAGGGCGAGCGCCGCCGACGGACAGTGCACGAGTGCCCCGAGCGCCAGCCTACAGTCCGCGACGGGTACGTCCTGACCCTTTCATTGCTTCATCCTCATGTGGTGATGAGTCCAACTTTTCCCTCACTCGTATGTCAGTCAATCCTGTATGAATACTAATAAAACATATAACAATATTTAATAATAGAATTCAATCGGAAACATGCTCCTGCTCCACAGCCCCCTGCCCTCCCCAGAACATCCGGACCTCTGTGGCCTGCAAGAGCCAGACTGCCAGCGTGACCTGGAGCCCCAGCCAGGGGGCGCTGTCCTACACAGCAGTCCTCCAGAGCTTAAATGGCACCCTAAGCAGCTGCTCCTCCAATGCCACCGGCTGTGACGTCTCCTCCCTGTCCTGTGGGGAGACGTACAATGTGACGGTGGCCGCGAAGGGACAAAAATGTAACTCTTCTCAGGGCTTGGGATCCATCGTCAAGACAGGTCGGTGCTGTCTTCCTTCCCCTGTGATGCCTTAATACATTCATGAATTCATGTAAACAAATTAAAATAATTCCTCTTCATAAATCACTTTTTTTCACCTTGAAGTGTTTTCTGACTCTCAACCCCTCCATCCCTGCGTAGCCCCCTGCGCACCATCTGGCCTGTCCTCCAACCTGAGCTGCAGCGGTAACACGGCCACCGTGACCTGGGCCGGCACCAATGGGACTGAGCGATACAACGTGGTGGCCAATAGCAGCGGAGGCGACTCCACGTCCTGCCAATCAGCTGGCACCAGCTGTGACCTGTCAACGCTGCAATGTGGCCAGACCTACACGGTCGCCGTGTCGGCCGAGGGCAACAACTGCGCCAGCGCGCCCGGCCAGTCAGTGGCTTTCAAGTCAGGTGAGAGGCAGCCATCTTTAGTGATTCAAAACAACACATTCTATTCATTTGTTTTGTGAGGATAACCTCTCACCCCAAGCTTTTCAACTGACAGTTGTACATCTCTTTTGCAGTGCCGTGTGTGCCCATGGGTGTTGTGACAAATGTGGACTGCCCGACCAATGCCTTGATCATTTCCTGGTCTCAGAGCAACGACTCTGAATACCACACTGCCGCGGTGCAGGACAGTGACGGCCTGTATACCAACTGTCAGTCAGCCGGAACCCAGTGTAACGTCACCGCTATCGGCTGTGGAAAGATCTACCATGTCTCTGTCACCGCGTTTGACTCACAGTGCGCCAGCCGACCAGGCGACAGCACTAGCACACCCTCAGGTAGAATTGACACACACACACACACACACACACACACACACACACACACACACACACACACACACACACACACTCCCCTCCAAAAGTATTGGAACAGTAATGCCAATTCCTTTATTTTTGCTGTAGACTGAAAGCGTTTGGGTTTGACACCAAAAGATCAATATGAGACAAAAGATCAATATGTCAGCTTTTATTTCCAGGTATTTTCATCTGGATCTGATAAACAACTTAGAAGATATCATTATTTGAAAAGAAAGACCACATTTTTAGATGAGCAAAAGTATTGGAACAGGTAGACTTGAAATGGATTTAAGTGAATAAGACTCAATATTTTGTTGCAAATCCTTTGCTTTCAATAACTGCATCAAGCCTGCGACCCATGTACATCACCAAACTTTTGCATTCTTCTTTTGTTATGCCTTTCCAGGCTTTCACTGCAGCCTCTTTCAGTTGTTGCTTGTTTTGGGGGGTTTCTCCCTTCAGTCTCCTTTTAAGAAGGTAAAAAGAATGCTCTATAGGGTTTAAGTCTGGAGATTGACTTGGCCAGTCTAGGACCTTCCACTTCTTGCCCCCGATGAACTCCTTTGTTGCTTTTGCAGTGTGTTTAGGGTCATTATCTTGCTGCATGACAAAGGATCTCCCAATCAGTTTGGTTGCATCCTTCTTTAAATTGGCAGACAAAATGTTTCTGTAGACTTCCGAATTCATTTTGCTGCCGCCATCATGTGTTACATCATCAATGAAGATTAATGAGCCCGTCCCAGAAGAAGCCATTGAAGCCCAAGCCATCACATTACCTCCACCGTGTTTCACAGATGAGCTTGTGTTTTGGGGGTCATGAGCAGATCCTTTTTTTCTCCAAACCTTAGCCTTTCCATCACTCTGGTAGAAGTTAATCTTCGTCTCATCAGTCCATAAAACTTTTTCCCAGAATTTTTGAGGCTCGTCTCTGTACTTTGTGGCAAAATCCAGCCTGGCCTTCCTATTCTTTATGCTAATGAATGGCTTGCATCTTCTGGTGTAGCCTCTGTACTGTTGTCCATGAAGTCTTCTGCGAACAGTGGATTCTGAAACCTTCACTCCTGCCCTCTGGAGGTTGTTGTTGATCTCACCAACAGTAGTTTTAGGGTCTTTCTTCACAGCTCTGACAATGTTTCTGTCGTCAACTGCTGTTGTTTTCCTTGGTCGTCCCGTTGGATGTCTGTTACTTAGTACACCAGTAGTTTGTTTCTTCCTGAGGATATTCCAAATTGTTGTACTGGCTATGGCTAGTGTCTGTGCAATGGCTCTGATTGATTTCCCATCTTCTCTTAGCTTCACAATTGCTTTCTTTTCACCCATAGACAGTTCTCTGCTTTTCATGTTGATTACTATAACTGCAGTCTGCACAGGCAAAACCAGAATCTGAAACTGAGCCTAGACATTCAGTGTTATTTATTGTTTGAATAATAAATGTAATAAGACACACCTGGGCAACAAAACACACCTGTTAGTCACATGTTCCAATACTTTTGCTCAACAAAAAATGTGGTGCTCCTTTACAAATAATGATATCTTCTAAGTTGTTTATCAGATCCAGATGAAAATACCTGGAAATAAAAGCTGACATATTGATCTTTTGTCTCATATTCATCTTTTGGTGTCAAACCCAAACGCTTTCAGTCTACAGCAAAAATAAAGGAATTGGCATTACTGTTCCAATACTTTTGGAGGGGACTGTACATACATACATACATACATACATACATACATACATACTTACATACATACACACACACAAGCTAGTCAAATTGATGTAATCCAATGCCACAGATTGCAAGATATCTACATTTTACAGACGCAGTACCGTCTAAACCATATCTTACCACATATCTTTCCCCACAGTGCCTTGCACACCCACTGGCATCAAGGCTGCACAGGACTGCCAAAGCAACACTACTACCATTTCCTGGCAACCCAGCTATGGCGCCGTGTCCTACATCACCACGGTGACGGTTAGGTCTGGCCACAATGTCAGCTGTGCCACCAACTTCACCTACTGTGAACTGAGCGGTCTCGATTGCGGAGAGGTGTACAGCGTTGCCGTGACGGCGCTAGGAGACAGCTGCAACAGCACCGCTCAAATGGCAGGAAACTTCAGCACAGGTGAAATACAGAAACAGGAAGAAAAACAGAGAGAGAAACAATGTGCTTGTATCTAACAACAGAGTTAATATACTCATAATAATAATAATACTCATCCTCCCTTTGTCTGGTCCTCCATCTCTATCTCTATTTTATATGATTTTATTACTTGTCCTTCTCTCCAGCACCTTACTTTGTCGCTTGGATGTGCATGTTTTTGTTTTTATGTTCCTCCATCTCCACCAGCGCCCTGCGTGCCCATGCACTTGTCTGTCCAGTACGGCCTGGGCATTGCCCAGGTGCTGTGGGACGCGGCGCGGGGAGCCACGTTCTACAACGCGAAGGCCGTGACCGCCCAGGGCCTGACGGCCACCTGCTTCACCAACGACACCAACTGCCCGCTGCCCGCCATGCGGTGCGGCCAGGTCTACAGCGTGACCGTCACGGCCCAAAACCCGGCCTGCAATGACACGGCGACCTCCCAACCCTACTCTCTGATGACAGGTCAGTGCCCGGGCCGGGGACGGAGGTCGGGGGGTCTGGGGAGGAACAGAAGAGAGCTGCCAGTCACTTTGTCTGTGTGTGGCTCCCCTCCACAGAGCCGTGCCAACCCTCCCATGTCAAGGCCTCCATGGCCTGTGGGACGCTGACGGCCTCCGTCTCCTGGGAGCGGAGCGCCGTCGCCGTCGGCTACGTGGCCAACCTGGTGGGCGGCAACGGCCACGCCACGTCTTGCGCCACCGCGAACACGTCCTGCGAGGTGGCGGGGATGGACTGTGGCACGGTGTACTACATCAGGGTCAAGGCCATCGGGAGCACGCTCAACAGCAGCGAGAGCGACGGAGTGAGCCTCATATCAGGTATGGGGCACACACCACACTTCCAACTACGGATGGTCTACTGTTAGTTCATTTATATATGTATATATATATATATATATATATATATATATATATATATATATATATATATGTGTTTATATGTTTATATGTTTTTGTACTGAATGTGTGTTTCTTGTGTGTGCAAACATATACATATATATATATATCATGTATGCAGACACACCAAACATATATACGGCCGGTCTACTGTTCGTTTTTATATATATATATATATACATTATACATATGAAGAAACACACATTCCGCACAAAATCAGACATTAGAAAATGGCGCGAGGACATCTACGTTTCACCCCCTGGTGCGTGTGCAGTAACTGTTGCGTCGGGTGCCCTCAGCTCCCTGCCTCCCCGGGAACGTGCGAGCGGCGGCGGACTGCAGCAGCGACGGCGGCGCCGTTCTCTCCTGGGACTGGAGCCATGGGGCGGACAACTTCACCCTGCGGGCCATCGGAGCCGGCGCGGAGGAGGCCTCCTGCACCACCTCGCAGAACAGCTGCAACGTGAGCGGTCTGAGCTGCGGGGGCCGCTACAACCTCAGCCTCAGCGCCATCAACCAGGGCTGCCAGGTCACGGTGCCAGCCAACGCCAGCTTCTACACCCGTGAGTTTGGCCCGCTCTGCCGGCCATACTTGGGGGATTGGGATGTGTCACTCCATGTTAACCCTTCCTTCGAGAACTACTCATGGTCAGCCTTTGCTTACAAACACCCAGGGATGTGTTGCTTTCTGTTCCCCCCGTAGGCCCCTGTGCTCCCCGGGGGGTGGCTGTCGACATGCAGTGTGGAAACCAGACGGCTCTCCTGTCCTGGGCAAAGATGTCTGAGGTGGAGCTTTACATGGCTAGTGCCACCTGGGGTGCTGGAGGTGCAGTGCAGCAGTGCAACTCCACAGGTCCCACCTGCCAGTTTAGCGGGTTGACGTGTAGAGAGACCTACACCTTCACTGTCAAGGCCCTCACTGGCGGCTGCTCAAGCACGCCAAGCAGCATTGTCCAGAATAAAACAGGTAGCAGATCAGGGGAAAGGTTGAATAGATCCTCTTGGTTTTGTATTTGAATTCATGTTGCCGGTGTCTGGTTGTCTGTACGTCATAGATTCTTTCTCAGCACTTCCTCTCCCTTCCCTCTTCCTCTCCCTCTTCTGTCCGCCCTTCTAGAGCCCTGCAATCCAGCAAACGTCACGGCCCAGGTGTCCTGTAGCAGCAACGTGGTGCAGCTCTCTTGGCAACAGGCTAGCGGCACCTCCTTCTACCTGGTCACAGTCACGGGGAGCCTGGGCTACGTGGAGACCTATAACGCCACCAACACCTCCCTGTCTGCCACCCTGCCCTGCGGAAACGCCTACAACGTTACCGTCCAGGGCCAAGACGGCCGCTGTGACAGCCCCCCCAGCGTGCTCTCCTTTAAAACCGGTGAGATCCAACATCCTCTGTTAAATACCACAGATACAGTTTGAGAATCCTCCAAAGTCAAACCAACTTTCCAGTTCACTTATAAATACCCCGTGTAATAATAACCTCTGGTAAGATCAGGTGTAATCGTCACTGAACTCCACGTGCTCTATCTCTGTGTGTGTGTGTGTCCCCCCCCGTCCCCCCCGTCCCCCCGTCAGCTCCCTGTGTCCCCTGGGCAGTGCAGACCTACGTGGAGTGTGAGCCCAGCCTGGGCTCCGTCAGCTGGGCCCCCAGCGACGGCGCCGCCAGGTACACGGCGGCCGCCGTGGGCCGGGACGGCGCCCCTCGCCTGTGCGTCACCAACGGGACCTCCTGCACCTGGAGCGACCTGCGCTGCGGGGAGGAGTACGCCGTCCGCGTGGCGTCGCAGGACGACAGCTGCTCCAGCGCCCAGAGCAACAGCACTGTCATCCGGATGGGTAGGTGGCCGACGTGACGACGTCATCTGGAGAGGAGGCTTTTTTTCATTGGCAGTTCAATGAACTGGAATTATAAGTAATATTATAACATAAAATAATAAAAAAAAATGTAAAACCACACAGTAATACTACTACTACTACTACTACTACTACTAAGAATAATAATGACAGTAAAAATAAACTCATACATAGAACCTTAAAAACAACCTTTATAACACCTTTGAAAAGCAGTATAAACTAGAGGATAAACACATTCAACATAGTATCGTTGTCAGTTGCCTCCTTTGACCCTGACAGACATCGCTGTTGTGTCCCCCCCTCCAGCTCCGTGTGTGCCCCAGACTCTGGTGGGCTCCCTGGACTGCGGTCTTAAGGTGGCCTCCCTGGCCTGGAACTCCAGCATGGGCGCCGACGTGTATGTGGTGGCGGCAGTCGCACGCAATGGCCACAAGGTGGCGCTCAGCACCAACACCACCCTGACCTACCTCTCAGACCTCCTCTGTGGCCAGGTGTACAACTTCACCGTTGTTGCTGCTAACCAGCGATGCATGAGCGCCCCCAGTAACCCCAAAGAGTTACAGACAGGTTCGTTCGTGCCTTTTATGCCTTTTTTTATAACAATATAAATAATCAGACCTCTGGATGATTATGAGAAAAGGTCAAAGTGTCTTGATTAATTCCCTCTTCTCCATCAGGGCCCTGCTCCCCTACTGCAGTCTCCACCTCCCTAGACTGTCTCTCTGGCATCGCCGTGGTATCCTGGCAGGACAGCAACGGGACGGACTACTACACAGCCACCATGGTGACAGACAACGGCCTATCGCAGACCTGCATGGCCTCCAGCAGCCAATGCAGTGTCCCCGGCCTGGCCTGTGGGCGGAACTTCTCTGTGTCAGTCACAGCCTCTAACCTGAAGTGTAACTCCACAGACAGCGTCT
Source organism: Aplochiton taeniatus (assembly GCA_017639675.1). Classification (NCBI taxonomy): domain Eukaryota; kingdom Metazoa; phylum Chordata; class Actinopteri; order Galaxiiformes; family Galaxiidae; genus Aplochiton; species Aplochiton taeniatus. The sequence goes on from CM030189.1 coordinate 4,333,441, forward strand.
CCACACGTCTGCAGACCGGTGAGGGTCCGGTGCCTCTGTGACGTTAAAATAAATACTTTCCAATAGTTCATTGGATCCAAAGTGTCTTGGATTCTTCAAAAACGTTTCATGTTTTGAATGCATTAAGCTTCTAATGTCCCGCTCTGGTTGTCTGGCTTCTCCCCACAGTCCCCTGTGTCCCTGTAGGTGTCTCAGTAACCTGGGACTGTGCCAACCAAGCTGCTGTAGTGTCCTGGTCTGCCAGCCAGGGGGCACTGTGGTACTCTGTGTCCGCCCAGAGCAGTAAGGGTAACGCCACCTGTCAGGGCTCCCAGCTCAACTGCAGCCTGACCAGCCTCACCTGTGGCACCCCTTTCACTGTACAGGTGGTGGCTGCAGGCAACAACTGCTCCAGCACACCCAGCCAGCCTCTGGCTTTCAACTCAGGTATACTGAGATAAATATCCATAAAGAAGGATCCCTTTGAAGGATTATGGAATAATAAATGCTAAACAATACATTTCCGGTTTTAAGTATATTTCCCCTAATGTTTCTGATACTTTTTCCTGCGCCCTTAGCGCCCTGCGCCCCTCAGAACGTTGTGTCCCAGCTGGACTGCTCGACCCACAGTTCCCTCATAAAGTGGGACGCCAGTCTGGGAGCGGACTCCTACGTGGCCCAGGCCGTCAGCAACGCGGGCCATGTGGCGGGATGCAGCACGCAGGGCCCCAACTGCACGGCGGGGGGTCTGAGGTGCGGCCAGACCTACAACGTCAGCGTCGTGGCTGTGAGCCGGCAGTGCAACAACGTCTCTCGGAGCGCCATCACACGGTTAGACACGGGTGAGCAATTCCTTTCGAGCTCGTATGACTGGAACAGTGAAGTCCACCAACAGACGATGGTATTGCTCTTGTATGTATAGAAGACAAAACCGTGGTGCTTTATCGCTTTCATGGGTGCCTTAGTGTACTCCCTGGCCCGTTCTTGGTATTCCAGACCCAGTGTTACTCACCGGGCAGTACCCCAAAGGTCATGTCCATATGTACATGCTGTCAACAATATTCAGATTTGTCGGTTTCTTGATATTTTGCCTTCAGCCTGAACTTATGCTTTATATTGTTAGCCTCATTGCCCTTGTAAGGACCTTTGTTTTAATCAGTCCTGTATATTTTTAGAGCATCAATCGTGAGGTCCCTTATCTGTGCCATGCGTTTCTCCTTTAATGCATACCGTATCATGAAATATACCATATAATCTGTAGCCAATGTTCTTAATATCCAACTGTGCGTCTGCCCTGCTTCAGAGCCCTGCGTGCCAGTCCAGGTGGCGGGCAGTTTGGACTGTGCCAGCGGAAATTTGACCGTGTCCTGGAGCCCGGCCAACAGAGCCACCAGCTACGCGGCCGTCGCCATGGTAGCGTCACCATCAAAAAGCCCCTCACACACTCTCTAGCAGAGTCGATATCTAACGTCCCCTCCAACTGTCGGAGCGCTAATGGGTGCGTCCCGCGTCTTCCTCCTAGGCCACCGGAGGCTCCGCGTCATCGTGCAACACCAGCGGGACGGCGTGCGTGTTCAGCGACCTGCTCTGCGGCCGCAACTACAGCGTCTCTGTCAGCGCCAGCGACAACACCTGCTCCAGCAACTACAGCAGCCCCGTCCCCATGGGGACGGGTGTGTAAAAAGAAAAAGAAGTGGCTCTTATTCGATACCATGATAGATGTCGAGCTCAAATGTTCAAATGGTGTTGGTTCCTCTCCCTACAGTGCCCTGTGATCTACAGAACGCCAGTGCCCAGGTGGATTGCTCTGGCAACACGGCCGTGGTCTCCTGGGAGATGAGCGGCGGTGCGTCGTCACGCGAGGTCATGGCGGTGGGTCTGGATGGGCACCGTGTCGACTGTAACAGCTCCTCCGCTTCCTGTGCCCTGCCCGCCATGCGCTGTGGTCAGCCCTACAACGTCTCCGTCACGGCCTTGAACGGAGTCTGCAACAATGTCCAAGCACGCCTCGCCCTGCGCGCAGGTGATCTACTCAGCCATGGCCATGCATCTCTTCACGCAAACTATACTTCAAATATATCCCTTCATATAAAATATGTAGATAGAAAAAGTTTCCAACAGGAAATTAGGCATACCATATTGATAATTAGATTTAAACTAATCAAAATTAAATAAACTGATTATTTTTAAAAAGACTAGTGGTTGCTAAGAAATGTAGTTGGAAAGCAAGTGTGTGTGTGTGTGTGTGTGTGTGTGTGTCCCTGCTTCTAGGCCCCTGTGCTCCAAGTAACTTACAGATAGCCAGCCAGTGCAGCTGGAACTCCACCTCAGTGAGCTGGGTGGGAGGCAGGGGAGCCCTGTCCTACGTGGCCTTTGCAGAGTCTGCCGGCGGCTATCTGTCCTCCTGTAACAGCAGCGCCACCCGCTGTGACCTGGGGGGACTGCAGTGTGGCCAGACCTACAATGTGACCGTCCGCTCCATGGACGACAGCTGCCAGAGCCTCCAGTCCGCAGGCTCTGTGGTCCAAACGGGTACATTACAATATGGCAGGGTGGTTGTGAAGGCACATACATGCAGTACAATACATTTTTAAGAGCCAAAGCGCATTAAGATATGGAGAAAAGAAATGACACTTCTCAAATTAATTTCATTCCTGAATGATGTATGTACAGCCGACTGAACCACCTCTCCTTGTGCGTCCAGCCTCCTGTCCGCCCCAAAATGTGTCCGCTCAGCTGAACTGTTCCTCTGGCGACGTGCTGCTCACCTGGGACGCCAACGTTAACGCGCAGCACTTCCTGGTGAAGGCTTTGCCCGGGAACGGGAGCAGCCTTTTGTGTAACACCACGGCCACCCGGTGTTCCGTCAGCAGCCTGCCGTGTGGCGGGACCTTTCGATTCCAGGTGACGGCTGTCAAAGGAGGCTGCCTCAGCCAGCCGAGCCAGCCTCTTGACGTCCAATCAGGTATAAACCTACCACAAACCCCACGCCGAGAAACCCTTCAGTGCCAGAGTCCTCTTTCACTCTGAGCCGTTCGACGGCTTACCCGTGCTCCTGGTGACTGTGTCCTTCCGTGTCCCCCAGCCCCCTGCCAGCCCCAGAATGTCCAGGGCGCCTTGAACTGTGTGACCAACTCAGCCTGGGTGTCGTGGAACTCCGCCCCAGGGGTGGAGAGATACACAGTGTTGGCGGTGGGTGAAGGGGGGCGAGTGTCCAACTGCACCACCTCCTCCAACAACACCTGTGAGGTGCCGGACCTGGCCTGCAGCGTACGCTACACCTTCGCGGCCACCGCGAGCAACGGCCAGTGCGACAGCCCCCCCAGCACCACCTTTAACATACTGACTGGTGATGTGAAAACAAGAGAATATTGCCTCCCCAAAAGCCAGAGAGACAAGAGATATTTATTTAGATCTTGAGATTACTACGATGATAGATTTCTTTTATGTTTGACATGGCAAACAAGATTTTATGATAACAAACAAGCTGCTGTTTGGCATATGCAAATATGTTTTTGCAATATTCTCCTTTCGCCCTTCTCACCCCCCCCCCACACACACACATCCCCCACCCCAGCACCGTGTGCCATGTCCAGCATCACAGCCCATGCCCGGTGCCACAACTCCTCCATCCGAGTGGTCTGGCAGCCCATGGGGGGAAGCGCGTCGGGCCCCCTGTACATCGCCACGGCGGAGGCCAGCGACCGCAGCCAGCTGACCTGCAACAGCACCGGTTCCAGCTGCGACCTCCTCAGGGCGCGCTGCGGCCAGCGCCACACCATCATCGTGGCGGCGTCCTCAGACCAGTGCAGCGGCCTGAGAAGCCCGCCGTACAGAATCAGCATGGGTACGACAAATGTTTCACGCCTTTCTAGACCCCCAGGAAGGGGCCTGCTTCACACCCAATACATCTGTCACACAGTGCTATATCCTAACATGAAGAACATTGAGAACAAACTACGAAACCGACCCCTTTGCTCTGTCGCTCACAGAGCCCTGCCCTCCCGAGAACGTGACGGTGGTTTCCTCCTGCGAGCAGCAAGGCGCCGTGGCGTCCTGGTCCCTTTCTCCGGTGGCGGACGCCTACCGCCTCACCGCCGTGAGCGCGAGCGGGGACGTGCACACCTGCAACACCAGCGTGGGGAACTGCAGCCTGCCGGGGCTCCGGTGCGGACAGCAGTACAGCGTGTCCATCATCGCCAGCCACGAGAACTGCTCCAGCAAGGCCAGCCAGAACGTCTCCTTCTATTCGGGTACGGTTTCACTGTCAGGTACAGTGCCAGTCAAAAGTTTGGACACACTTTCCCATTCAACTTTTGACTGGGACTGTCCATACCCAGATATACCTACAAACAGACCCTGCTTAGCCCTAACAACTTGCCTTTGATTTCTTGTCTTGGTACACAACCACTCCTCGACCTTTTCGTGGTCCTCCCCCTTTTACACCCTAGCTCCCTGCCAGCCCACAGGGCTCTCCGCGGCGGTTCAGTGTGCCAACCAGTCCGCTGTGCTGTCGTGGACGGCTACCAGTGGGGCCGCGGGCTACTACGGCTGTGCCCAGGCTGAGGACGGCTCCAAGCTGTACTGTGGGAGCTCCCAGACGTCTTGCACCATCGGGGGTCTGCGGTGCGGGGTCCAGTACAACTTCACGGTCCAGGCTTCAGACGGCACCTGCAACAGCTCCTTCAGTGAGCCTTTGCTGACTGGAGCAGGTAAAAAAAAAAGGCTCAGCAGGGCGCCCTGGGTGGCTCATGGGGTTAAAGGCACAGACCATTAACGTAGCGGCCGGGTTCGATTCCGACCCGGGCCCTACGCTACATGTCATTCTCTCTCTCTCAGCCACATTATTCCTGTGGATCCACTTTCCTGTCTATAAAATAAAGCAAAAATGCCTCCCAAAAATATCTTGGGGTGGGGTGGTAGGGGGAGAAAAAAAATAACTATGGAGGGATGTAAACAACTGGAAAGTATATCATAATAGAACATTTTACATGCTCACTGTGATTTGTATCATTACACAAGACCGAGTGAAATCACAACTGCCTTTGCGTCCATACCGGCAATTACCTAAAACCTTTCTGTGCCATTATTACCCTCTCCTTTCTCTCCCAGCTCCCTGTCCCCCGGGCAGCATGCAGGTGCGGGCGTTGCCTGTGCAGAGCGATATCCAGGTGATGCGCTTCACCTGGCCAAAGGTGACCTGTCCTGCTGTCCAATACCTGCTGGAGGTGAGAGGAAACCTCCTGGGAGACGACGCTGCCCTCTTTCAGATCTCGTCCTATTGGACAAGCTCAGTGTTCTTCGAGGTGCCCTTGCCCTGCGGTTCGTCCTTCAACGCCACAGTGAGAAGCAAGAACTCTGGAGGGGCCAGCGCCCCCTCTGGGGCAACCACGGGAACTACAGGTAAAGGCCGAAGACTCAAACGCAATGTGCATTCATCTCCTAAACCAACTCACAGTGGAAAAATCGCGTCCTTTCCAAGTAATCTGAGGATAAAGGACCGTCCGCCTGCAAATTGATGACTAGCGTGCAAGTGGATCCGTGTGTGTAACCGTAGCCTGTCTCCGTCCCCTAGCCCCCTGCGCTCCGCTGGCAGTGACCTACAGGGGCACCAACACCTCGGCCACCCTCTCGTGGAACGCCTCGCTGTACGCCACCCGGTACAACGTGTACGACGTCAGTGTGAGAGGGAGGACCCAGGTGTGCGGAACGCCGCTGCTGTCCTGCCCAACGGCCAACGTGAGCCAGGCCTACCTGGTGGTCACAGCCAGTAACGCGGCCGGGGAGAGTGACCCCGCCCCTGTCACCACAGGTAGGGAGCAGAGGCCGACAGAGGCGTCGTGCCAGTCATAACGTGCCCCCTCTCAATCATCTGAGGCAATGGTTCGAAATCAAATCCGTAGTATTATGTACACACGTTAATGCAGCATACAGTAAATGTTACTGTGAAACTGTGCCCCCTCCAAAAAATGTGGTGTGTTTGACGCCTCTGGAGACCGACAATGTTTATGTTCTAGTTGTGTGTCTACGCATGTAAGATAAACCATATTGTTGATGCTGAAAATCACACCCAACCCATTCTGTCTTCAGTTCTGAATAACCGAAGGAGGAGGGACCTCAACCAGGAAATGCCCCACTTTGAAGGATTACAGACTGGTGAGTTACTATGTTTGCCGTTTTACAAAGTGAATGAAAAACGGTATCGAGATCAGCTGATATGAATTGACGTAGGGGAGTGTGCTTAATGCCCTAAGCTCATGCATTTGTAGGGCTGTTTTAGCATGGCGCAATGCAGCCACACATCCACAACCAGGTATCAACATCCGAATGCAACAACCCCTACATATCTCACTTTCTACACAGGAGGTTCTTCAGCTCCGGTGGTACGGGTCACCGTGGAAACCCCAACAGTCCTTCTGGTTGAATGGTCTCCGGTGGCGGGGGCTTCCCAATACAGCCTGATGGTTGGCCCCCAGGGCAACTCCCTCAGAGCACAAATACTGACTGTGATCGGAGAGAGCACTATTATCACAGACCTAGTCCCAGACTCTTCCTACTGCCTGTTAGTGTCCGCCAAGACCCCAGCAGGGCACGGCCCCTACTCAGAGCCTGCGTGTGTGCAGATGGGGGTAAAGATGTGAAGGAGAACTCTACGGACTGGGTGGGATTCCATTACAGGATTGGGGTTGTCCTACTTTTTCTGAAGCCAAATATTTGTTAGAAACCATTAGAATTCCCCATATCTGTATACGGCCGTCGCCTGGTTTACATTGCAAACGGCTTGTCTCTCTTTGAGCCAGAGTGGGAAAGGGTTGTTGAAGGGCCTTTAGTTTTCTTGTTTACTCTTTCAATTCCTGTCTGTTTCAGGGATAATAGGGGAACTAGGGCTGTAGCCAAAACAGCATATCTTGTAGAAATAAAGTGTCTTTCCAATTCAATGAGAATATAAAGTGTACATGTCCTTTTTATGAAAAAGTGAACGCATTTTATTTTTTCCTCAACCTTTATATTTTCTAACTTTTATATGTAAATGACAAGAAATGTATCTGAATTAAGTAATATATTAGGCTGGTCAAAACCAGAGAACTTCAAATTTACTTAGTACTATTACTGAATGTATAAAAAAGTCTAACAAATGCCTGAAAGATGTATTCATTTCAAATGTGCCCAAAACACCAGATAACATTACAAGTGGGAAGTTGGCATGACGCCTTTCTCAGTAAGTGCTTAGACCATATCATTTAAAGATCCCTCTCTTTAACAAATCATTCCACATAAGTCATTTCTGATAGGGAAAATGGTCAATTCCTTATCATATGGCTGTTTACCATTCTTAATCTTAATAAAACATCAAATATTTTCTTTTGTACAAGTATTTTTTTATTAGAAAACAAAATGCAACAGAGCAATAACCTGAACAGCACAGTATCAGCAGGGCTTAGTGCGTGGTACAAATTCACCTTTGCAGGCTGCTCTGAAAGATTAAAACATTCTCCGATCCACTATGTACAAAGCCATCTAGAACTTTAGAGTGAAACAATTAATCATTAAAAAAAAATATGTAAATGTCTTATTTCTCAGTTGTCGAAAGTGAAGACTAACAATGCTGGAAAGAGGTTGAGAAAGGCAGAAAAAGGTTGAGATCTACATAAAGCAACAATACTTAGGCCAAAAAGACGAGTCAGGGTGTTTTGTCGTGCTTTCCTTTTTTTTTTTTGACTTTTTAACACGGGTGACTGGCTAGACAATCAAGTAGAAAAGAAGGGAGGGGGGGGGGAGAAACAACAACACAGGAGCAGAAGAGGAGACTTTCCTAGGACGATAACTTCTCTTTGCTGGGACTCCTTCGTCGTTCGCTGTGCTTGCCGTGGTCCTTCCCGTTGCTGGCCTCTCGCTGTCGGTGGCTCTTCTCTTTGCTGTGGCTCCGTTTGTGGGAGCGCTGCTCCCCCTCTCTATCCCTCTCCCGGCTGTGCTCTCTTTTCTTGCTCTTCTCCTCCCCTCCTTCGGTTCGGCCTCGGCTCCTGCTGCGGGACTTCTTCTTGCTGGACTTCTCCGACTTGTGCCTCTTCTCCTTGCTTCGGCTCCGGCTGGTGCGCTTGGCCTTCCTCTCCTCCCTGTGCCTCTCCCTTTCCTCTTTGTGTCTCCTCTCGTCCGGCTCGCCCTTGCCCTTCTTCTCCCGGGACCTCTCTGCCTCCCTGTCGCTGCCCCTGTCTTTGTGGTGATCCCTGTCCTTCCTCCTGTTCCTGTCGTTCTCCCCGCCCTCCCTTTCCTTGTCCCGTCGGCGTTCCCGGCTGCCGCTGCGGCTCTTGCGGCGCTCGCGCCTCTCTTGCGGCCTCTCCGAGCTGCGGGAGCGCCTCCTCTCCCTGTCCCCCCGCTCCCCCCTGTCCCTACCGTCTCTCTCCTTCCTCTGGCGGTCGCGCTCCCTCTCCAGCTCGTTGTCAAAGCTGGGGCCGTGGCGGTCGCGGTGGTGGCTCCTGCTCCTCGACCGCTTAGGGGACCTCCTGGGGCTGGGGGTGCGCCTGGGGGTCCTGTCCACGAGAAAGTACATTACGCTAAGCCAAACATCAAGTGAACGTCTACGTCACCCAACACTTTCGTGCTATTGCATTACGGCCTATATTGTCAGAACCACAAAAAAAAACCTGGCCTAAGATTTCAAATTCTCAGTAAATATTAGTAAAATATTCCCTGACAAAGGCTTGTCGAAACGCATGGGTACATGCTTTTTAATAGTCTAATAATGACATTGCCATGAAAATAAAAGGCATTTTAATTTAACTGAGTGCCTTGGAGTCTTTGTTTTTTGAAGTCTCACTAAACATTGTTTAAAGGTGCGCGTTTCTTTCGGTCTCACCTGGAGCGTCGCCGCTCCCCCGCCTTCCCTGAGTCGGCGGTCACGGGCTCCTCCTCGGGCACCTCCTTCTCCGGCACCTTGCGGGGGCGGCCCTTCATGTGCTGGTCGATCATCTTCTGGACGGGCACAGGGATGCGGGGGAACAGCGTGGAGAACCACTCCAGCTTGGTGAGGAAGGAGCGCAGCATCTCCCCGACGGTCATCACACAGCCGCCGCCCGCCTTGACGTCCAACTCCTGGGAACAGAGGGGTGGGCGGGGAGCGTTCCAAAGTTCATTAACACATTCCGGTGGGGGAAAGAAGTCCACTTCCGTTAACTTCCATTTGTTCACCACAGCTTTCTACTCTTTTCATCAATAGTTGCCTACACGACTTCATTTGAAATAAAATGAGTTGTGATGACCAAGTACTGAACCTTCACCTCTGTTTTCATCTAGCTTAATCTCAAAGTAGACTGTCAATGTTTTTTTTTTTTTATTCTTTCAATACTGACTTCAAGAAAGAAAATGACTACAGAAAACAAAACTATGATCTCAACCTGACTGGTTGTCCTCAAGTCTGTGTTTTCACTGGGAGCTCTGCCAAAAAAATCCAAGAAGAAGCCGAAGGATTGTATCTTAGCCCGCTTCTCTTTATCTCACTGGTTCCCAAGGCAACATTGAGGATGGGCAACTCTTCATGTTACTTTCCTCTATCCTTTGATCTCAGGTAGGAGACGGTAGAGGAGAGCGCAAACATGGCACCTCATTCAATTTAAATACATCCTCACAAAATCGGAGGAAACAAGAGACTTAAGCTTGCATTTTCTTTTTGGCATTCCCAATGGGAAAATTGGTCCGCAGTGTAAGCACAGAATGGAGGACTTTGGGATGTTGCACACCAGTTCCAACAGTAACCAGGTCTATATGGTAGAGAACAGCCGTTTTGCACTCACACACGCAACCCAACAGTGCTGAGATACAATTTCCAATTCACCTGCTGCGCAATGGGCATCTAAAGAAGAGAACAGGGGTAATTAGCCAGTTGGGTAGGACGTCATTCCATGAGTTCAAATATATTGCATCAGAATATGAAAATAAGGCCTGGTTGCACAGTCTACCATTCCAATTCATATATGAATTCTTCAAACATATTACAGGGTTCTCCCCACGTCACAAAGTGGAGCTGAACGTGTGTTTAAGTATGCATGAAGGTGCGTAAAAGAGGGGATGGGGAAAAAATATGTCACCAGCACTGAAAAAACAACATTTTGTTGTATAATGTTTATGAGGGGAACCCTGTTACCAGTTTCAGTGTGATCCTGGAAGTGAGTCTAAATTTAACGTTGTGCAACAAGTCCTGATAACAGCGTCAATGACAGAGGGCATGCTTTAAAGTAACACTGGACTATATGTAGTGCTCTACATCATACATACTTACCCTGACAAAACAGCCGCTCGGCAGTGAGTGAGTAACCTAGCAACTCAACTTAAGGGAACAGGACTAGGGGACAATTAAGCCAAATGAAGGCAAAGGTGAAAAATCAGCTATGAGCATCACAATGGGGAGGAAACGGGTCATATTTGAGATATGATGCGTCATGCGACTACTGTAGTTACTGAAGGGCAAGAAACATGAAAGTATTACCCGTGGTGACATACCTCCTCATCATCCAGGAACCCATCATACCAGTCCACCAGATCAGGAGGAGGCTGAGTGTATCTGTGCAGAACACACAAAACCATGGCAAACAATGGATGAGTCACACATGTTAATAACATGTCCACCATAACATATGATCACTCAGTAACAAACTGAAGAGAAGTGCTTATTGATCTGCTTAGGGTAGAATACTCATTCGGACGGGCTAAAAAAGTTCCCAACTTGCGTTAAATATCAGTTAGAATTCAAATTAGAAATGGATGTTGACATACAAATGCACTCCACTGAATCGTACCTTATATACATGAAACCTAGAGCTCTAATGTAGGGCGAGTCTGTATGCGTGATCAGACCCATCACCTGCTTGCGGGTCATCTTGAGGGTGAATAGTTTGTACAGGAGGCAGAAGGCAGTGGACACAATACCTCCAGTCCCCACTCCACGCACCTAAATAAGAGAGGAACACAAAGACATCGCATGGGTTAAAGAGACTTCTTAAGCGCACAACTATGAGCAAGCTCTTTATTCATTTTAACAGGAAATTTTCCTGCACAATGAATAGAAAATAACTGACCTTTGGTTCGTCGCTGGTTTCAAATACAGGCAACATATCAAACATCATTCAGTCTCATGTCAGCAAGCCAAATTAACACAAGGGGACATAGTCGTTTCAAGAGGGGAAGGTAAAAGGCACGTACTTCTAACTTACCCCTCCGCACATTCCAGTCTGACCCGCAGTCTTTCTGCTGCCTTTCTCCCACGGTTCTACATGATTCACCTGTAAAGGGAAAAATTCCGATAATATAAATTGTAACTGGCTAACACTCCTGTCCAGAAATTGTTGCAAGTAAAAAAAGATTAGCGCTACGTTACATAATACCACTGAATTATAGTCATCTAACATTACCGCATGTACATAAGATACGCTATTATACATCGCTCGCTCACCTAGCGTTACAACGTGAAAGGACTTAAACTAGTAATAATTTCATATAGATAACTCATGAGCGTCCATGCGTCATCATCTTGCATAACCAAAGCTAATTTTCAAATGATGGCTAGTGCAGCTTGCTAACTTTAGCTGCTAGCTAGCGTTAGCTTTTACGTTACCTTGAAATAAATTTCGTCCACAACTTCATGATAGGTTTTCAACTCATACAGTTGAACTTTAAAATATGGCGATGAAAGCACATTGGTGAGGATCATAGGGTTCAAGTTCATAGTCTTTTCGTTGCCCCACAGAGGCAATGTATTTCCATGACCATGTTTCCCGGGAGCAGGCTTGCAAACGGCCTGTGCTTGTTGATGATTCCCGGCGACATTGTTATTAGCCATGATGCAGACAGGAACGCACGCTGTCGCTAGCTAACCGAGACGCGAGAAATTAGCGGCTAACCGCTAACGTTAGCTTAAAGCTAACTAGCGAACGTTAAGCATACACGTAAAATATCCTATTTCAAACCCATAAATATACAAGTAACATTTCCTAAACCATCATTATTGTTTTTACTTTTTTCTTTCGACGTCTGTTGGATGAAAAAGGCGAGGCAGTGTTAGTGTGAATTATTTCGGTCCGCTCCTTTGAATTACTGGCAAATATGGTGCACTGCTGTAACGTTTCGAGGACGTAATAAACTGGCGGTACAAGAGTAGTAGTTCAAGATTGACGTAACGACCAGGAAATCGCACTAGGCGAGTACATTTACAAATAAAAGGAAGAAAAAAAATATATAGGAAAAAAGAGCACATTTGCAAACCAACCTTGATAACTTTTGCTTTACTTTGTGTTAAAATAAGTATTACGGCATCGTGTCAATTTCTATTAGAATAACCTCATTGGAGGCCTACAAAACCGATTGAGGATGAAAAATAAAACGTGAAAGGTTAGGTTATTGGTATTAAAAAACATTTTTTTTTTTTAAATAATATATATATATATATATATATATATATATATATAGTGATATGTTTGTTCGTACTATTTTTCTCAGAAATTAGTAATGCATTTTTGTAATATATGTTCATCGATATGATAGTGGATGAATAGATAGCTTGTTGTAAATGCCATTTGCAATTACCCTGTATAAATAATAAACAAATAATTTATAATTATCTTACTGCAATGAGAAGAAAACAGTGTTGTTGTTGTTTTTTTTTGCCCAATTATACTATCATTTTTCCTATCACTCTTTAGACTAATAACTCAAGTTCAATCTATAGTAACTAAGTTTGCCAATTTAACAAAGGAAATAATAGGCTACAATTAGTATTAAGCATGACGACTGAAATAAGAAAAGAGATACCTGGTACAGAACATATGGTAATTTAATATCCCTCTGTACATAGACATGTGAACCCACCCAACATATAGAGTTACAATTAAATGAAAAACAGACGTAACAAGCTGAAAAACATGAAAGGTGCGTACAATCCATTTGACTGTCAGTGACTAATGATGTTCTCCAAAATAACAAAAAGACGACAACAATCAATACAATCAACAAATCAAATACAAATACGTACGTTTTTGTACTTACATTCTATTTTTATAAAAAAAAAAAAAATCGACCCTAACGTCAGTCTTTTTTTCAGGAAAAAAAGTTTAGATTGAAATCTTGTGATTTTCATTTCTGGTCCTTAATTGTCAGTTTGAGTCAATAATGGATTGCTCTATCACTGAGCTACTGACCCTAAAGAAGCTAACGGACTAACCCATCATGCCACGGGTTTAAACCTTTGACTGTGCAATTGCCACCTCTTATGGCTTGGTTTTACTACAAGGGAATCTTCCCCTCTACCTGAATCTGATGCTCTCCCTCACTGTGACAGCCCTAAGTTGCCCTCCCCTCTTCCCTGATCACTTTTTCATTATTAACCAAGTGGCCAAGCCATCTGTGCCAGTCCTGTTATTAACATTGCTTACAGAATCGTTTGTGGCAACCTTTGTCACAAGAACAGTTACATGTGCTTTCTAATTTGATAGAAATTACAAAATAAAAACACCAGGCTAGGCTGGCGTTGACAATCCCCTTATATGTTCTTTTCTTATTCAGCTCCTTAATCGCAGTGGGAAATGAGACCAGCTCATTACAGCACAATAAGAACAACATTGAAGCAGCCACTAACACAATTTGTTAGTTACCACCAACTCCACAGGCAAAGCGTATAAGCCTAATTGCAAGTAGCACCTGAAAGTACCATACAACACTCAACAAAGTATGACAATAAGTGACACTAAGTGAAAAGCACAGCCCTTAAGCTTATCAGAGAAAAATACGTGCTAACCTAAAGGCCTTCGTTGAACACAAGACCTTTGGAGGTCTAACAGAATACACTTGTCAATATACTTTGTCCTGAGTTACTACAAGCTTCCAAAGAGTCAAATTAATACTTTTCATCTTTTACCTCCCCTCTTTCAACACCAGGGAGAGCTGTGCTCCATACGACCGGAAAGACAGTGGGACAGCACTTTGAACAAAATGTTACTCCTGGGGAGAGGTGGGGACAGCTGTAACCGGCCACATGGCCTCCACTGCCCCCTTGCGTTGTTGCGCCACCCAAGTGTTGGTGCACCTTTTCGGAAAAATCCGGCCCCCAGAGCTTAGCGCTTGATCACCACCTGCTCAAAGACCCCTGCCCCAACCCTGAAAGGAAACACCACAGGCCTTCGTTAGAAAACAAGGAACAAACTCTCATCTCAATCCTTATATGGTGGAGATCTGGTGCAAACTTAAACAAAAAATTGTTTCTGAGTAAAAAGATAATAAATTGTAGATATCTTGGAATTCTCAGACCAAAACAACTACCTATTAAACAAATTGTATTATACAAAATTATTATAATGAACTAAAGCCCCTCTGTGAGCTGATATTGGCCAGTGCTCCTCATGGTTGAGAATGCCTGCTGTGCACCCACGATGGATCGGTTACTGGTTGCGTAATCACACCCACCTGGTGTGTTGGCTTCCTAGAGCTGTACTTCCACCGGGACCCACAAACAGTCGGAGCCCCTCCTCTGTGTTGGAAAACACACGTGCGCGCGCACACACACACACACACACACACACACACACACACACACACACACACACACACACACACACACACACACACACACACACACTTCATAAGAGACTGTCAATCATGCCAAAAGGTCACGCTGTGAAAATGCCTCACAGTCAGTTGCTAGGCAATCTAAAAATAAGTTCGTATTGGCAGGATCTCTTATCTCTGTGAGGAGGTGAAGATGCAGTGGGCCAAGAAGCTTCTCTGATAGTATATTGTTATTGTAGTTGGAGACATGTGTAGTCTGTTAACATCAATACAAGCCTCATGACAGGTAGCACATCTTGAACATAATAAATGATAAGACAGACTGAAAAGGACAGAATATTTAGACCTACGTATTTTCCCCTGCAGAGCCATTTGAACCTCTATACCTTGAAGAGCCCTAAAAACCCACCTTTAAGCTCTCTGCTAGTCAAGAGACTTTAGGGCTGAGCCTGACCTGGTTAGCACCTTGGAATAAGACCTAGAGGCCTGAACGTACCTTCTGCACTGGAATCCAGCAGGCCATGGCTAAAGTCCTGACTCTGGAGGATCTTGTCTACAATGTCATCAGCATCCACTCTGGTGGCGTCGACCCTCTGTAGCGGACACTCCACTGAGCTCTGTTTCACAGGGTGCCTGGAAAAAGAGGAAAATTAGGACAGGAAACTTAAATCAACAGATTTTGCGGTAAGGAAGGGTATGCAAAATATCCGAAACACTTTCTAATAAGTGTGCGAATGAACCTCTTGTGGGAACTGTGCGACATTGTTAAACTGGTTACCTTGGCGTCTTCGCTGGGGTGGACGGGCGATCGGGCGTCAAGGCACAGCTGGCAGAGACCGGAGGGGCAGATCTGCTCTCTCTCTCCCCGGAATGCTCGGCGGGTTCCGGAATGCTGCTGATGCCAGTGGAGGAGGAACCTGCTGAGGGGTTCCTCTGATGCGTGAGATCTGTTAGGCTGGACGACCGAGAGTGACCTGTGCTATAGCCTATGGGACGGCAAGAAAATGGGAATGTATACATCAAAACAAGCTGGTGTGGGTGAATCTCACTAATGGTGTTTTTCTTATAGCAATCCCGTCATTTTTCCATTTGGAAACAGGAGAATGTTTCATTTTCCGTGGGTGGAGATTTATGAAAACCCTCTTATGTTAGACACAGATGTTAAAATGTTCTAGATTAACCATATTTAGGGTGTGTGTGTTCATGAATGATGAAGAATGTGGCTGCCTGTGAATGTGTGGTACCTGAGATTTTGGAATGCTGGCTTGCATAGCTGGAGTTTCTGGAGTGGCCACATGCTCCAAGCTCTTTTGGGACGGACGCACATTTCCCCAGGGTCTCTGGATTAAGCCAACAACAGAACCTTATTGTAAAACTGTGAAATTCACTCTGATTTACCCAATGGTGAGCCACCACTACTGAAGTGTAGATGTCCATACCCGTGAAGGCCAGAGAGGATGTGGGTGTGTGCCCTCCCTTTCGATCCTCGTTGAGACACTCTGCTTCTGCCGGGGGGACCCCCAGGGTCATGGCCGTGGATGGGGGGCTGCAGGGGCACAGAGGGGGGTTAGCTTTGGTGACGCTTTTCCAGCGACGCAGACCTTTGAACATGACCTTTACTATCAGGAACCACATCAAGGATTGGTAGTAGTAGGGAGTGTGCTCTTAAATCAATAACGTGTCATAGGGAAGCTCGGCCTACGTTATCCAGTGACTACCCATGATTACAGTGAACAGTCCATCCTCAAAAACAAATATCATTTGAAAAGGGTCATAACATTTTTTACAAGCAAACGTGAAGCGTTTCAAAGAGACATCCAATTTTATGAGAGCCCCTTTTAACAACAGGAAAACTAGACTTGTGCAATGCCCTTTATTGTAGGCGCAGCGAGTTTATGAAAGGGTGGGCGGAGAGAATAGAGTGAGCCATTAAAATGGGGAAAGAGAAAGACAAAAGAGACAGACAGCGACGTAAGGCCAAGGCTTTCCACACATGAGTCATACTCAGTGGGAGGGCAAACATCTTGGGTTTACACATAAGGCCGCTTTATTGTATTCAGGAAGACGGACTCTGTTATTGCTGGGTGGGGGGGGGGTGTAAAAAGTGTGTTTGTTTCCACAAGAAAAGGGGTTAAAGGGCATGTGGCACGTGGCCCAAGCTTTGCCAGGAGTGTGTACAGTACAGTGCGTCCGTAGAATAAGGAGGAAAAATCAACTGGTTTCTCCCAGGAAAAGGTGCATGTGGAGAAAAGGGTAACTGATCTGGTAACAGTTGCGCTCACGTCACAACTGGCTGGGCAGGTTCCTCAGTCTACACAGGTGTTGTGTTCAAATTAACTCTCTACAGCCAGACCGCTCGTGTCCCTGTAAGAATCTGACACTTAATGAGTTCCAGACTCGCACATTGTGTGCGTTTTCAGTTTCCTGCTAAGACAGGATGCGAGGAGACAGTTTCATGTGTGTGTTGCATTCGCGGCCTGTGGTCAACCTAAAAGCGGATTGGATCACCTCCTGCTCTTCACTCGCACGTCTTTAAAGGCCAATCATTGAAATCAAGATGGATGGAATTAAAACCAAGAACAGAGCGGTTGCAACTAGATTGTGCACTTAAAGCCTGCCTTGTATTCAGCGATAAAATAAACTAACTGTAGATGATGCAAGTAGATCAATGTGAAAGAGAAAGAAAAAATGCATTCTTACGTTTTAAAGCAGGGATCTCCGGACATGAGCTGTGTAGTGATGACAACCTAATCAGGGGTTGAGAAAAAATGCCACTATAAGCAGCCGAATACAATATGCATGCTCATTACGTTAGTTTTCACTTAGGACAAGTGTGCTCTTAACAATAGTGCCTAGTAGCTACTGCTAGAAAAATAGGAGGAAAGTAAATCGATGAATGGTTAGTGGTCAACAACGGTGTCTAAACAAAATTAAACTCAAAAGTAACTATTATATAATATATCCGGAAGCAAAGAATGTTCAGAGATGGTCTTCTGCTGTATATCGTGCTCAGACATGCAGCTCATAGCTGTTATGTCAAAGCAGTGAATGTCACACAGAATTATATTGGTATTGGCCCCTAGGAACTATAGGTTCCCTAGTTACAGCATGTTTAGTTGTAAACATTCACTGGATGTGAAGTAACTAGGGGCCATTGGCAACCTGGATGCACTATGCGCCCTTTTCTGTGTCTCAACACTCACAGAAACCGTTGGTAGATTTAGTGCCCTTGCCCACTTTTTCCAACTTAAAAGGTATAGTAGGGGTCATTTATTTTTAGTATTTATACTTCATTTATTACACACTCTCAGGTAAGAAGACCCAATAGAAACATGAAACGGTTGACTAATAGTAGGGCAGCTATTGACTAGTAGTGGGTTTGGAAAGCTATCAATAGACTTGAGGGCTAAAAAAGTTCCCGGCAGAGGACCCTGGAAAGTTATGAATATTCCCAGAGCCCTCTAGTAGAAATACCTTAAGGATGGAGTTATCCTGTCGGTGCTTGGTGTCATATCCTTCCAGTAAACATCGTCTTGTGGTGCTGCCCGACCCGGCAAACTCTGAAAGGTTCAGGTCAGCAAAGCCCAGCTGTACAGTGCCAAAAGACAAGAATAATATAGTCAAAACTACTGTATATGGCAGGTTTAATAACCCTCAGAGTGGCAAAGACATTAAATATCAAGCATATATTAACCGTCTTCATATACTGTGATGATAAAGACAGGAAATAGCACTAAATTAAGCGTCAATGTACGAGAGGCCATTCTTGGAATCTATTGTCTGCAATTGACTAGTGAGTACTAAGGAACACCTCGTTCTCAAATAACCAGGAGAAATTATTGGGAACGTTTCCCTTCCTGTTCTTCTGCAACAGCTGGTAAAAGTGTTACATTTTTCTCCACAATCAGTAACCAAAGTTGGAAGCTGGCAGTAAAAAAAACAAAAAAAAAACGACGTAATCTTCATAAGAAACTGGCAAATGATTTTCACCACCGGTGATTGACTCACACGACAAACAAATCCTTCCCATGCCCTTAACATTATGATAAGAATGTTCTACAAACCAACATGGACTCCTGCTTGGCAAACATTAACAGGCTGAGAGGACAGCTTACCTTTGCAAAAGTCTTTCCACCTTTCATTTCCTACAAGAACAAAACGGAATGCATGGTTCACATGAAAGGTCAGGGATCATTTTTAAGAGACATCAAAACAATGCCCGAGAACTACCATTCGCCTGCTACGTACCTTGCGGACAGACACTCGGCACACACAGGGATCCAGCACACCTGTCCCAGCACTGGCACTTATTTTACACAGAAAGGAGAATCTCTTCTTCCAGCTGACACAGTTAGCTTGGACGGGTTCCCTAAGAAAGAGACAAAGACATAATAGATATTCATATAGCCATTACACATGTTAAAGATACACACTTACTGAGTACAATTAAATTAGTCAGAACCCCAAAGAACAGAAATTAGAAAGTGAATATTCCAATACACTCTGACTAAACACTTTAATGGATTGAAATGCCTTGAAAAACAAACAAACAAAAAGACAAAATCATGGGGAAAACTTTGATTAGATAGTTAGAAAAATGCAAACAGTTGTCAATGCACAGGGGGACCACCATTTGAATTGAACATGTCTGCTAGCCTAGTGAGTTTACATTTTTTCCCAGTCACTTAATTGTCCCTTGTTGTATGGGACATTACATTCAACCTAAACAAGCCATTAAGCAAGTGAGCTTTTAGCTGTTCCAGTTCGTTTTTTTAAACGTAGAACATCTAGAACACAGATACAGATTAAAAAGCAAGATTCATGTATCTTTTTTTCATAAGGTTTTAGAAACATTTAAAAACATTCTCACTGTTTAACCTTGCTTTGATGTTTTACGTACTGCTGTTTAAAAACGTACGTGGATGACAAGCAGAGTGGTCATATGGCAGGCAAAGTAGTGTGGTTGGTTGGCTAAAGGTTGATGTAGTACCCTAACTTCATGGGCTACTTGATCAGCCGAGGTGCAGCTGGTTCTAGTCAGTGTAGGCTACTTTGGGTAGTTAGCTGAGTTACAATCGTGTTCTAAGTGCTGGGCTATCTACCTATCTAACATATTGCAACAAACAAGTGTGATTACTATTAGATGTAAGGGCTATGCAAAGATATAAGGCAGCAAGCTAGCAAACTATCTAGCTATAAATAGACTTTCATACCGAGACGACTCTTCAGTAAAGCCACCGTCAAGAAGCCTCACTTTGCAGAATAAAACACCGTTAACGAAGGGAACCGATGACAGGTCGTCCAAAACGAAATCTACTCTAAATTTAAACTTCTTCTTTTTTATCATAATGAAAGACATTAGATGTACTTAAAATGATCTTCGTAAAGTATTCTTGTGATTTGTCTCCCCAGTCACGTCTGTAGTTTAACCGAACTGACTTCTGACGCTGTTGAATTCGAATGAATGGTTCACTCCCAGTGACAGAAAATCTGTGACGAAATGAAGGTAAACCCCTCGGTTTCTCGATGACTGTAGCAAGGATGGTGGTTGTTGTAGCAACAATGTAGCAACATCGTAACCATAACATTTCCCAATATTGCTGGCCTTAACAATGCTTGTTATATTTATATTTTTGAACAGTCAAATTTTTACTAAAGGTTATGCTAAACAAATGAATAATCTACATACGCTTATATATTTGACAGATAAGTGCAGTTTTAAGATCAAGCAACAAATTGAATGCCCACTAAATCAAAGAAACTATGTTAGCCTAGATACATATTTGAGAAAAATAAATGTAACGTTAACTAGGCTGGTGGAAAGCAGCACTGAAGTTTTTCATAGGTCCAACATAAAAAAAGGTAACGTCATCTTAAGTTCGTGAGCCCTACTGTGCTAAGAATATATATATATATATATATATATATATATATATATATATATATATATATATATATATATATATATATATATAATTTTTTTTGCATGACATAGCCTACTACTAATAATAGGTAGGCCTATTAGCAGATTGATTTCAATCAAATAGAATGGATGAATTTGGTGTAGGCTTTATGATCAAAGTTGGCATTAGTTAATATGCATACATTTGTATAGACAAGGCTGTCCAATTTGTAGTGAAATAACTCTTATACACATACACATTTAGTGTAGGCAATATAACAATTCCAAGAGAGCACTTGTAGTAGCCTATTTTCAGTGCATGGTCCTACATGTAATCAAACAACGACACCTTCCGACCATAAGGGTTAACCAAACAAGTTAAGTATGTGGAAGTAGAGGGCACCGTGTACCAGTAAACGATCCTGTGTAAATCAAATGTTTAGTGACTAGTGTAACTAGTGTCTAGTAACATAAATGTCAGACACGCCGATACTAGGGTACAGTTTAAAATACTCCTCTCAGGAAATTTTTACGTTTGTGCAGACAATTCTACTGAGTTCCGCAGTGTCCAATGTACACTCAGTTCGTACATAGGCCCCGCCCTATGAATACTGCAGTTCCTTGATACCCTGATGCGCGGTACAAAATTGATATATTGTAGCACAGATGCAATTCTTACTAGTTTAATGCTTTAGCCGGTGTTCAACGTTGCTACAGTTCACGCGGAAAGGACACCCGAACATAGTTCGTCTATTTTAGATCATCATGGATGAAAAAACTTTGTAATTTGTAGTAGAGACCGCTCGACTAGCCTGAACTGTTGTCTTTTTTTATTCAGTTACACGATGTATCAGGCTGTGGCGCTTTTTCTATCAGGTGCCCAGTGCTGGGACACCGCTAGGCAGGATTCATATCAAGATCTATTTGAGAAGCTCGATACCAACAAAGATGGAAAAGTGGATGTTGCTGAATTGAGAGCTGGCCTTACTGCAATGGGCATATTCCGTCAAGGGGCAGCGCAGGTATGCCACATGACTATGCTTACACTGTCCCGTATCATCAAGCAAGCAAATGTAACATTATTTTGGTAATTTCAGGTCTTTTTATTTAAAGTGTGAAATTCAAAGGCTTTACAAATGATCTGTTCTACCTACGTATACAGTTTATACTTGCAAGCGGTTGCTGACGTGGTGTAATTGCTATTTGAGAGTCAAACGGGCTACACACACACACACACACACACACACACACACACACACACACACACACACACACAGGCATATGTAGTGCTTTGGGTTTTTCCAATATGGCCAAGACAGATAATTGTATGCAGTCATTGACCTTCTTGAAAAAATTAACGAACTTCTTCACATCTACTTCCTGTACACCAAGAAAATTGTATCATCTGGTGACCAAAACAAAGATGGGAGTCTTGACTTCAATGAGTTCACTAAATATCTGAAAGAGCATGAGAAGAAGCTACGCCTGACATTTAAGAGCCTGGACAGAAACAATGATGGTAGGCTGATAAGTGGCTGGTTAGCAAATGGCCTTTATTTCAAAGCCAAATGTAGTATTTGAACCAAATACATTGCATCATGCCTCTTTAATAGATTTTACAATAACACAGCATACAATTGATACACAAAGATTTACAGCAAGAATACACCAGGCACACTTAAATAGGCCACTCTTCTCTTTTAGGGCACATTGATACCACTGATATCCAGCAGGCCCTTGAAGAGTTGGGCATTGACATATCCAAAGAGGATGCCTCCAAAATCCTACAGAGGTTTGGGAGACTTTCGTAGTTTTCTACTCTGCGTTCCTTGAGGACGCTCTTGTCTATTTGCAAGTCACCAGACCAGAGGCGCAGGTTCACAATTCATAGCCCTTTTAGTGAAGAATTGGTGGAGTGTTTTTTTGTGTTTGCGTTTTCAGTATGGACATTGATGGCAGCATGGTGGTAGACTGGAACGAGTGGAGGGAGCACTTCCTTTTCAACCCCGCCCACAACCTGCAAGAGATCATACGCTACTGGAAGCATTCCTCGGTAAGAAGGACACACACATTCCCCAATGACAAGACTGTGTGTGTGTGTGTGTGTGTGTGTGTGTGTGTGTGTGTGTGTGTGTGTGTGTGTGTGTGTGTGTGTGTGTGTGTGTGTGTGTGTGTGTGTGTGTGTGTGTGTGCACGCGCGCGTGCGCGTGCGTCTGTGCGCCATTTGTGAGTGGACGATGGAGAAAGAAAGACAGGAGAGTGTGATGGAATGCCATGATTTGAATAGATGACATGTCCTCTCGACCCCCAGGGCTCAGACAAAGCAGCTTAAAGTTCGAGCACGGCACACTCTAAACACCGCCATTGTGTGAGAATACTGCGCAAGGATTACAGTTTTCCCCGATGAACAGTCAAACAAAGTTCTCAGACCATGAAAAGCCGTTTGATTTAACAGGCTCTCAGTAATGCCCAATACCACGGGCCTAACATAATGTAATTGAATTCTCATTATTTCACTTTATTTTCTCCCTTTGCTCCCTGTTCTTCCCGTTCATCTATTATTTGTTGGTGGTGTATAAGTAACGGGTCTTCGTATCCGATCTCCAGGTGGTTGACATAGGTGACAGCCCTGCCATTCCCGATGAGTTCACAGAAGAGGAAAAGACCTCGGGGGGGTGGTGGAAGCAGCTTGCTGCCGGGGCGATGGCAGGTGCCGTCTCGCGTACAGGCACCGCTCCGCTGGACAGGATCAAAGTCTTCATGCAGGTGAAACAACAAGCTATAGTTTGAACTGGCGACAAGGTGCCAGTCTTTTTTTTTTTAACGCTATGTCAGAAAGTGAACGGCCGACCATAAAGTGTAAGCTGAAGGCTCTGTTTCGCAGGTCCACTCCACCAAGACTAACCGGATCGGACTGATTGGGGGCTTCAAACAGATGATCAAGGAGGGAGGGGTGAAATCACTATGGCGGGGGAATGGGGTGAACGTGTTAAAAATTGCCCCAGAGACTTCTATCAAATTTATGGCCTATGAACAGGTAAGGGATCGTGTCCGCTGTGTATCAGTCGTAGATCAAAACACACACACATATATATATATATATATACATATATATATATATATATATATATATATATATATATATATATATATATATATATATATATATATATATATATATATATATATATATACTGTATAGATAGGGTTGCAAATGTTTAGGAATTGCCAGCGAAGAACACTTTCTGTGGGATAATCGGTATTACATGGGCATCAAAAGGATTTTTTTTTATAGTTATTAATGAATTATATATTTTTTGCAAAGGATGCTTAACCATGATAGGATGCAGTTTTACCACATTTGTGTGTGATCTCATTCCTCTTCCTCTATGTTTTCTACGGTGCCAGTATAAGAAGCTGATGACATCAGAGGGCAGTAAAGTTCAGACCTACCAGAGGTTTATGTCTGGCTCCCTAGCTGGGGCCACAGCACAGACGGCCATCTACCCCATGGAGGTAAGCCTGCCGCTACACCCATGGATCATATCACTGACCATTTTGTAAGCTACTGTATTGTTTATCTGGGAAATACCTTCTTGTTGAGTGTTATTTTATTGTGTGAAATGGACTTTCTACCTCCTCTCACTGTTCAGGTAGTGAAGACCAGGTTGACCCTAAGCAAGACTAGACAGTACTCGGGAATGCTGGACTGCACCAAGCAGATCCTGAGAAACGAAGGCGTCAAAGCCTTTTATAAAGGCTACGTTCCAAATCTTTTGGGAATCATTCCATACGCAGGAATAGACCTAGCTGTTTATGAGGTAAAGCGGCTGGTGTACATGATCTCATCCGAGGGGTATTTCCTGTCACAGTAAATACCCTTTTAAGTTGATGAGTGGTAGGCTCTGTGATGTTAGCCAGATATTGTGGGATTGGATTGGATCGCACTGCATAAAAAAAAAAGAGTAAAAGATCCATCCCTGGTGTTTTTGTTTCTAATCCCGCTCTCCATCTCCACGTCCTTCGCCTGCACTCCCAATCAGAGTCTGAAGAACTCCTGGTTGTCCCATTATGCTAAAGACTCAGCCAATCCTGGGTTGCTGGTGCTTCTGGGCTGTGGAACTATCTCAAGCACGTGTGGCATGCTGGCCAGTTACCCCCTCGCCCTGATACGCACACGCATGCAGGCTAAAGGTAAGAAAGGACCAAAAGGATTATCATTTTAATCTAACTCATGCTATGATTGACAGGATTATCCATGTGTTTTTTTTCTTGTTAATATCTCCCCTTAAAACCCTTTCTCTGTACTTTGCCGCTCTTTGTTCAGCATCAATGGATCCTTCAGACCAGCCGTCCATGAGCGGACTGGTTAAGAAGATTGTTGCCAAAGAAGGCTTTTTCGGACTCTACAGGGGCATCCTACCCAACTTTATGAAAGTCATTCCTGCCGTCAGTATCAGCTATGTGGTTTATGAGTACATGAAGACGGGCTTAGGGATCTCTTAATGAAACTGCAACAAAAAAACGAAAACATTACTGAATGAAAACCTCAAACATTCATATATGGAAGCATTCTAAAATAAGTTTGGAGGATGGATGCCAACAGATCGATGGATTGCCTGTCGCCTGCCTGACCTTAAACAAATTGTAGGGAGCATGCAATCCACTCTGGATAATATTTGATTTGTTAACTTAATGCTGTTCCCCATATTTATGTACTGTCCAAACTAACACTTGACGCACAGAGACAATTTTAATCTACCAGACGGTAAAACCTGAGATGACTGATGTTTTGAGTTAGGAATTACTATTTAAAAAAAATTTGACCAAAGCTATGTCTGTGTTTGGTCCAATGCACTACCACTGACATATGTTGGGCATCATAACTATTTAATACACAGTGACAACTGGTGATATATCTGTATTTTAATTTTGATTTGTTATCCTATTCTGTTTACATTTACAACACATAATTTGCTATTCAAATGAGTCATTCATTGGACATATTATGGACTTATTTAGTATTGATGGATGCTTTCTTTTTATTCTCGTTTGTATTGCATCTCCTTATGTCTTAACGTTTTTGCTGCTCTAACTGTCTGTCTTAAGAAGTGCATTTATATGTTAATGTGGCTCTATGATTGATGTTTACTTCACCCAAAAACTACTGAGTAGTCTACAAAAGCTTGCATTCATCAGTGCTCATTCTCGCCAAAAACTAAGATTGCATAGAACAGGCTCCTGGCCATGAATAAGACATGGTCGTTATACTGTAGTCTGAGCATGTAAACGCTTTATAGAGTGAGTAGGGCTATGTTTGCTTTAAATTAAAATAAAGCTAATATTTTATCAAGGATTTCTGTTTGAATTTTTTTTCTTTTTTTGTAACGCTATTAAAGCATCAGACAAACAAAAAATAAAATTTCCCGAAAGTCGTGTCTCAATAACTCCATCTAGCGGGAGTTCTCTAGGCCATCAACGATCTTTTAAGTTGAAATTTGTATTCATTTAGTTAAGCGTAGAATTGGTGACGTTTGTCGAACGAGTCATGCTCCACAGTAGCGTTTGAAACAAAAACAAAAAGTCTATCGAGTTTCTATCGAGAGTTCTATCGCGACACTTACTCATTCTAGGACAAACATAAATATACAGCCTACATATTTTGTGATATGAATTCCACTGGTAAAATCAGAGTAAAAGATTGTAAATGGACAGTGAGGAGGATGGAGGATGGGGAGAATATCAAGGCGGCAGGAAAGGAAAATGAAGCCAGCAATAGAACTAAAGTTAAGAAAATTGTGAGTTCGTTTTTGAGTTTTGCAGAACATTTTAATGACTTTTAATCAACAGGCTAAATTGTTATTGAACAGTTTTGTTTTGTTTTTATGAAGTGCATAACCCAAAATATTCAAGACAGTGAAGACTCCCCAGAATTTGAGGGGACGACCTCTTCCAACTATGAAAGGAGTACCAAAGAAAGAATATTGAAGAAGGTGCAGTAGAATTACCTGTATATCTTGTCAACTGTATAGGCTTTCCTTAATGCAGGAATTATACATGAAGAATGGCCGCGGAATAATAGTAGGATATTCATTTCGATCATTAGCTAACCTCACTATCTCCACCTATAGTACTCCAAAATAAGGGTTGAGGAGACTGTGGTGGAACCTATTGTACTGATTCAGGTGCCAAGTGAAGATGATGAGGAAGAAGAAGAAGAAGAGGAAGGTAGTGATGGGAGCAGGAAGGCCCCAGACAAGCAGAGCAAAAAAGTCTCAAGCGCCAGGCTGCGACAGAGAAGTATCAGACGAATGGAGAGGGACTTCAGTGAAAAGATGTACCTTCTTCAGGACAACATCAAAGCGATGAAGGTATAAGGCCAACTTTTTGGGCACTCCATGCAGGTGCTTGGTTAAAAATAACACTAGAGTTCACCTTTGCTCCGGCACTATTTAATAGGGGGAAATGCCATGGTATACATGGAAAGTAAATTATACAACATGACTTCCTTCCTTTAGATTTCAAACTTCACCGACAAGAAATCTGCGCAGCGTCCATCATCCTCCAGATCTTACTCCTGTTCTGTCACCGAGGATAGCGGTTCCTTTTCTTCATCCCCTCAACCAGAGGAGACACCCAAGCGCAGAAGCACATCTAAAGGACTGGTAACTCAAGGGACAAAAGGGGCTGGTGGGGATGTCAAATTGATAGCCAAGAAGTCGTCTTCGTCTTCCTCCTCCTCCTCCTCTGCCAGTCATAAAGTCAACAAGGATAAAGTCTGTGATACTAAACCCACTATTCAAAGGGATGACCACCTCCACATCATGGGCCCCAGGCAAAAGAGCAGAGTCAAGCTGCCCAAAGGCCTTCGGTCTTTCAGCAATGTCCTGTCTAGGCTCCTGGTGAGTAGGCCTACATCAGGTTATAGGCTTGACTTTTCTAGCTTCTAAGTTTTCTAAATTAATTGAGACATTCAGAGGAATTCCTACTGTTGTAGCCTACTCAATTTTTTTTCATTCAAATTCAGATGAAGGCCTTAATTATGTCACCCATTCTTCTCCCCCTTCTTTTCTTTTTGGAGCAGACAAGGAATGGCAGCTATGGATATATAGCATAAAGACCTAATCTGGCTCATTCATCTCACAATGATTACATTTCAAGATAAGTTCCAGACTGCTGCATTCAAATATTCTTTATTTTTGTTTTACTTTGTGGGCCCTTCATGGTTTTTCTTTCTTTATAATAAAACATTTCAACCGTGATTATTGTCCTTCTGATCTTAATAAATACTAGTCACATAGTAAAGATATTTTGGCCCAAAAATATAGTTATACAATATTAATTAATTTTAATATAATTAACAAAATCAACTTTAGCCAACTCAGAAAACCCCAGACATTTGCCTGGCTCGCCTGACCCCAAAACCACCGTGGCTATGATTTAATTTCCAAGTCACAAGAGATCCCTAGTACTGTTTGTCCAAACATGTCCCCGTAGTTGCCGATTAGCTGTTAAAAAAATGTTGAAGTTGAAGAGGAGGGCCCAGTGAAAACATCAAACTTTGAATATTATCAGGTGAGTCGATTCGTACGTAAATCAACTGAAATCTTTCAGATTTAAATTGTTGCGATCAGTTGGAAGCCATCCGTAAACCTAACACTAGCGTAAATCTCACCAGTCACTAAGGTTTAACTAGCTTGTAGGTGTTGTCCAGGCAGCTAAAAATATGCCCCTGTCAACGACGGAGGACACCACCGTTTTTAGATCCCTTTTGGTATAGCTAGATTATTCAGCTAACTACACAGGCTATGCACAAGACTTGTTGATTTGTAGGTTTGTTTATTTAAACTGTTTACGGTGTTGCAAAACATTAGCAGACCTCAATTGGGATTTTCGTTGATCTACAAGTATTGGCAACTGAGATTGTGGATTAAGTGAGTTGTTAATCAGCATAGTATGCAGCAGATCATGGGGTGCACTGCCTTGCTATCTTGACGGAAGCTACAAATTCTCTTGTTAGAAATCTCTTCTACATGCTTTGATACAGACACCGTTCGAATTATTCTTAAATCGGTGGCTAGTTTTTAAATAGCTGACTAACATGCATGGCCCCATGTCGCATGAATAGTTAAACATATTTCCTGAATTTGAGTCTCTTTTTGCTTGATCCCAAATCACTTGTCTTGCTAGGCTGCCATGAGTTTGTTTGTTAGTTAGATTAATTTCTATTAGTTTAGTTTGTATCATGTATTAGAATAGAACTGGCCCCATACCTCTTGTATACTCCCCCCCCCCCCCCCCCCCCCCCCCACACACACACACACACACACCTACCTAGTGCAATATTGCATGCTTTTCTCCCAGTTTGCAGTGAGTCACCATGGGTAACACCAGTGACAGGATGTCTGGGGATCGCCATGGCGCCAAGGCCCACCGATCTGACAGCAGTGGCAGTCACAAAGAACACGAGCCCATCAAGATGGTGGACAGCACAGACGACCCAAACATCTTCAACACGCACGGGCTCGAATCCAAAGTAATGTCCTCTAGCTTTACTTCGCTATCCTTTAAAAAAAACACCAATGACAACAGTGGGAAGCCGTGTTAGACTACTTTGATCCAGTAATGTATTTCCTTGTCCCCTCCAGGCGTCGGGAGAGAAGGAGTTCACCCCAGACCTGGATGACCTGGTGAAGACCGGTCCGCAGGCCAGGCCCACTGTCATCCGCTGGGCTGGAGGGGGCAAGGAGGTCTACATAGCGGGTTCCTTCAACAACTGGAGCAACAAAATCCCCCTGAACAAGAGGTAGGGCTGGGCCAGGCTCAAGAGCCCATCAGCAGCTGTGTGAGGCTGCACCTGTGTTGTTTTGACTGGATCTCGGCATGCACGTCTTGGGCGAAGCTTAGTTGAAACTATTGATAGGAAGTCAAAAAACACGACCACAACTCTGAACAAAAAATAATAATAAAAAATACAGTATAAAAAAGAAGCCTAAGCCTTTAGTATTGTATGAGGCTGAGTAACTGAATAAGGGAGTTACTTACTAGTTTTGCGTCAACCGTTTTTGCCTTGCTAGTGACAAATTCCAGTTGACTTAGGCGGAGAACAGCCTCATCAAACGAGGATACACACACACTAGTGATGGCTGTCTCTCTGTCTCTTTCAAGCCATAATGACTTCGTGGCAATCCTGGACTTGACCGAGGGAGAGCACCAGTACAAGTTCTTTGTCGACGGGCAGTGGGTTCACGACCCTTCAGAGGTAGGCTAAGCCCTAGCAGCCGTAATTTATCTCACGAAACGTCTATCCACGAACCACTTACGTGCCATCACGCCATCGATGTCCGTGTCTTCAATGAAGCAATATTGTTTCCCTTCTGTTGTTGCTCTCCGTGACTCGCGGCCTCAACACCTCCAGCCGGTGGTGACCAGCCAGTTGGGCACCATAAACAACCTCATCCAGGTGAAGAAGTCCGACTTTGAGGTGTTCGACGCTCTGCAGGTGGACTCTCTGGAGTGCTCTGACACATCAGGTCAGCAAACACTGGCCCAGGGAGTTAGCCAATAGTTTCCCAGGGAAATAGAAAGTCGGTTTGTTCTGTGCTAAAAACGACATATTACCGTCATCTCTAACAACGTGCGTTTTGTATTACTGTTGAGATAAACTATGTTACATTGATATTTATCTAATACTGTGTTTTATATTACTGTGTGCTAGTGTTTAATGGTATTCTTTACACAAATGGTGTGTGTGTGTGTGTGTGTGTGTGTGTGTGTGTGTGTGTGTGTGTGTGTGTGTGTGTGTGTGTGTGTCCGTCCGTCCGTCCGTCCGTCCACAGATCTTTCCAGCTCTCCCCCCGGCCCTTATGGTCAGCAACAGTACATGTTCAAACCGGACGAGCGCTTCAAAGCTCCTCCCATTCTCCCCCCTCACCTCCTCCAAGTCATCCTCAACAAGGACACTAACGTCTCTGTGAGTCTCTTCCATCACTCTGCATCTTTGTCACGCCCCCAAGGGTGCTGGAGGCCCCCGCTCCATCTCCTACGTATTATCCCCCCTGTTCCCACAATTTGTCCTTTCTTTCTTGCTTTCTTGCTTTCTTTCTTTCTTTCTTTCTTTCTTTCATGTCTGTCTGTCTGTCTCATTTTCTTTCTTTCAATCATTTCTTATTTTCGCCCTCTCTATCCCGTACATCACATTCCCTTTCCCCCCTCTCCAGTGTGACCCTGCATTGCTGCCTGAGCCCAACCACGTGATGCTGAACCACCTCTATGCTCTCTCAATAAAGGTAGGTCCTGCTTTTACCCAACACGCTTTGGCTTCAGCTGACCTGGCAAAGGGCGGCGACCACAATGCGTGTCTTACCTTGTGTCTTGCAGGACGGAGTGATGGTGCTCAGTGCAACTCACAGGTACAAGAAAAAGTATGTCACGTCTCTGCTTTACAAGCCCATCTAAGTCCATGCTCCTCGCCCTGTATGTCCGTGTGCGCTTCAGAGTGGCCCACGCATGTTTGCGATCTACTGTTTTTCTACTATCACGTTTAGCTGAGTATTGCACTGAAGGAACAGTTTACAGAGCTACATCAAAGGGACAGGGCTGCGATGGATGGATGGATGGATGGATGGATGGATGGATGGATAGATGGATGTTTTAAAAAGGGCAACCCCTCTCGCTTTCAAGGGCTCCGATTAAAAGTAGTGCACAACTTTTAAAGGGTTCGAGGGTGCCAGATCTGACAGTTCCTCCGTTGTTGCAATATGCATAATACGGCTTTCTCAAATGCAGCCAAAATGTTCCTCGCCTTAAGGGACTAAGGAAAGCATTGTGTGAGTTTGTGTGTATGCAGCACTAAAGGCTTATGCATGTTAGCGTGTACAATAACTTTGGTTTGGAGAAAATGTGTGGGGTTGGAAGAAATTCAGATGGTGGCTTACACGCTTAGTGTTACGTTGTGGTTTGGGTATCTAAAGAAGCATAACTGTGACATCAGGATGATTTTATTTAATTTATGGCGCTTTTGAAATATTTTATCATGGGAAGAGGTTTCTCCTGTAATTGGTACGACGTAACTGCTGGATTGCCTGTCTTGCCCTGAACTATCATACTCCTAGTTGAACAACCAAAATTGGAAGTGAAAAATGTACAGCCAAAAGCTAAAGTAATACTTACTATTACTTATAAATAAATATATGTGTGTATGTATATATATATATATATATATATATATATATATATATATATATATATATATATATATATATATATATATATATATACACACAGTAGTAGTAGTAGTAGTAGTAGTAGTAGTAGTTACAGAGCAATCATAATATGCAATTTATTATACTGTAGTATTAGTTTATTTTATATAATTACAGAAAATTTGGCTAAATAAAGTTTGATATTCCAAATCCCCCGTGAACCAACCGCTATATAATTGTGGAAAGATACGCTTTATTTAGGCTTGAGATTGCAGGCCTGTGCCTAGATTTGCTTGGGCCTTTACCTGACGTAATAATGCTGGAAGCACTTTACCCATGATGCTCTGAGTGAGCCGCCATGTTGTTGAACCCTTCACCCATGCATCAGGATAACTTCTAATGGGCCATGGAGGTTAATCTGCAATTTGTAAGGATACTGAAATGGCTGTTGATGCAAGTGTTGCTTCTTATTCAAATGGATTTGTCACATTGTATTGTACTATTGTATTTATCTGCCCAGTGTCTGTATGTATTTATATACAGTGACTAACACACTCAGAATGTTAACGTCACTGATTTCTATGCGTTTATTGACTTCATAGAATTTTTGTAAAATTGTCATGTTTGGTCCTCCTACAGTCATTTTCACGAGTATTAAAAGATGGGCAGAAATGTTCAAGGTTACAGTAAAATGTCTATCGTTAAATACAGCCCTAAAAATGATCATGTTCCAATCAAATGTTGTAAAAGAGTGATGAACACATTTTCCGCTAAAGGATGATATTAGGATGAGTTGCATTTGAGAAGGTTTTTGTATTGCGCTTTATTAGGTTAAAACCAATACTGTCATATTACGTAACCTCTGTTTTATGTAGAACGCTTATTTACTTGTTTGCAAATAAAAAGTTGAGACAAAGTATAGTCTGTCTTTTTGTTCTTTCCTTGTGATAATTAATCTTATATAGACTTTGCATATATACAGTATACAGTCCCCTCCAAAAGTATTGGAACAGTAATGCCAATTCCTTTATTTTTGCTGTAGACTGAAAGTGTTTGGGTTTGACACCAAAAGATGAATATGAGACAAAAGATCAATATGTCAGCTTTTATTTCCAGGTATTTTCATCTGGATCTGATAAACAACTTAGAAGATATCATTATTTGTAAAGGAACACCACATTTTTTGTTGGGCAAAAGTATTGGAACATGTGACTAACAGGTGTGTTTTGTTGCCCAGGTGTGTCTTATGACATTTATTATTCAAACAATAAATAACACTGAATGTCTAGGCTCAGTTTCAGATTCTGGTTTTGCCTGTGCAGAAACATTTTGTCTGCCAATTTAAAGAAGGATGCAACCAAACTGATTGGGAGATCCTTTGTCATGCAGCAAGATTATGACCCTAAACACACTGCAAAAGCAACAAAGGAGTTCATCAGGGGCAAGAAGTGGAAGGTCCTAGACTGGCCAAGTCAATCTCCAGACTTAAACCCTATAGAGCATTCTTTTTAACTTAAAATGAGACTGAAGGGAGAAACCCCCCAAAACAAGCAACAACTGAAAGAGGCTGCAGTGAAAGCCTGGAAAGGCATAACAAAAGAAGAATGCAAAAGTTTGGTGATGTCCATGGGTCGCAGGCTTGATGCAGTTATTGAAAGCAAAGGATTTGCAACAAAATATTGAGTCTTATTCACTTAAATCCATTTCAAGTCTATCTGTTCCAATACTTTTGCTCATCAAAAAATGTGGTCTTTCTTTTCAAATAATGATATCTTCTAAGTTGTTTATCAGATCCAGATGAAAATACCTGGAAATAAAAGCTGACATATTGATCTTTTGTCTCATATTGATCTTTTGGTGTCAAACCCAAACGCTTTCAGTCTACAGCAAAAATAAAGGAATTGGCATTACTGTTCCAATACTTTTGGAGGGGACTGTATGTGTACTCAAGTATTTTCAATAAATTCAGGCCACAAAAATACATTTATACTTTTTCATGTTTTATTTTTTGATCTCCAAAAGCCTTTACTCATAATACCGTGTCAACACAACACACACACTGATTCATTTTCAGACACAGGCTCCTTAAGTCCTGCGTCGGCCTTCTAGTTAACATCTTCACGCACAAAGCACCTTACAAACAAAGCTGTTCTTCATTCACATAGCTGCTTCAAATTATTCTTAATAAGCAGTTTTATACTGCTATTTGATTTCCTTCTACACAAGTGAACAGAAACATTGCAAAAAAAGGCATTGTTTACGCTCTGACAAGGTACACCAACTCTAACCGTTCCTAAAATCAATGGTTCCTGTTTTTTGCTTTGGCATACCATTCATCAAAGATTTTTTCTTTCCAAATCTTCATTTCTATAAACAACGAAATTAGGTTTTATTATAATATTTAGCAATTTACAGGAAAGAATCTACTGAAAGAGTAGAGCGGAAACAAGACCTTCTTGGCGAAGCCATTGTTGTACAATATATGTCTAAGATAGACACAGTACTAGATCAAGGCAATATCTTTCTGAGAGTAAAAAGCAGTGCATTCTAGCTAAATTTCAAGTCAAGCGAAGCAACATTATCCAAATATTATATATAGTATAGGTGGGCATTAAATATTGTGTTTGGTGTTCAAATAAAGGTAAAAAGTAATTTTTTTTATGTGTGGCATAACTTAGTGACTAATTTATCAAAAACTGGCTAACATCCAGCTAATGCACTGGTAACAAATCATACCAAGCAGTGAAGTGAATCCACTCAAACAAGCAAAGATACAATGATGTTTAACATCAAAATAAAGCGGGTGTCATGTTAAGCTATTGCACAGCTACCCAGATCGTCAACTTTGCATAATAGCAAATGTTGGAAGGTGACACACAAAGTAAACAGAACACATTTAAAAGCGTTTATGTACAGCGTTGCACTCATCACAGCAAAATGGGGGAAGTCATTTGCAATTCCACAAGCAACCACATATAGAACAATGGTCCCACCAGTAGCCTGCCAAAGTTTGTAACCTGAATCATATTTTAACATTTATTGCCAACGCCAGGGGAATGCAAAGACAGTCTTTTTCTGATTTTGAGTTTCTTTTTTGGGAGTGGAAACCATCCACGTGTACGACAAAGTAGCCTTGTTGGGAAAGATCCACTTTGTAAAGCTTTGGTCCAATTTCTCCATATGAGCTTAACTCTAAAGCATGTTTCAAACCAAACCAACTCTCTAACGATTACCGTCTCTTTTGTTCAAGTTGCTCTCTGAGAGAAGCAAAAAAAAATTTTCTTCCCATAATGGTCCGCAAAGTAATAGCTGCTAAGCTCCCATCCGACCTGGCTGGGACGTTTGCATGGGTCAGGCAAATAAGAGTGAAATAAGGACTTCAAAGTTGAAACTTTGGCAAGTATTGGTGATCCCTTGTTCCAAAAACTAAGGACAGATCTTTCCCTTTAATACCTCTCATGCATTAACACTGCAGAACAACTACATTTCGTTTCAGTCAGTAGTATTAGATTAGAATACAAAGAATATTGCACTGACGGTCTTCTTTCCTTACAAGTAGAGTACACAAGTTCCAGTGTCAGGCGAAATAAAAACAAGAAGCTGGTGCACTATGATATCATTCAATAAACAGATTCATTATTGCACATGCTCGTCAGAACCCCTAAGGAGGAGCTTGAATACGCGCGTTCAGCCTTATTCCACGTTAAGCCCTTGTCACCTTTCCTTAGCTCCTTCTCCTTAGTACCCTTACAATTCATCAAAAGACTGGGCAGGTAACAACCTGTGGGAGGCAAACATAAAATTGCCTCTTGATTCAGAGGATGTCCCCTTCTCCAGTCTTTCACACTGTGGGCACCGTCGTGTTAGGAGCTGAGGGAGGAGGCTAGTGAGTAAAATGGAACTAGAATTTTGTTTCCGCTATTCAGAACACCTTGGCTAATGGCTAACATACTTTCCACAATTCCTCACGGTCAACAGACCGTTGTTTGCTATCGGATAACAATTATTTAGGAGTGTTCCCCCTACATACATTCCTCCACTGTGTCTCGAGATAAGAGTGGATGTCATTGGATTTGCATTGTACTTGCAGAAAGTCGCAAGGGGTAAACTTGCATTTCTGTGGCAGTCAAAGTTTAGGATTTTTTGTATTTTGTATTTTATTTTTTTGCATTTCAAAATGAGTTTGTTGATTATTTAGTCGTGTGTGTACAGGTACTGTGTATGTGTGTATGTGTACATATACGGTTCCTTTCGCAAGCTGTGAGTAAAACATGCATTGACACTTATTTTGTCCACAGGCTGTCTGGCTCTGGGAAGACACCGCCTTGAAACACTGATCTGATCCACCCTCCCAGAACGTCACCTATTCAACTAAAACCCTGTTCACTGCTGCATATCTGAACCTGGATCAGTATCAAGGAGTGCCTTCCACCTTACTCCGCCCGTGACAGCCCGGGGACGCACGTTACTGAAACCACTGGAGGCACATCTCAAACACCTTCTGTTACTCTCACAACAAGGCAAACTGCAAGACAGTACCGCTCGAAGACACCAACAGATGTAATACTGGGAAGTATGGGCAGGTGGGGAACAGACAGAGAACGAGGTTTAAGAACACTAAGGAAGGAAGAAGAGAGGGGGGGGGAGGGGGGGGGACTCAACAGATGGGGAGGGTGACGATAAATGGGGTGCAAGGAGCTTGAATGGGATGGGTAAGGCTGTAGGTTGGGGGAGGGTCTTGGCTAGTCTATGGGTAGAGGTCAGAGTTCAGAGGTCATAGCTTTTAGGCTGGTTCTTTTAACAAGTCAGAGCCTCAAGAAGGCATTGGCTGCCGCGCTTCCTAGCCCCCGGGCGCTGATTGGCTGCGGCCCCAGCAACCGCGAGATCGTCATGGCTGGATTTCAGGCAACTCCAATCAGCAGGCCGCCCACCGGCAGCAGCGGCTGGCTCGTCAGCTGAGGGGAGAAGAGATAAGAAGAGAAAAGATGAAGAGGAAAGGTGAATGAGAAAAGGGTTACCCATAGCAACAACATGCTGATACTTTACTTAAATATGTTAGAAACCTAGGCATACACGCACAACAACCAGGAGAGCTATCTGTTAGAAAAGAAAGTAGCACTCAATCATGTAGCACAAAAAAAAAAAAAATGTAAAAACATAGCTAAAATGCTTCCAAAGCGCCACGCAGTCTAATGGTGCAGATGGAGAGAGAAGCTGGAGGATGTAGGATGGGACGATATGAAGTTCAGTCGTGTTGTTGTAAATACCGGACACACACGTACACACACACGTACACACACACACACGTACACACATCCGTCACACCTCACACCCTCCCCAACACACTCCCACACCTGCCGCTGGCTGGATGGTCTGAGTGGGCTACGGGGGCTGGTGACATGCCACTTGATGCAGCGGGGCTGTTTGTTGAAGGGCAGCAGCATGGGAGGGGTGGGGGGTGGAGGACGTCTTTTTAAAGGTTGCCCGTCTATATCGGTGTATGTGTGCAAGCCCTTGAGGGATGCCATGCTGGCCCACAGAGAATGGAAACTATGCCGTAGGCAGATATTTAAACTCAGGACTGTTGATGGTGTGTGTGTGTGTATGTGTGTGTGTGTGTGTGTGGAGGGGGGGTCTCACTTATAGTTGGCATGATCCCATACTTAAGGTGGGGGGCGTTTAGAAGTAAACCTAAACATGCCCAAACAGGAGACCGCAAAACCGCAAGACATGTTTGGATGTTGAAGCAGTGATATCATGGCACAGGAAGAGCAGGCAGAAACACACAAGGTAGAAGGTGCCCCGCCCCTACAGATCGGGAATCTAATTGCCACCAGTGTTCAGGGGGAGAATTATTACTATTATTAATGGGACGTGGTAAGAAAACGGATCGAGGGCAACTTCTACCCACTTTCATAGCCACGCTCTGTCAAACCTTTACCAGCATTGGGGGAGGAAGAGGAGGAGCTTAGAGAGGAAAGCCTCAGCTCGTTCTTCTGCAGGGTTTCAGAGAAGAAGAGACAAAGGAAGAGGAAAGATGGAGAGGGAGAGACACATGGAGGGAGGGTGAGACACACAGAGGTTGCCCAAAACAGTGATCGACTGACAATTCTATACAATGCTACGACGTTGACGGCAGACATTGTACAAACACGTTACTCTGTAAACAGAGGACATTGGAAATAGTGGCCCGTGTATGGAATGTGACCCACCGTCGGTGAGCACAGGGGGTATGGTTGGGCTCTTACCTCTAAGTTAGTCCTGGCTTTCTTCAGCACATCACGAGTCCTCGACACTGAAATACACAAAGTCAAATGATGAACTGTCTTTGGCTGCAACGAAGCCACAATTAAAGCCACACACAGTGTATTTTTCAACTCCCTCCCTCTGTCCCCGTCTCCGTCTCCGTCTCTCGCTCTCTCGCTCTCTCTCTCTCTCTCGCTCTCTCTCTCTCTCTCTCTCTCTCTCTCTCTCTCTCCTCTCTCTCTCTCTCCTCTCTCTCTCTCTCTCTCTCTTCTCTCTCTCTCTCTCTCTCTCTCTCTCTCTCTCTCTCTCTCTCTCTCTCTTCTCTCTCTTCTCTCTCTCTCTCTCTCTCTCTCTCTCACACACCACACACACACACACACACACACACACACACACACAACACTTACGCTGGTTGACTATGAAATGCTCCATGCTCTGCTTGGTGCGACTGGTGCTCCTCAGGCTCTGGATGGTTCTCTGGAGAACCTCGTCCTGCTCTGACATACGCAGCCTCAGCGACAGAATCTCCTCTTGCATACCCTGCTCCTGCACACCACGCGCACACCAAGACAAAAAATACACACATCAACAATTGTTTTTAAATACAATTTCGAAACAATCCAAATGTGTACTGCCATAATAATAATAATAATAATAATAATTCATGTAATTTATGGAGCCATGACTGGATCCAGTCATTCAGTCCATGGATGTACGCCCTACCTTCATCTGGTTGAGGGGGCAGCGGTCGGAGCTGGGCAGGGCAGCCCTCCAGAACATCTTCAACAGGGACACGGCTTCTTCCAAGATCTGCCTCAGAGTTTTAGTGTTGGACAGCAGACTCCTCATACACACATAGTCCTGTAAAAACGTGACTCGGTAAGCTGCTGGACGACCAACATTTGAATATTTCATATCCCGGGAACATTTCCACGTCGACGCGCTCCATGTGGCCATATCTCCTCACCATGTCACCCATCTGTTCCTGATTGTTCTCCAGCAGGCATTGGCTGAGGCAGGCCTGCAGGGCCGACTCCATTCGCTGGACCAGACTCCGGCCCTCCAGGATTTGTTGCTGCAGGGCGCTGAAGTCGTCCATGTGGCCGATGGCGTGACGCCCGTTGCGGTTGGCAAACGAGCCGTCAGGGGCTTCGCCCTCCAACTCAGAGTGTGGGTCGAGAGGGTCGACTGTGGGGGAGGGAAGGGTGGAAAAGAGGGTTAATCCTGGATTCAAAAAAAAATATCAAGACATAATCATTTTTAAAAAGAAGTGCGGAAAGGCAAGTTTGTCCTGAATTAAAAAAAAAATTATCAAGTACAAAAAAGAAGTTGTTTAATATAATTCTTTGGTTGTACAGTTGTATAGCCATATCAACGGTTTCATCGACAATTGAAAGCAACGCAAACCACAGTCATGCAGTGCCGTTAGAGTCACACCATTGGCAGTGCTGTGGCCCTCGTCCAGGTCAGAGTAAGGAGCATAGGGAGACCCGCAGTTAAACAAGCCGATGTCCCTGACCGGTGGAGACGGAGCTGGGTCTGTGGAACACACACACACACACACACACACACACACACACACACACACACACACACACACACACACACACACACACACACAGCCCACACAGAGACACCCTCACACACACATGCAGGAACTCCGAGTTAGGTACAAACGCACGGTAGAAGCCCTGCGTTAGTGAGTTAGTATTTCATTTCAACATAGCTCGACACTCGACCACAGACCTTGCAGTGTATTCACTGCACGTAGACTACACAGTACATGACAAACAGTTCCATCTGGATGCAAGGTATGTTACTGTGGAATATGCAGGCCACCACACGTTTCCGAGGGGTATCCGTGCGCCATGGCTTCCGCTCTCACCGTGCACCAGCTGCCGCCTGTAGAAGCCGTCCCTCTGCGGGCTGGCGCTGAGGGCCGAGAGGGACGGGGTCCGGGGCGAGCCGCCCCCCAGCTTCTGCTCCAGCTGCTTGTGGAGCTCCAGCTGCTTGAGAGCGCTGTTCTCCTGGACGCTGCTCTGGAGCTGGGCCCGCAGGCTCCTCACCTCACCCAGCAGCTCCCCCAGCTCCACCGGCAGCTCGCACACGTAGCCTGGCAGAAACAGCACACGCACGTCCCC
Source organism: Aplochiton taeniatus (assembly GCA_017639675.1). Lineage (NCBI taxonomy): Eukaryota > Metazoa > Chordata > Actinopteri > Galaxiiformes > Galaxiidae > Aplochiton > Aplochiton taeniatus. The sequence continues at coordinate 4,373,460 of CM030189.1, forward strand.
ATCAGGAAACCTCAACAGATACATGCTTAAGGCCCTTAAAGCTTAAAGCTTGATCGACAGCAGCTCAATAGATTTCGATCAGATCCTGAAATCAATAAAGAGGGAAGATGAAAGCTGGATTACAGCTGAATGAGGTGGAAGCAGGAGCAAATCTTGCAGGCTAACAATTAAAAGGAGAAGTGGGTGAAGACAGCAAACCACTGGCAGACGAAACGCGGTTGTTTCGTCTGCCAGTGGTTTGTACGGGCCGAGAGGAGGGAGCTGACCTTTGCTGGACTTGGTGCCGGCGCAGACCCTGTCGTAGACCTGGAGCTCGCTCTGCAGGGTGTGGAGGAGCTCCCTGCTCTCACACAGCTGCTGCTGGAGCAGGCACACCTCGTGCTGGAGCCTGGGCGCAAGGACGGTGTCACAATCAGAACCCCTTCGGTTCTCGAAGAAAATAAGACTTTCTTCTCTTTTACTTGAGCACGCCAACACACACACACACACACACTCACACACACACACACACAGACACACGCACACACACACACACACACACACACACACACAGACACACACACATGCGCACACACTCACACACACACACACACCTGTTGTTCTTCTCCTGGCTCGCCTGCCGCTCCTGCCGCAGCGCGTGGATCTGCTGCCCTTGCTTCTGGCTGTGAGGCTGCAGCCTCCTCAGCTCCTCCTTCCATTGCTCCGCCTCCAGCTCCGCCTGCTTGAGGCGGGCGCGGCCCACACGGATCGCCTCCCGCAGCTGCTCCGCCTCCTCGCTCCTATCTGAGGAAAGAGGACGGAGGTTGAGCCATATCCAGATCCAGTCGAGCGACTCGATCCATGTTCCATTCCCATCCCCGGGCGGGCGCAGTACCTGTGCTGGCCTGTAGGCGGGACTGGAGAGCCAGGTTCTCTTCTTTCAGGAGCCTGAGCTCGTTGGAGAGCTGACTGACTGTGTCCAGACCCTGGATGTAGATGTTAGTGGGCGCCCCTGAGGTGAAGAAAGTAAAAGGCAGATAGATATATGACGATGAATATGTCTGTTTTGTGAGAAAGTAAGTGTGTGTGTGTGTGTGTGTGTGTGTTTGCTCCTATACCTCCATCGCGGCCAGTAGTGGCCAGCCTCTCCTCCAGCTGTTGCCGGAGTCTCTCGTTGGTCCTGATGGACTCCTCCAGGCGCTGCCTCAGACAGCGCACCTCTCTCAGGTGCTCTTCGATCAGATCCACTCCTGGGTACAAGGGCAGAACATGTCTCCATGACCAGACGTGCCGTGCCAAACACAACCAAGGACCAAATTCACATTTCAACTCCATCCTGGAATGATGCTCGGGGCCGGCCGTACGTGTGTGGGTCGTTCCCGAGTCGTATCCTCCCAGCGAGCCGGAGAAGCCCCTCATCGAGGGTCCCTCGGGCAAAGCGCCCAGCTGGTACTGCTGCAAGGCATGGTGGGACAGCTGGCTGTAAGAGGAGGGGTCGGACTGAGGGTGGTGGGCGCCGAGGGGGAGCGTGGACAGGGACGTGCCGAGGGGCCCCAGGAAGTCTGTTACCGCGGAAACGAGAGGTGTCAGAGCAACCAGGTGACAATAATAATAATAATAATAATAGTAATAATTCATTTAATTTATATAGCGCTTTTCTGAAACCCAAGGACGCTTCACATGGCAAACAAAGTAAGGTAGTCAGTCAAATGCAAATCCACTATGGTCAGGGATTTATAGTCACGGATGGTTAGGGATTGTGGTATTATTAAAATATGGTAGTATTAAATTCAATAATTTCATTCCATGCGTTATGGAACAATTCATTCTATCAACACCTTTCATTCTACGAGTCTCAGACTCAATGGGGTCACAGATTAGAAGCCACTGTTAAAACATATCATTGCCAATCCCCGCCCCCCAACCCAGGCAGCACCCTGACACAGGCACATGTTGCCCTGACCCCTCACCCCTATTCTGCTCATTCCTCTGTCTGTACAGTGTGTCCACCTCCTGGCGAATGGCAGTCACAGACAGAGCCCTGGGCTGGAGCTCAAAGCTGATATGTTGACCCAAAAGGCTTGGGCCAGGGAGGGAGGATGACAGAGGCAGAGAGAGCTGGTCTGGTGGGGGGGGAGGGAGGGGGGGGGTAGAAAGAAAAGTGGGGGAGGAAAATGAAAAGAGGTAAGGAAAGGCGACATGAGGTGAGATGTTGAGGATGTCGTCGGAAAGATGTTGTTTAACCGTGTAATTATGTTTTGTTCTGCTGACGGTACCTCGGTAAGACTGTCTGCTCTGTGCCACAGAGGGGGAGATGAGCATGTTGGGGCAGCTGCTGGAGGATTTAAGAGCAGGCCGAGGGGGACACGGACAGAGGGCTACGAGACAGCGGGAAAGGGGGGTGAAATATGTTGACGAAGATGGAGCCCGGGACGCTCAGAGAGGGAAAAACACAGGACGATACAACACAACGGAAGCAAAAAAAAAAAAAAAAATACCTTCGCTTCCTGGCCTGTGTCCCATCGCATCCCTGAGCTCGTCCTGGTATTCGCTGGCGACGTCTATGTCCGAGCACAGCTCCAGGTCCTCGTTGGTCCGGCACTCGTCCGACACCAAGGAGGTCCTGTCCGATTGGTCGGTGGTCTCGGAGAGGGCGGGGCAGCTGGACGGCGTGTCGGGGCGCTGCTGGAGCTTGGTGTGGAGGGACTCGATGATCTTATCCTTCTGCTGGAGCTCCTTGCTCAGCCTTCGCGGGAGGGAGGGAAGGAGAGGGAGTGAACAACCGTGTCCTAGGTCGTAGCCCATCAGACCGTAACGTTATCGTAAGGAAGCGGACGTGGTGAGGGAAACACGAGACCAGGTCAAGCAGACGGAGAGGGTCCGCAATTGTGATCGATGGCAAACTGTAGTGTCAGCCTGCACCTTAACCTAGCCGCACGTTTCTTACTTTTTGAATTGCGTTTGTAGTCTCTCCAGTTGTTTTCTATGGAGAGCGATTCCTCCAGCCTGAGGGTGAGCCCCGTCGGCAGAGAAAGACCACAGAGAGTCCCTGTACACAGGGCTCCTCTTGGACATCATGGACTTCCACAGAGGAGCCATCGGTTTTTCCCTGTGCCTTTGCTAGTTCTAATAAACTCTGGTATATTTTATGTACGAAATGCCATTCTTACCAAAGAATTAATAAAAAAATGCTTAATCTTTAAAATCCTTAAAAACATATATCAAAGATACCCATGATCACCTTAGCTCCTTAGCTCCATAAAAGGAAGGAGACTTATGGCTCGAACTCCAAGATGGGGAGCAGCAGCAGGGGGAGGAGCCCTGTGAGCCTGAGCCTGTTAAGGAGGCCAGCAGGACACCTGGGAGTCACTCCCCCTGTTCAATGGAGCTACTCGACAGCAGAGGATTCCCTCTTCAGCGTGTGTGTGTGTGTGTGTGTGTGTGTGTGTGTGTGTGTGTGTGGATTAGCGGTCCCCATCTGTCACCACTCCAGCATCTAGAGAAGTGTGTGAATGACTTCGCTCTAGCCTCCCCACGTCATGTGGTCAGGTCAATGGCTTCACGCAATGGAAATAGCTACAATGTGCACAGAATTATACCATATTAGAAATGGTAGATTTGATGCACACACACACTCACACTCACACTCACACTCACACTCACACTCACACTCACACTCACACTCACACTCACACTCACACTCACACTCACACTCACACTCACACTCACATTACAGCCAGCATTAAGAAGCCAACCCACCGTAGAGCAAGCAACTCATGGCCCATCTTATCATCATGGAGCTCTGCACGATCCCCTGCAACAGTACAGAACAAGCAGATAAGAATGATACATTATTCAGAAAGCTATATTAAAACGCACAAATCAAAATTAACTGACTTTGTGGGCACGGTGTGGTGCGATGTTCGCTTGACTTACGCCCACTGATCTTGGTGCCCACTCTCTGTGCCAGGGCGGTGCTCTGCGCCAGCTGCTCCCTGAAACTCTGCCCCATATAGTAGTCTATGTCGTTGGCACGTAGCAACTCCTCAAAGGCCTGTCAATCAAATTAAACCAGCATATTATCATTGGGTTGACGCTCAGCAATGTACTCTTTATTTAAAAAACAATTTTAACTCGCAAAAGAACGATACACATTCAGTATACACGGGAAAGTAATGTACTCTTTCATGTGTAGCGGTGCGGATCAGATCTTGAAGAATCTAGAGTTCGAAACATTATAATGAGATGTAACAGGACTGTGTGGTTTGGTCTACCTTAGTGGTGTCTCCCAGGTGCTGTGAGAGGATGTGGCACACGCCCCGGCCCTCCCTCATCCTCTGCCTCAGGTGCGACAGCTCCCGAGCCTGCGCCTGGATCAGCGTGTTGTACTTCCTGTGCGGGAGAAAGGGGAGGAGTCAGGGGCGCGCACACAAATGCAGTGTTGACGATGACGGTAGTCAACCGGCAAGGCAGTTATTCACATTTGGAAATCAGGTATTTAACACAGAACACACTAACCACGGTGGTATCGTTTCATCGGTCGGTATGATAATAACCGGGCGGTCAGTGGTTTGTGAGACGTACCCAGGCCAGGTGGCACACTTCCCCCCCTCCGCCAGGCCTTTGCCCTCCAGCCTGGCGCCTTTTAGCTGGGCCTCCAGCGAGGCCACGCGCGACACCAGCTCCCGGAGCTCCTTGCTGGGCCTCGGCTCCGGCCGCGTGCCCAGGCTGTCGGACATCCAACCCTCGTCCTCCTCCACGCCGCTGTGGACTGGGGATGCTTCGAAGGCCCAGTTCACCTGCAACGAAACGTTTTGAGGTTCACTTCCTACGGGCTACGATATCCTCGCAGACATGGACTTCTGTAACGCATGCTGTGCATAGTTTTAAAAAAAAAAAACGTCTTGAGCGTAAAACCAGTTCCAATGCTGCATGCAGAGTGCACTTTGAATTACTTTGCGCGGGGTGCGCTCCAGGCTGGAGGCGTAGTCGCTGGTGGTGGACAGGGAGCGGACGCGTAGCTGCAGCCCGCGGATCACCTTGTGGCAGCGGGTCAGCTGGGAGCGCAGGTCCTGGACCAGCTGGCGCAGGGAACCCGACCCCGGGGACTCCTCGCCCTCCTCGCCCCCCCCGGCCACGCCGCCGCTGTCGCCATGGTACCAGCTCCCCCCCGCGGCGTCGTAGTCCTGATGGTTGGACAGCGAGGTGCACATCTCCAGGTCGTCAAACTCTGGTGAGGGGGAAGAGACAAAGAGGACATCCGAGACGGCGTTATGATATCGTGCGTTTTTCTTTGTAGCAGAGAGCGCAGAAAGGCTTCGACAGATAAGGTGGGTCCGTAGGTGCGTTAGTGTCTGTGTGGTGTGTTTGTTACTGGTCACCTGGGCTGCTGGCGTCCTCTCTCTCGGCCTCGTTCTCACTGCGGCCACAGGTCTCGTAGCCGAGGTCCTGGAGGTCCACCTGAATCTGCTTACTGGCCTGCTGCACCGACGTCTCCGCTGCTCAAAGGAAGTGAGACCAATACATTATTATTGCAAAGTTTATTATGTTATAATTATATATATTATATATATTATTTGATATATGTATTATGATAATATCATATAGTCTAATTACATTCTTATCAAAGCTTGTGTTATGCTAGTTTTGCTATGTGATGTCTCTCTGTGTGCATATGTACGCCATTGTGTGTGTGTGTGTGTGCCTGCGTGTGTGTGTGTCTATGTGGGAGAGTATCGGCGTGTGACTCACTGAGCAGCTCCCTGTAGTCTTTCAGCTGTTCGGCTTGAGCGTGCACGGTGGCTTCTGACACCATCAGCCTCTCCTGCAGCTCCCTGCCCTCCTGGCGACTCAGAGCCAGGTCTGAACGCAGCCGCACCGCCTGCTCACGGAGCCCTGTCTCCACGTGGTGCCAGAACCCACCTGACTCACCGCTGATCTCACTGGCCTCCGTCTCCTTGGAGACAACAGAGAGGGGTCGTCAATAAAGTATTTACATAAGGGAAAGCGGAGACTTTCATAGCATAGTAACTCACTTCAATACCTTAATAATAAACCCTTTAAAACATGAACCGTTGCAACCATTGTGTTCTCATGTCCAACGCACAGCCAGCCAGGAGAATCTGCCAGAACTTCCGTGCTTATATAAACACTGGGCCAACTAAGAAAACATCCCTACATAGACTATTATTATACCAACACAGAAAGCACAGAGCTGAGGAGAGAGAGAGTGAGGGGAGGGCAGAACAAAGTTGCTGCACTTTTGTTTCAGAAATGGAATGCAGCCAGGGTTGTCAGCTTTAAAATGAGCAGCAGTAAAGTAATTTTTTTACATTTCCTAACGGTCGCAGATTCCTGCGATTTTGAAATCTGCACACGCTTCTTTGCGGCAGTTGGTTTGAACAGACAGTGTGCTTGCCTTCTCTGTCTGCCCTGGTTGGTGGTGGGAGAGGAGGCTGCCCAGGTCCAGAGAGTGGGGCCGGGTGCACTGCTTCTTTCCCCCGCTCTCCCTCAGCCTCACACAGGAAGGACCTCTCTTGCCCCGAGAGGCTCCCTCGGCTGTTGGTGCGGCCTCTTCCTCTTCGTCATCCATCCCCTCATCCTCCTCTTGCTCCTCCGGCTGGCTCCGGCTGTGCGCCTCCTGTCGGCTCTCCTTCAGGGCCTGGTTTTCCTGCTGGAGCCTCGACAGCGTGTTCCTTGGAGGGGAAAAGAAGGATTCCAATCTACGTCGACAACAACCGCTGGGAAGAATCTGAGACGGCAACACGTCAGCGGTATGGGCAAGGGCAACGACAGGACAATCACTATTCTGTGAGTGTCATCTACACCTCGTTTCAGTACTATAAACACAGTACTACAGACAGTAATAATCCTCTGAATAGCTGCATTTTGAAGTCCCGTCGGCAAACAGCCAGGTACCTCATCTGTGTTAGCGAGGCGTATCCATCTGTCTCCAGCTGTGACCTCATTTCCTCCAGCTCTGCCCGCAGCGTCCTGTTCAAGCCCTCGAACTCCTGCCCCTCGGCACCCTGGGCCAGATGACCGCTCACCAGTCCTCCAGACGAGACGTGCTGCCCATGAGAAATACCCGAGTTCTAGATAACAGCGAAAAGGAAAAGATAAATATCCCATTTCTAAGCTATTTAACACAAGAATATGATTTGAACCAGCTTGCTACCTGCATACTTACATGCCGACAACGCGTGTGAAAGGGCAAAACAGAAGAGGGACGCCAGGACTACGAGGAGTGTTTACCTGCGGCGAGGCCAGACTTTCGGCCGTCAGTTTGACGTCATCGTCCTCTATGCTGTCGCTGAACTCGTCGCTGCTGCCCTCTTCATCGTCTCCCTCCTCTTCCTCCGTGCTGAGCTCTGGAAACACAGCATGCCGTAGCCATCAGAGCACCGTCCACATGCTTTATCTCTCCCCTTTCACTCTCTCACACAACGCTCTCTATTGTGCATTGACGTCCATTGTTTTCACCCGCTCGCTCCTTCTCTCTCCAATTACTTCTCCTCCCTCTGTCCTCCTTCTCTTCCCCCACTGTCTCCCTAGCCTGAAGCCCCTCTGCTAAAGTCATGGGACTAAAAGGGAAATGTTATGTCACACATAGCCAGCCGAACACAAACCCAGCCCGTTCCTGCCCTTTGTGTGTGTGTGTGTGTGTGTGTGTAGGTGTGCTTTAGTAAGTGAGTCCATTCCACAACAGTGAGTGCACCCTAATGGAAAAATCTGTTGCTTCGGAAAAATATCCCTGGCAATAGTGGCTAAAGCACTGGGTCTATTCACCCATGTAAACTCTGTAGCTTATCAAAACATATACAACAGCAATCTCTTCACTACTTCACTTGCTGTGTAGTTGCCTACATTTCTCTGTAGAATCTCTAGAATAAATAGAAACGTATCTTTAGAGCATGTGGCTGATAGGAAATGTGGTACACACACACACACACCCACACACAACGGTAAGGCGGACCGCCAGGAAGCAGAGCCTTAATGGAATGTGACTGGCAGGAAAAAAGGTTTCCATAACCGGTCTGCATGGATTTAAAAAAGAATGATCTCTCACTCACACACACTCTTTGTTCTACGTAAATCCAATCAGAAACGCACATGCCCCTCGTCCTGTGAATTGTGCTGCATGTGCAACGGCTCATGGGGGTAAAGACATGACAATAGGAAACCCATGTCCACTTTACAAATCAGTGAGCTTAACCACACGCCTAGCACAATCATTTTTGATGTACAGTACTGTGCAAAAGTTTAGGGCAGATGGGAAAAAATGCTGGCAAAAATTTGAACGCAAAGAGTGGTCACAACAGCTATTGATTTGACTTAGATTGTTCATTTGTTCATTCACTTTGCATTTAGTTAATTGATCAAAACAAACTATTAACACTTCGATTTTTGAAAGCATTCTTACTTTACACACCTGCCTAAAACTTTTGCGCAGTACTGTATATATCAACATAATCAGCAAATACTGACCTCGTGATCTTAGAAGTCAATAATTCTTCTGATGTGCTTACTGTAAACACTAAACAGATGGCAGAAACATAGGAGGGGGGCCTAGGATCACTGGAGAGCATATCAGAGCCCCTGGCCATGCAACTGTTTATATATTGGGAAAGATCAGTAATTCTAAACAATCTGTTCATGTTGTGGGGGCAGGGGTAGTGGTAGTGTGTGTGTGTGTGTGTGTGTGTGTGGGGGGGGGGGGGGGGGGGGGGGGGAGGGGGGGTCTTATGTTTGTGTACAGGGATAATCATACACCACACACTGCAATTGGATCTAACTCAAGGTAACATCCAGGAAGTGGGTGGGATTGTGCGTCTGGACAACTTTCCCTACGTTGTGGGAAAACCGGACGAGTGCCTTGTGCAGACTTACAAACCTTTTGTTGTTGAAGCGCCCACACAGGAGCCGTAACGTTTTGATGCAGGCAGTAACAGTATGATATCTACTGCCTCAACGACCCATCTGTTCTGTTTCTTAGGTGTGGGTGGAGTGGAGTCAGTGCCGTGCATCACACTCAAAACAGTCGTGCAAAACAGGAACGCCACGCAGGAATCACATGCGTTTGACACCAAGGAGATAGCGATTCCTAGTGAGGACAAGCCTAGAGATCGAGAGAGCCCAGAGATCATATCTAGCGCTCACTGAAAACACTTCATTGTGCGGCAATGATAGTGAGTGTGAGGACAAAGTGGGAGACAGGGAGGCCTGGAGAAGTCCCAGGATGAATGGGAAGCGTCTAGGCTAACGACACTAACGGGACATTGGAAAGAGGGGGGGGGGGGACACATGAGGGACAAGTGGTATGTGTGGGGGGGTGGGGGTGGGGGGGTGGTTCAAGATTTGGTTGCTTCTCCAAACAAATCCCCAATCAAAGACAAAGAAAAAGAGATGAGTTACAAAAGGGCTTTTGTCAAGAGCCAGCACGTTTTATTTTTGTTCAATTTTAAGTACAAAAAATGTCAGGGAGGGTTCCATCTTCCAGGCTAAATGCAAGATCAGGGCTCAAATAAAAAGACAATGTAGCTGAATTAATTAATTTGACCAAAATCAGTGACTGATTCTAATCACATTTCATGTGATTTTGTTTGTTTGTTGCAGAGTCGATATAAAAGCTATGCTGAGATAAATGTGGCCTTTTACATGCCTCAGTACATTTTCAAGCCAGTCACTGCAGAATAAGCCGCCTTACACCACCGACTACCATCAAGATCCTTGTATGTACCTTTATAAGCAAATACAATGTCCATCGTTGCACAATAGATAAACGGCTATGTACCATATCTAATATGGTTCAAAATCTCAAAGTCTGTGCATGTCATTAAGACAAAAATATGCATGATAGGATTAAGTCACAGAGTTGTGGATACAATTTGAAACTGGAATCTTAGAAACCTGGCCGTCGTGAGCATTTAGGCCTGCATTAAGTGTACGTACAGATGGCATATAATGAAAGATGCATGTTAAGACATATTGCTGTAAGGCATGAGCTGGAGTTCCTACACACTGTGAGGTCACTGTGGCGATAAGGCCGGAACCTTGACACCAGTGGGACAGTACACACAAATGGCCATACAAGAAACAATGCACCGAAAAGCAAAACGCAGGCAGTTTGCAATAAACAATATTAAAAATAAATAAAAAAAGCACTCACTGTACTGTCTCATATATTAATAAATAAAAATCTCCATGTTGCACGTTGCCACATCATACAGTACGTTTGTCCACTCAGGTTAGTTTCAACAGGATGTTTCACTTGTGTGGTGCTTGTGTCTTGTGAGGACCTGTGATGTCACTTTTATATTTTTCCTTTGTAACGTAGTAAATGACCTTCTCAGGCAAGTGTAGTTACAAATTAAGCACAAAGTCAATGCCTACAGACCCGTTATATCCAGAGGCTTTGCCTGTCAGTGTTACTGTGGACAGACAGAGCATCATGAGGAGTTAGTGACAGTGCCCCCTGTTGCCCCGGAGGCCGGACCCTGCCCATCCCCACCTCCAAAGTCAGGCTGCCTCTTAGCTGCCCGCTCCAGTGCCAGGGCCGTGCTGCGGGTCCTGGCCAGGACCTCTTCTAGCTGTCCGCGGAGCGCCTGGACAGAGTCCAGCTCGGTGTGCACGGCCTCGGTCTTCTCTGGGCCACTAGAGGGAGGACAGGGGCAGAGAAAGCACAGAGAGGGAGCGGAGACAAAACAAAAAGGCTGTTGATAGACAAAAGCATCCCTGGAGGAAAGAACTAAAAAAGACCATGGGAAGTACCAGGCATGCGTCTTTGCATGCCAGTGACCCAGGGGACCCAAGTACCTGTCTCCTGCTGTGTGGATGTGGGTGAGCCTCTGGTACAGTCTCTTCTCTGCCCTCAGAGCTTCGTTCAGTCGCTGGTGCTCCGAGACCAGCTGCTCCAATACACCCTGAGGGAGAGGGCAGAACATCAAGGACGTATGCCTCCGGAAACAAATCAGGTGACATATTCATTTCCGATAATTCCTAGTGTGAGCGCACGGTACCTGGTGGTCCGGGCCGTCTTTGGGGGACAGCTCCCGCGCCAAAGAGGACCGCAGGGCCGAAAGCTCGCGCTGCGCGGACACACACGGAAAAAGAAGGGCCCCGTTAAACGGTTTGAAAGGGCCTGGTTTTACCACAGCTTTTCAGCGACCGCGACGTTTACCTGAGCCTCCCTCTCCCTCTTCAGCACCAGCTGCAGCTCCTCCTGAACGACCCTGACCTCTGCTGCCCCCTCTGGCGAGGAGGCCTCCATGTCCTGCTCCTGGGCTTCCAACAGCTCCTGGCCAACAAAGCGTTCCCAGCATGAGTTAACTGGGACAAACAGGCGGGGTGGGGGGGTGTGGGGGGAATGAAAGAGAGCGAGCGTGCGAGCGAGAGGGCCCCGCACCTTGATAAAGGCTTCCTTCTCCTTCAGCAAGCACTGCAGTCTCTCCGCCTCTCCTCCTCTCTCCCTCTCCAAATCCCGCCGCAGCTCGCTAAGCTCCCGGTCCCTTGACGACAGCTGCTTGCGCAGTTCCTGCAGTTGGCCCGTGCGCTCGCCAATCACCTGAGAGAGCCTATCAGAGCAGTCCTAAGAGGCGGGGGAAAAAAGGGAGAGAGAGAAAAGTCTGTTGATTGGTTGGAATGTGGTACCTATTTCAGTCATCGGGTAAAAGTGTAATTTGTCATCTCCTCGTCCACAGAGCCCAGATCAGCGGCAGAACCCACCTTGAGGTACTGGTCTTTGGTGCCGATAGTGTCGAGCAGGTCCTGGACCTGGGCTTGGTGTTCGTTGGACTGGCGACTGCGGTCGGACAGCAGCTCCTGGAACAGCTTCTCCTTCAGGGCCAGGCGAGCCTTCAGCTCCTCCACCAGCTCACTGGGACCTGCCTGGGCCTTGGCTAGGAGGGCGGCCGTCAGGTCCTGCACACACACACGCACACGCACGCACGCACGCACGCACGCACACACAGAGAGATGAAGGCAACGAGAGAAAGGGCGAAAACAAAAGAAAAAGAGGGAGAATATTAGTAGTGTCAGCACACGTAAACCACAGAGGCTAGACCTGCTCAACTGGTCTGGGATCTCACCCTGGCACTGATAGTCATTAAGATCCAGTCACCTTGACGAGCAATGGGGAGCCTTGACAACACACCCAAACAAACTGTATAATGTGTGTGTGTGTGTGTGTGTGTGTGTGTGTGTGTGTGTGTGTGTGTGTGTGTGTGTGTTTACCTGTGTCTCCTGGCTGCGGGTGTGCAGCGCGGCCTGCAGCTGGCTGATGACGGCGTCCCTCTCGCTCAGAGCATGCCTCTCCTTCTCCTCGCCCTGCTGCTTCAGCCACTGCAGGTTCCTGTGGGCCTCGGCCGCCTGCTCCAGCTCCAGCTCCTTGCCTCGCACCAGCGCATCCAGACTCTGGAGCCCGCCCGCGCACACACACACACACACACACACACACACACACACACACACACACACACACACACACACACACACACACACACACACACACAAACTCCAAACGTTATTATCTTGTAGTTTGAGGTGTATGCGTGTTCAGAACGTGTCTTCTTCGTTGGTGTTTTTAATGGGGTGTAGGCGTGTGTACCGTGATGGTCTCCTCGTTGTTAGACAGGATGCAGCGCAGTCTCTCCAGGTCCCGCTCCTTCTCGCGCAGGGCGAGCTGCAGCCTCCTGACCTGGCCCTCCCGCTCCTCCAGACAGCGGAACTTCTCATCTATGGAGTGCTGTGGCGGGGGGGGGGGGAACATGGCCGAACATAAGAGAGGAGACTGTTTGACTATCTGATGTGATCGCAGCACCTTTCATACGGGCGAGACCGGGATAGAACGCTGCTCCAATCATCGACTGTGTGTGTGTGTGTGTGTGTGTGTGTGTGTGTGTGTGTGTGTGCGTGCGTGCGTGTGTGTACCTCCAGAGCGCGGTCTCTGTCTTTAATGCGCTCTCTCAGTTTCTCCAGCAGAGCGTCTCTGGGTTTGGAGACCCCGGTTGGCTCCAACATCTCAGAGTATTCCTACAGGGACAGAGAGTTAGGGTTTAGCTACATGGGATTATTACATGTGTTTGTGTGAGTGTGTGTGTTTCTCAGGTGGAGCTCACCTGTAGCTGCCTCTCCTTGTCCCGCAGCGAGTGCTGGAGCTGGGCCACGTTCCGGTCTTTCTCCTGGAGCTCCGAGTGTCTCTGGGCAGCGTTCTCCTTCAGCGTCGCCTCTTTGGCCTGCAGCTCAGAGCGGACCTGCTGGAGGGCGCTGCGCAGGTCCTACACACACACACACACACGCGCACGCGCACACACGCAGACATACACCGTATTGAAACTTATATGTAAATAAACACCATTTTCATCTTTCTCATGCTCTCGCACACACACACACACACACACACACACACACACACACACACACACACACACACACACACACACACACACACACACACACACAGACCTGGTTGTGTTTGTCGGTGACCTCTCGGTGCTGCAGGGCCTGTTGCAGGTCGGACTGGAGCCTGTCTTTGGACCGGCCCAGGTCCTCGCCCTCCCTCTGGCTCAGCCTCAGACTCCTCTGACTGGCCTCCAGCTCCAGACCCAGGGAGAACAGGGAGCTCTGGACCCCCACCAGCTCACCCTGCAGCTGGGCCAGCATCCCCGCCTCGCCGCCCACCTCCGGAGCCTGGAACGCAAGTGACCGTCGGGTGAGCTCGCCGTTACCCCTTTAAACTCCCCCAACCCCGCCGAGCCCACCACCCCGGACGGCCGCTGTCGGCGTCGCCCTGGCCCGCGCGGCCCTGACCTGCGAGAGGGTGAGCTGGTTGCGGTGGGCCATCTCCCTCAGCTTGCAGAGCGTGGCGTTCTGGCCCTCGACGAGCCGGTACAGCTCCCGGGCCTCGCCGTCCTTGGAGCTGACGGAGTCGCTGAGGTCCTGGATGGTCCTCTCCTGGTTCAGGGCGTCCTGGCGGATGGAGCGCAGCTCACACTCCATCTCGGCCAGCTTCTCCTGCAGCTTCTACTCGGCAAGACACGGAGCGAAGGGGAAACGGAATCGTGTTCAAAAACCTTTTAAGGATGTAACTAAGTTGGCCTTCCAGCGGTCTATTTGAAATCGGTAGATAGGACGTGGGAGGTCGCAGGTCATTGGTTGTGATAGTGGGGGGTAGGGGGGGGTCTATACCGTGTTGTTGGCCTCGCCCTCGTGGATCTTGGTCTGCAGGGACTGGACCTGGAGCTGGGCCTTCTGCAGCTCGCTGACGCACTGGCCCGCCGCGCACTCATACTGGTTCAGCTGGGTCTGCTGCTCCTCGATCAGCGTCTGGGAGGGGACGACAGCAAACCCATGCTTAGCCGAGGCCTTATGGGAAACGTATTCGTTTTAGGATCGGGGGTTTCCGTGCGAACGGAGTGGAACGAGCTCCTTTTTGTTGACGCGTTGCCCAAGGCAGACAAGCCTGAGTAAACCCAGAGGATTGCATGTGTTGTTTACTACACTTAGAAAGCCCTCGTTAGGAATTCTCCGCCGTTCACTCGTCTGCACACAGAGCTCGGCAAGGCCCAGAGGACCCTGGGAGATGGGACACTGCGCGCGGCTGTTGTGGCGTTTCCCGTCTCTCGCTCTCCAAAGTGCAGCCCTGCTGCTCCTATCTTTACATCTTTACGTGACCTGCGCTGCCACACTCGTGCGCTCACGCCTACGGGCTTTTTACTATGAGAAATGCTCGTTGCCGACATGCGTCCACACTGGTAGTACCCCAACGCAAAGAAGAGGAAATGTAAGAGAAAGAGAAAGCTTGTTTCGAGGGAACGTGGCCTGCTCAATATAGCCGTCAATAAATGGCTTTATCATGCCAAAAACAAAGATGGTAATATAAATGGTTATGTTTGCCCAGCCAGCTGACGCTGAGGCAGAGGGGTGGTCTGGCGTTGTGTGTAGCTGTCTGCCTCCAGGGAGTGCAGTGAATATAGGGCAGTGGTGGAGTCACTCCACATCCCCCTGTCTCCCCATCTCTAACCTACTTTAGGCTGAGGGGTCTAACCTCCCACTCACATGAAGGGACAGCTCATTCTGACACACACACACACACACACACACACCATACACATAACAAACCCTATCACTGAGGATTATGTGCTACAGAATGTATTACTTAACTCTTGCTCACTCACACACACACACACACACACACACACACACGTGCACACGCACACATGCACACAGTGAACTCAAGCTTAAATACTTGGCTTCAGCCTTAAGTGGTTGAAACTTCTTTCTTAATAATTCTGTAGAAAACTCTGGAATGAGTTTCTGTTTCTGCCTCAAGGCACCCGCAGGCAACTCCTGTTCTGCTAGTCATTGTCTGAGCCGAGCCCCGTCCTGTGTATTCCTTCTGAAAATAAAGCATCTGCAGCAGTCTAACCAAAGACAGCTACACAGAGTGGAGAATGAACACACAGGCTCTTTAACATGGCTGACTGCCTTCTAGCCCTCTCGTGCGTGGGAAAAACCACACAAGCGTGTGCTAACCCACACACACACACACTCTCTCTCTCTCTCTCTCTCTCTCTCTCTCTCTCTCTCTCTCTCTCTCTCTCTCTCTCTCTCTCTCTCTCTCTCTCTCTCTCTCTCTCTCTCTCTCTCTCTCTCTCTCTCTCTCTCTCTCTCTCTCTCTCTCTCTCTCTCTCTCTCTCTCTCTCTCTCTCTCTCTCTCTCTCTCTCTCAGTGTCTTTTGACTCATTAACAGTAATCGCTCAACTCATTTTCACGAAGCTGGCACTCGCGCACGCTGAGATTTGTGTGAGATACAGTTCCGATCCTCTGAGAAGGAACCTTTGGGCGGAGAGAGGATTTGAATGATTGACAATTGGATTATCCACCTAATTAGCTAGCAACAGAGAGGAGAGATTATTAGGCTATCCAATTGTCCAACTCGAGCTGCGTCTGCACACTGGTGCCCAGCTCCTGCAAATATAGGCCTCATCTAAATGCACGAAGAACAGAGATCGCCAAGGTTTCTCTTTAAAAGGATTTCAAAACGTCCCCTTGGTTGATTTTATACCTGGTGAGGGCGTGGAGGTGGGTACTCTTTATACACATCCTCCCACATCTCTTCCAGATCTGCCAGGTCCAGACCCCCTTCCATCCCTGAATCCAGCCTGATTCGAGGGGCCTCCAGAACAGGCACGGGGACGTGAATCTCCCCCTCTCCGTCCTGTCCTCCGTACGACCCCCCCAGGGCAAAGTCAGGGAAGCCCAGCCGCGGGCCTCCGTTGCTGGGGCTCTCCCTGAGCAGCACAGGCAGTCGGCTCCCCTTGGGGCTCTGGATGGGACGGTGCACGGCCCAGTTCTGGACCAGACTGAGGGCCAGCGAGAGGCGGGAGGCAGACCCGGGCGAGCTGCGTTCCAGCGGGGCTTCGATCGGCTCCTCGGAGAGGGAGTCCCATATCTGCTCCTCCAGAGGCTCCCGGGGGAAGCCCAGCAGCCCAGCGTCCCCGTAACAGGCAGCGGGCGGCTGGGTCGACTCCCCGGCGGTCTCCAGGGACTCCACGGAGGGGCTGGAGCCGGCCAGGCCTGCCAGGGTGCGGTCGCTGTCGGACGCCAGCGACGGCGGTCGAGAGCCCGGGACCAGGGTCGGCTCCTCGGAATCTTCGTCTTTCAAAATCTCCCCCTTTCCTCCTCCTCCTCCTCCTCCTCCTCCTCCTCCTCCTCCTCTCCCCCCGGCTACACTAGCCGCCGCCAGGCTGGCAGAGTACCGGGTGGACGGCCCACAGGAGATGCTGCGGGCCACCTTCCTGGGCACCTTGCACACGGCCTCGTAGTCGGAGTCCGCCACGCGCAAGGCGGCGCATACCCGGCACCCCCGGGGGGCGCTGGGGCAGCGACTGCAGCCGGGGGCCGTGACCTCGGGACACCGAGGGTGGTGGTGGGCGAGGCCGTCATCGGCCCAGGACTCGTACAGAGAGTAGACCAGGTCCTCCTGCAGCAGGGAACAGTACTTGGCGTGGGTCAGGCCGGACATGTCCACCATGCCGTCCAGCTGGCCTCCGCTCTCTCCTCCTCCTCCTCCTCCTCCTCCTCCTCCTCCTCCTCCTCCTCCTCCTCGGGTACTCCCCGACGCCGTTAGGGCCCCCTCCTCACCGTTGGCTTTGCGGTAGAGCACGCCGATGCACTGCCGGAGCTTGTGCTTCTCCTGGAGCAACCGCTGCAGCCGCTCGATGGACAGGGCCTCCACGCGGGCGATCACCGTGTCGAAGCGGTACATGCGGTCCAGCATGAAGGCGCACTTGGAGCAGGCGAACTCCCCGCGGCCGTCCCGGGTGAGCTCCCGGCCCAGGGCGTGGGAGAGCAAGACCTGGAGGTTGAGCTTGGAGGCCGGGTGGAAGATCCATCGGCGCTGGTTGCCGCAGAGCTCCCGTGCGCAGATACGACAAGCCTCTTTCATCCTGACGTCAAGCATTACAGAGGAAAAAGTCGCCTTCGGGGATGAGAGGTTGTTTCAGATTTTCCTTCAGGAGCGCATATATTTCATTTTGACCTGTCTGCTAGATCCACCTGCTGTATTCTCTTCAAGGATTTGCTTTTTTGTCTCCAGAATTAGTGGGTAGCCTTCATGTGATCTGCATATAGGCATCAGCCAGTGCATACAAAAAGTGTCTACTTAAGCTCAGATTTAGAGGACAAAAATATATTATTTATTTGACTAGATTAGACTTTTTTTGGTTTTGTAGTATTTTACAGCTCACAACAGGCAGCTTTGAGATTCGTTCTTAAAGGTCCATAAATCCTTAACATTTTTGGATGAAGGCTTTGAACAATTATTACAACACAGCTCAATGAGTCTGATGTTTACGTTTGATTTATGCAACTGAGAGACATCGGTTATATGTTCTATGCTATGATCGACAACCAAAAAGATGCACACAAAAGGATTCAAATAGTCCAGTAGTTTCCGGAATGAGTACGGCAGATTTTCAAATGTTTGTTTGCAGCCGATGTTTCTCGAATCTCTCGACACGCTATACACACGTTCCTCTGCATCACTTGCTCATAATGGGAGACTCGCGCTGTCAGGTTGGTCCTCACCAGTTCCAGTAGCCTTTTAATCGGACATAACACTGCTTAGAAGTCAACAGGGAAGAAAGTCTCTGTCGTAATCTTTAAGCAATCCTGTGGTCCTAAATCCCAAATTAAATTCAGAGTTAGATATCAACACCAGAGATAGGTCGCGTTCATCCCACAGCGCAGAGATAAGACACGGGCAGATAACGCTGTGGCAGCGCAGCAGACCAGACCTGCAGTAGCGGAGCGCACCATTTCTGGGAAATAGGGGAGTTGGATCCCGATTCTTTCACGCAACACAAATAATATATAATTAAAGCATTTGTCGGTTTCGACAATAAATCATATTTAAATAACGTGTTTGTGCTATTGATTATAACAGAGCTTAAAAAAACCCTACAAAGGATTTATCTATGAAGTGAGAAACTTGTCTCCCCTGGGATCCCATTACTTATTATTACCTAGTCTAGTTACGCTTCATTGAACCGGTGAAATGCTACTACGGAATCTAACACTGTAACAACATTAGTGACACTGTCAAATTAAAAAGACTAATCTTTAGAATTAATATAAAAGCGGGTCATTATAGGCATTCAATTTATAGAGCTTCTTTAAAATTGTTGCCACCTTTGGCAGTGTATAATACATTTTAAGCTATTTTACATTTATTTAAATGTATATTAACTTATATTTGATATGTATTCACACATGTATGTAGCTTTGGGCAAAATCTCTCTAAGGAAAATGATAGCCCCTTGACCAAAATGTTTTTCATCCAACTAATTGAACAAACCTATAAACGTTGTCTGCCTCTTTGGCCTATTGTAGCTTTAAATATGATGAGTTGTAAATGTAGGCTACTGGCTACTGTATTGACCACTGAGCAGATGGGATGGCTCTCATAGACTACACAAATAAGGGGTAATCTGAATATATTTCTCTTTAAAACGGGTGCTTTTTTATGACTGTCTGCCTTTCAGAGAAGGAGGCATCCATTCCTTCCCATCAGACAAAGAGTTTACATGCCAGAGGATGGAGGAAGGGAACGAGACTCCATGCTCCATTTCACAGTGGGAGAAGTGGGTAATAAAACCGGTCACCTTGACGACGCACGGTCTAAAGGCATGTTGGGGGTAGAAACAGCTAAAGGCATTGGTTGACCTAGAAGGCCACAATATATAGCTTGTAACGTGACTGAAGAATTTACTATAGTGTATATCCGATATTTAGATGAATTGCGCTCACCATTTTGATTTGGAAACATCACTGTTTGCCCTCCTCTTCGACTATTTCAAAAGACCAACATTCTTGTTTACGCTGTGCAAATGATAACAACCGTCGATCCCAGAACCAATGGGTTCCAACCTTTATATACCACTTAACTTGAGCTGGACATTTTGAACTGTAGTTTTATTGTGAAACAAAATACATATCCCAGCTTGCCTGCCTGCCCGGCGGGAGCCGTCTCCGTGGTGACCACAGATTGCGCCTCCCTCAGGGCCTGCAGACAGATGGTCATGCTCCCGTGGTGTGACTGTAACTATCAACATCTCTGCTTGCCATCCAGAAGCATAGCTCATTCCCCTCCAGATCAGATCTGACCTGGCATGTCTTCACTTAGGTTTGATTGAATGAGGCTCAGCGTGCCCTCCTGTCCGTTCCAAGGGCCTTGATTAAGCATGTCGAGGATTTGCGGTTGATCAACACCAGAGCTACTCGAGTCCAGCGCTTAATAAGAGGGTTTCCAGCTAATAGGAGCACGTAATCAAGCTATGCTCACGTCAGTCACTGTTTCATTTCTAGATCGGGCTAATCAGAGTGTGTACCCCCGTCAAGCGCAGCAGCGAGCAGCTACAAACTATTTCACAGCGTATATTTACAGAAAATAAACAGTGTGCATTGCCTAACTGGCCTTGTTCCCATTCTGGTAGATACGTCTAGATACCACCTTTTTAAAATAATATCTCCTTGGGACAGTGAGGGAAGGAATGATATTGATCTAAATGGTAGGGGAACCAATTAGCAGCTCTCAGCACTGTGGACGGTGGCAGACAACACAACTGGATATCTGTGTCACAGTCTCCGAGCACTAAAAGGGTCAACGTGACCTATGACCACACCCCTGTGGAAATATGACCGGTTCAAATGCACACAAACACACCCACGTAAAAACAATCACGCTTCTGTCTCCCCCTTCTTCTATTACATACATGTTTCAACCTTCACAAAGAGATCCACTCCACCAGTGAAGCCAACTGAGTAAACATCACGGGGGTTTCAACACGTTTAACAGGATCAATCTTTTGTTTATTTATTCGATGGACTTTTATGTCCTTTGTTTTAAGTCAGTATGTTTTAGAAGACTGAGGAGCAAGTATAGGCGGTAAACACTGAACATTGGCTAATATGCAAAACCATTGTGTGTGTGTGCGTGTGCGTGTGTGTGTGTGTGTGTGTGTGTGTGTGTGTGTGTGTGTGTGTTTGAAATCTGAGCCGCAGCCCTGACATTTGCATCCCTCAGCCAGAACTCATTTGCACGTTCAAACACCTGATGCACGACACAAAGTTAAGATGCCCGTGAAAAAAACCTCTATGCAACAGATGTAAAACCAGATAATACTTGAACTATTTCATTTAGTGCCAGAGGCATTTCAAGTAAAGGTCAGCCTCACACCATATCGGAAGAGCACTATTTCACATCCACTAAACTAAACAACGTCAATGACTATTGGTTACTGAAACTAAACAGGGGTATTGACTGATTGAACAGTTGATCCAAATGGCTGCTAACAGACGCACAGTTACGTTGAAATCAAGGAGCCAATTGGCTCTGTTGTAAATCACATCCATCAATGCAGCTCATTGACATCAGCGGTGAATTTGGGATTCTTGTTGTCATATCAACCAGCAGTGGCCATCATGCTGCTCTCGCTATATTAATAAACAAATACAGTTCTACTGTGCTCTTTGAATATAGAGGTCCCTCCCCCTAACATTGCAAGTGAGAGTAGAATGTACCCGACATATAAATAGGACTAGCCCTCAGCATCATTTGTTTACCACACTAGAATAGCTCCTGGACCACTCCCTGCAAGAGATTCCCTACCCCCACACAATATGCCGGGAATGGCATAGTGACACATGAGCGCAACTTCACCTCACAAGCACTTCCTCCCGTCCGTATTTACCTACTACTTTGAGTAACAACAATGGCTTCTATCCTAAAAAAAAA
>CM030189.1:4404733-4444733 GCA_017639675.1 Aplochiton taeniatus
CACACATACACTATGTCCCACTCACCACATAGAGTATAAATACAAATACATACAGACGCACATACACACACTCACCGACACACACACAAACGCTTGATCAGTGCAAATACAACCCGTGCTGCAATACATTATCACTGCCCAGATCATAGACATATCTTATAACTAATCAATGCTTTCAAGGTGAAAATCTCAAAGCAATGTGTCTCAATGACATAAAATTGATTCGATTGAGAATCGAGAAAGTCGATTAAAATACCCCTTTTCAAATATTCTGCCGTGTATTCATAGGTTATTGTTTAGGTTATTGATATGAAAAATGACTATCTTTTTTGGGGGTTAGGGTGAAGTTCACATCAACAAAGCCATATCAATCACAGGGACCCATCTGCGGACCACAGTAACATACCCCTCCACTCCCGACTATCCCGGCCCCATTAAGACCTGCGAGGTCCAGCCCCACTCACCGTGCGGTAGACATCGTCGCTGCTCTCCTCGTACTTCTGCTGGATCCTCTCCTCCAGGAAGTAGATGCGGAGCTTGAGGCTGAAGTTCTCCTTCTTCAGGTCATTGAGGTGCTGCGACAGAGTACGGTAGCCGTTAGAGGCGTCCGCCACGCAACACGGAACGTTCGACATGGTCCGGCACGGAATCAAACGGGTCTCCGTCCGACCTGTACCGTACTTATGACCGAGTACTTAGAGTCCGGTAATCGTTAGACATGTTAGCTTCCTGTCTGAAACAATGGCATGCCTCTGCTTGAGTCCTGTGTTGCCACGGAAACAAAAAGGTCCCCCCAAAAAACGAAATAAAATCTATGGAGATCTTCCAGAGTACTTCACAGCAAGTAAAACACACAAACACACACACACACACACGCGCACGCGCACGCACACACGCACACACAGGCACGGGCGCGGTGAAGTATGTAGGGCCGGTAGCGGTGCAGAGGGCTACCCTGCGGCCCTGACGGTCAGAGCTGTGGCCATGACAGCTCCATGGTGCGTTCTGGCCAAGTGGGGAACCCAGAGCGGGGGCTTATTTTACGGAGGGAGACATCCCTGGAATCCCCGACAGCCAGGGGAGATGGGGGGGGGGGGGAGGGGGAGGGGGGCTCACCGGCACTTGTGATAGTATTGAAGGAGATCACACCCCTGGGCAAAATGGTAGCGAACAAATGGGGGGGGGGGGCTAAAAAAGAACTTCAGCCATCCTCTCTCTCGCTATCTGTTTGTTACTTCAGCCCCTGACTCTATCCTGCATTTTCCTGTAGTCAATCTCACTGTGATGGGTGTGTTTTTGTTTGTATGTACCGTATCTCTCTCTCTCTCTCTCTCTCTCTCTCTCTCTCTCTCTCTCTCTCTCTCTCTCTCTCTCTCTCTCTCTCTCTCTCTCTCTCTCTCTCTCTCTCTCTCTGACCCTTTATCTCTCTCCTACTAATGTGAGAGGTATGCTATCTGTTGTGCAGTGTCCCTTGGGAGGGGGGGGGGGGGGCGTGCAAACAGCTGCAACTCTGTCCACACCACCTCTGCTGCTCCTCTTATGCAATCACGTCACTTAACACTGGTCACGCAACCTACGGTTTCAGTCTGACCCCCCCTCGACACCACACCAAGGGCAAATGTGAACGACGTCATTTTCGGGAAAAATGGAACTTTCCAAAGTGAAGCTAATAGGTGCGCGGCTTACTGAGGGAAGGGGGGGAGGTGTGGAAAGACAGGCGAGGGTGGAATCCTCCGAGAGGTGGAGAGGCTGACACCGGAGAGGAGGAGAGCGGAGCGCGGTGAGCCACCGCGGCTATTAATAGGACGGTGTCCCGAATCTCAAAGAACAGAGAATCCCTGACCGTCCTGCCGAGGCAGGTAGGCGGAGGAGGGGAACGCTAGCAAGGGGAATGAGACTGGGAATGTGTGTGGGCTTTGTGCTCACGGGTCTTTGAGAGAGCCTGGTTGAAAGCGGCGCGTTGATCTGACTGCTTTAACCCTTCTTTGGGGTTCACAGAGACCACGGCGGCCGCAGAGGTCCCCAGGTGAAGCCGGCATTGTCATCAGAGGGAGAGTCTCTGTAGGTGTGTGCTTCCATGACCTTTGACTGAGGCTGCACCCTTGCTTAACCTTGCCTCTTTGATGTATCCTGTCAGTGGCTGTGTCCGTTCAGGTGCCTGGTTGCACAATGCTTCTTAATTATTCAGCACAGAAAAGAAAAAAAGAAAAGAACGGGCCAAGGCTAGCCGTCATGGAACAGGGTAAGTGGCATTACTGCTGCTTGGGTTTTAAACGTGAGACATTTGGTGCACGAATACATTCTCCCTTTGACTGACCAAAGAGCCTGTGGGCTTTGGATAGGACTGACAGAGTGAGAGAGAGAGATAGAGAGAGAGAGAGAGAGCGAGAGAGAGAGAGAGAGAGAGAGAGAGAGAGAGAGAGAGAGAGAGAGAGAAAAGAAGGAAAGAGAGAGAAGGAAAGAGAAAGAAGGTGAGACTGAAAGAGAAATCGAGTGAGAGAGAGAGAGAAAGAGAGGGAGAAGTGTGTGGCATCCTAGGGCCGTCTTTGAAAAGTAACCCTAATGGAGGAACCTCCTGTTTCGCGACAAGCTAGTAACACCTCCACTGTTGAACTGAGCCCAGAGCCCCTTCATGTTATCCAGAACAGGAAGGGGGACGACTGCTGCTGGGTTTCAGGGTTTGGGCACGACCACTAGTTAAGAGTCGGCCATTCCAGTCTGGTGCGTGCCAGGGATGTGGCTCCACACTGCTCAAGATGAGAGTAGGCAGAGGGAGGGAACGGGAGACACTGAAAGTCAAAGAAAAGAGGGCAATCTACAGTACCAGTCAAAAGTTTGGACACACTTTCCCATTCACTTTGAATGACTGGTACTGTATTTATGTGCAAGTGAGATGTGAGAACTAGTGAAGCGTACAGTCGGACGTAAAGTTATCAATGAATCTGCTTGGTACAGGTCCTGAGTGCAGAAGTAGAACAGCTGAAGGGGGCCAGGGTGATACCAGAGCTATGCAGAAAGAATGGGAACACTTTATAGGTGTTTTCCAATGCAATGTAGATTGGCTCATTGTGTTACTTTTTACTTACACAGCATTATGGTATATACTGGTTTATTCTCTACATGCGAAGCGAAGAGTTGATAGCCATCCTGTTTGAGGTATTGTATAGCTTGTTTACGACTAAAAAGTGAAATTATATAATTGAGGCACCAGATGGCGACAAAGACAAAATGAAAATGCTAATTGAAGAATTTTGCTTTAAACTGAAGGCTTTTTCCTTAAAACACAGCATGATGCTTATGTAAAGACAAACATACAATCCCACCTGTTCAAACTCCTTTAGAGTGTGGAGCTGGAGAGAAGGAGAGTTGACTGTGACATCACTACTCAAATCTAAACGGGGACAAGACAAAATATACAAAACATTAGTAAAAAACAACGAAACTCAAACAGAACTCAAAATTACATCTCTATTAACTGTGGATGATCATACAAAGTGTGTACGACAAGGACGCTAAAATGATATCATCTGGCTATAATATATATATATATTAATATATAAAAATATAATGTTACCTAGAATTGTTAGCTAGTCACATTCAACAACGGGGACTGTTTTCATTTACCTGTCATGTGACCTGAGGTCTGAGATAAGAGGCTCTCTCCAGCAGCAATGTCCCTGAGAAAAAAAGAAGGAAAATAATAAGTACAAAACAATTTGGAAATACCAAAGTTCCAGATACCAAAGTACCAAAGGTCTACAGATGGGAATGTCTTGGGCAGCTGCATCAGACGTTGCATCAGAGCACGTTTACTGCTTTGACGAAAGTGTTAAGAGAAAACATCGGTTCCTTTAGCACAGAGAATGCCACCCAGATCTTACCACTTCAATAGCATTATCTCATTAGCACCTCCATGGGAGATTGGGGTTCACCAGGGAGGTGTTACGGGTCACAGCAGGGGGTGGGGGTGTTTTTTAGGGCTTTGAGAAAGGAGGCGAGTTTGTGGAGCAGTGGAGGCTCCCAAATTCTGATGTAACCCCCTTTCCCCAGCTTACAACATTTGGCCATCTGAAATGTGTCCTACACAATCAACACCATCCAGTGACTATCAAACAAACACTTAGACAAACGTCGGCCTACATTGTGCATGTGTGCGGACCCACAACACGCCGGTGCACACCATCCCACACCTCAGTCCTTTTCCACATTTAAACAGCAGTGAATTTGAAAAAACAAACGCGTAGAAATATGTCACACGCGCATATACACACCAGCGAACCAAACAAGTTACACATGTCATGCGAAGCATATCAATGCACTTTGTGCCTTCTATTTCCATGTCTATAAAGCCGCGGATAAGTGTCTGTCAGTTGGCAGGGCAGAAAATAGTGCGTAGGTTTGGACAGCTGTGGTGGGCACCAACCGGACACGCAGCAGTTCAGCGTAGCAGGTGGGTAAACAGTCTGCATCTCATCCCATAGCAGTCGTAGTCATAATCACATCTACATCCCCGCTCATGTCTACTGTTTTCTTACAGCTATCTCTCAGAAAAGTGTCTGCTCCTGCTGCATGCCATGCGGAGACAACTAATTCGACGAGATCCCAGACTAAGGTCATCATTCACCACCACTGAGGCACATTTTGCCTGACAACACTAAGAATTTGTGGATTACCGTTTGTGTCTAGTATAATTTTGTTTTGTTATTTTGTGCTGACGATGCCTTTTTGAACGCATGGATTCCAGCTTCAGATTTCAATTTTTTATATGAAAGTATTGGAATTTTGGATCCATTTGGCTTGGCCCTTTTCTGCGGTTTTTACTTTCTTAACCTGTACTCTTGTGAAGTCTCATCAGCCATCTACATTTCAGTAGTTAAGGACACACTTTTTTTAACCCATCATTCAACTGCAATTCCTCAAATTAGTCAGTTATGCCTGTTTGGAGGTATACACATATAACCAAAAGCTATGTTTATGATAACAGATGTATGGTTCTGAATGTGCCACTGCGACACTTTAGTTTACGTGTTTAGAAAATAATTAACATGACTGTAAAGGAAAGGACAGGGGCCCCCTTAACTCTTCACATAGCATTTGTCACGTGACTTATGGGCCCTCGGCGAGTCTATTTGACTAACACCAACGATTAAATGTTAGCTTTAGATCATGTGTTATAAGACACTCCGCAATGGTTCTGTTTATTAGGCCTACTTCATTTCTTTTGGGTGGAACATAACACATGCAGAGGTTTTGCATAATTAAGCATCATGGCACAGATCTAAGCACCGGGTGAGGGTAGGCTAAACTAATAGCTAAATACATAGCCCCCCATTGCAATAACCTAAATCAAACATATGAATCAATACGTTGCAAAAATATATCTGGGTCACCATTTAACATAGTGTAAAGGTTTTACTGGGTCGAGGAGCCCATAATATTTAGCCTAATGTTGCTATTCATCCAGCGATGAGATAACACCTAGTCCGCTTCAGCCATAAGGCTTGAAATGTAATAACTGACTCTAGTGACTAAGGATATATGTATTTGGAGAGAGATCCGACCCACTTAACCATCCCTTCAACGCCATAGTTTTCCGGAAAATCCGCACTAAAAGCTTTACCTTACAGACTCGCTCCAGGTCTGTTCTGGCAAAGAGGTCCAATCCATATATAGTCCGTCAACTAAAGGGCAACCTTGCGGGTAAACCCCTCTTTGTGTATCACCCTGCCATGTATTCCTTGTTCAAGAAATCTAAAATAAGTAGAAATGTATCTGGTTGATAATCAGACCACCACTGCCTTTCACGGGGTACGTGAGAAGATGCGCGCCTTCATAAGGCTCGGATGCGGTGGGTTATTGTCACACATTGTCTCCCCACGCCCCCCTGACGCTCAGCTATACCGATACAGCTTTTGTAGAATGCAATGGGAAAAAAATACGTTAAATATTTGGAGATTTATGTCAACATTTTTTTTTTAATCTAAATTATATTTATTAGTTAGCCAACATATATAGGCCACCTAAGTAACATTAGTCAAAAGGAAATAGATTAAAAAAAAATGTGTATAAGCACTACTACGTATACAATTTATGGATGTATACATATCATTTCACATTGCTTTGTCTGTTCATTGTCTATGTTTATGGTGTATCTAGATGTACTGAGTTCTGCAGTAGTCCTCTGCTCTAACATTCCCCGCATGGTACCGTCGGTCCAAAGCAAATTGCAGGCTTGCGTGGGTGTGCAGCTGTCCTGCAGATCAGTTGTACAGACACCAACAGACACTAGATGTCCTCAAACGCCGAAAAGCGTTTAGAAAGAAAATAGAAAGCAAGACCTTGTCGATTCCGTCTTTTATTTAGCAAATACGATTTATACATTTATTTCCGTTGCATTATGGGGGATCTATAAAGAAAATAGATGGGTCTATCTTTACAAACTCTCTTTTCATTGGTCAAACAGTAATGCGTCTTTCCCGGGTTCTGTAAATCTAGTTGTGGAGCAAGCCGGGTCATGGAATAATTTACAAAACATCTTGCCGCTGGAGGTTATGATATCTCGATATGAATTTAAAACGTCAGTAAAAAATTGGGTAAATGAGATTTGTAACTGCTTTGAGTTTATATATCGGAGAACCGTATAACTATTGCTACTTATCTGTCGTTAGTTTTGTTTGTTTACATTCATTTTTTTGTTCAAATGACTGTTGTGCTGCTCTCTTGGTCAGGTCTCCCTAGGAAAATAAAGGTTTACATTTTTTTTTCATCTGAATGGGACTTGGTTAAATAAACGTAGAATAATCATGGTAACCCGTCCGGGCTCCCACAGCTCAACAGGGTCAGTCCTTCTGGGGTTCCACTGGAGTTCCTCTTGGGTTCCTCAGGTCTTCCTCTAGCGCCGGCTGGAGTTCTTCCCAAAGACCACGCGGGGTCCCGTGCGAGCTGGACGGGACTCAAGGCAGTCGGGGATGACCCAGATGGCGGGGGCTTGCTTGTTGCCTTCCTGGACCACCCTGATCTCCTCGGCGCGGGCCATCTCCTGCAGCTCAGGGGAAGTCTCCGGCGTCCAGTCCACCATGAACTTATCCTTGGCCTCCAGCAGGTTGACCTTCACCTCCTCTGGTTGCTCTCCAAACAGCCAGTCTGGTAGATGGGGGAAGAGAGGTGATCGGGGGAAAGGAAAAACAACATGAGAGAGTTCGATGGTAGGATGGACGTGGTGAGTGACATGTGACATCTAGTCTGCGTGTTGTTGTGGAAACAGTATTAACAGGGCTGGTAAAACCCTCCAGGCTGGTGGAGATGCCACCCTGACCCTACCACGGCAAGCAGTACGCCTCCAGGCTGGTGGAGATGCCACCCTGACCCTAGCGCGGCGAGCAGTACGCCTCCAGGCTGGTGGAGATGCCACCCTCACCCTAGCGCTGCGAGCAGTACGCCTCCAGGCTGGTGGAGATGCCACCCTCACCCTAGCGCTGCGAGCAGTATGCCTCCAGGCTGGTGGAGATGCCACCCTCACCCTAGCGCTGCGAGCAGTACGCCTCCAGGCTGGTGGAGATGCCACCCTGACCCTAGCGCTGCGAGCAGTACGCCTCCAGGCTGGTGGAGATGCCACCCTCACCCTAGCGCTGCGAGCAGTATGCCTCTAGGCTGGTGGAGATGCCACCCTGACCCTAGCGCGGCGAGCAGTACGCCTCCAGGCTGGTGGAGATGCCACCCTCACCCTAGCGCTGCGAGCAGTATGCCTCTAGGCTGGTGGAGATGCCACCCTGACCCTAGCGCGGCGAGCAGTACGCCTCCAGGCGGCAAAGTACGGAACTTCCCAACAGAACACGGCTTGTGGCGGCGTGAAAAAGAAGAACAAAAAAAAAACATCGAACAGGCGTGAGCGAAGAGAGCTGCCCACCTGCCAAGTCATGGAAGAGGTCGATGATAAGGTGGCCGATGATGGCGTAGAGCACGCCGACCACAATGCCGGCTGCGATGAGCACGTAGAGGACGTGCGGGGGGATGTGGACGGCATCGCGGGCCGGGGGGACGTAGGTCTTGAAGAACACCTCCTCGGGCTCCTCGGTCGCGGAAGGAAGGAATAGGATCTCCTCGTCCATGACTCTCGGCCCTCCGCCTTGCTCACTGCTTCAGACTGTCATCAGGCAGTGGACTAGTCTCTCTGTGTGTGTGTTTATTGGTGTGGATTGAAGTCAATTATGCAACACAAGATATAACCAAAGAGTATGTAAAATATCAATGCAGAGTTATATAACATATATTATCGCATTAAGTCATATATAGATCTTCAACAACAACTGTCGGAAGCCATAGCCTGTATCATCATTCATCAACAGAGTATTTCAGTGAAACTCCTCCATGAACCTGAAGAATTAAACTTACCTGTAACACTTACAGGTGGGTTGTACTATCCACTTGCAAACTAGAGAAAGCTCTTGAGCAAAAAGTTCAACGTTGACTGCTTCTTTCGTTAAGACAAACACTCCTTGGTAAATCAATCCTACAGTGCTGTTATGCTAAGCTATCTAAAACAACCTTTACCTATACTGACACAATACTCTGTTACGTGATTAGGGTCCGACGCTTACCGCCCATGTTCCCCCTGTCTCTCTGTGTAGGCGACCAGCTCAGATGCGACTTGAGCCATACACGGTCAGAGAGGATGTGCCCTAATCCAGGTGAATCACCAAGGTAACGATACCCAGACGTGGACAGTGCGAAGCTAAGATGGCTGACTCTAGCAGGCGACAGTCGTTCACAAACGGATCTGCTACTGTTTGGTGTCGTCTTGTGATGTACGTTGGCACGTCTCTCTGCCTTTCTCTCTTTGTGTGTCTGAGACACACATTTGCATTTGGTATGACCACCTCAAACATTGTTTGTCTCTTCCACACATGATTTGATCACAGGACTAGGGGGTCTAACGATAGATACAGAACTAGTGTGGTTTCTTAGAGCTTACAACCCATTCCAGAGTATGGAAACCCAGACGTTTATATTAAGGCCAGAGAGAAATCCATATTACTCATGCTCCACTAATATAATCCTTAGCCTTGTTTACATGACATTCTACAGAGCATTGGCCTGCCCTCTACCTTAATACCAGGCAGGTATTAGCCACAGGTAAGATGGATAAGGATAAGTAGACAGGCAACACAGCACAATAAAAAAACAAAAAAAAAAACAATCTGATTGTTCAGTTCTTTATTGAAGCAAACTGGAAATGATAAATGGAACATAGATCTTTTTTAATGTTTGCTTGATCTTACACATTAGAGCAACACAGTGTTACGTAGAGGAAAATCCATGCTGGAGGGAACACCATGAAAGTGTTTGTATCTGCTTATCGGGTCACTTTCTATTACATCTCAGGACAAGCGGGCGCAAATATGATATTTATAGGTACATATATGTATGTTACAAAAATACGTAATGCTTTATCGTATTGGTTTGTTCTTACAAATAGATAGATAGTTATAGACAGGCCTTTTAAACTGGGAAAGTAGATAAATACAAAACAGTAAGTAACTACGCAAGGTTGGACCAGTGGAAACGGTAGGAATTCCTAACAATAGCCTACGCATCCTATTTTGCACTGCAACAAAGAAACTGACATTTCCGCACACGGATTTAGCTGGGGAAACATAAAACCTGACTGAAATAATTATTTGGGGCAAGTCACGTGACCTACTACTGAATAGATACAAAATATCTCGCTCGTTGGACGGACACCATCCCAAAGGAAAGCAGTCCCAGATCACAGGAAGTCCCCCGAATCTAAAGGGAAGTGACATGTGGGGTCAGAGGGCAGGCGAAGGTCACACCCTGGGCGGACGTCCTCCTGTCCCCCGCCGAGGGAGCGATGGCGCTGCGTAGCGGGGAGGAAGGCAGGCTGCGGCTTTCTCTCTGGCGCCGCTGGTGGTGGCGGTGGTGGTGGAGGTAGCCGGGAAGCAGACCCACTCTCTCCTCCTCCATTGCGATCTGGTCTTCCTCCAGTCTTAGGATTTCGTCGTAAACCCTGGCCGTTTTCCCTCCGCCTCGCTCTGAGTCCTCGTCCATGGGTTTAGGGCCAAACATCCAGTCTAGAACGGAGACAAAAGACAACAACGTCAAAGCTTCTCTTATGGAAAAAAACTTTCGGTTCATCACACGTTTGGAGTGGCTAGGGTTTAGGAACCCAAAGACCTCGTTTGCATACATTTAACGGAAAAAATTGGAACGTGGTATCACAACCATATTCAAAGGGGACAGACTGAACGTTTTCACAGCTCAGAACCTTGAGGACATACCACAATGACGAGGAGTATGTGTGTGTGTGTGTGTGTGTGTGTGTGTGTGTGTGTGTGTGTGTGTGTGTGTGTGTGTGTATGTGAAGGGGTGAACACGGACACCAGGGTGGAGAGCGGCGGGAAAGTATTGACATCCACGGCGTGTTCAGTAACGGGAAACGTTCTGCGTTGAGGAGGCCAGAACGTGATTCCAAAGGAACTCAAACTCCGAAAGGCGGATCAGCCCCCCCCCCCCCCCCCCCCTCAAAAAACCCACAGTTCGGAGAGCTCTCTCAACACAGAGGTGTTTCCACTGATGAACAACCCCCAGGGACCCCGTTACCTGCCAGGTCATGCATCAGGTCATTGATCAGGTGTCCCACTATGGCATACGTGGCCACTACCACCAGCACCACCCCCACCAGGATGTAAAGGACGTCGCGTGGCAAGGCTATGGCGTCTCTCGGAGGGGGCACGTAGTCCACGAAGTACGCCTCCTCCGGTCTCTCCTTCGCCACGGCCAGCTGGAGGAGCCGCCGGGGTTCAAAGGTCAACTTTGTGAGGTTCCACGGCAGGCGTCCTCCCGGAGTCTGGAGAGAGGCGGTCCCCTGCTGATCCATGGTTCAGTCTTTATTCAGACGAGGCACGGTTGATGGAAGCTGAATGACTGCCGATTCTCTGTAGTCAGTCGGAACGCTTGTGTAACCCTCGCTACAGTTTGAGTTCTTGCTTGATGGACTGATAGTGGAAGTTTGCGTGCTCACTATGTCTGCCTGTAACGTTCTTCCATGATCTGTGCTCGGCAAAGAGTTAACAGAGGCACACAAGAAAGGAGTAGGGGAAGAGGCCATTACTGATGAATATAACGTTATCTACCTTTTACAAGAGGCTTGTGGTTCATGTGTCAAAACGTTCAAGATTATGTTTCACTCCAAATCATTTGAAGAAGTTCACCAGACGTTGAATAAGAAGGAGATAAAACCACAGTGTTTGCAGCGTCTTGAACTACATTCTTCGAATGTGTGCCAAGACGCCACCAAGTCTGTCTCCAGACCCGGATGCGCGGATGCGTCAGTCGTGGCTTTTCGGGGGGGGGGGGGGGGGGGGGGGGTCTTGGTGTGTTTTCCTGGGGAAGGCTGAGTGTGACGCGGGGAGAGCGAGAGAGTTGATGGATGTAGGGCAGGCATGGCTAATAGGATTGAGGAGGGAGTCTGTTATGTAGGGAGATATCAGCTCTTCATCTGCCTGGATTAGAGATGTGCCAGGGGAGAGATGCTTAGTAATACACCAAAAGAGGCTTATGGTGCTCCTCAACTTGCGGTAGATACTATACTATATACCATACCTACATAAAGGATAAAACACCTACATAAAGGATAAAACACCGACATAAGGGATAGAACTGTCAACATGCCTAAATCGATCTAGACATCTATTCTGATTCCTGGTATGTTTTAAGGCAGTATATTCTCCATCATGACACCCATTCATCTATTGGACACACCAACCAAATACAATATTGTACATGATTCATTCATGAATATGAAACTTATTCAATGAGAGGTTAATGGTTGAAGTTGGTGACATAAGGATGGCTGACCAGGCTATCTAAGGTGACATGCAAGCTGTTTTTTTTGTACTTTGCAATGACTTATAACAATTACAACGTTGGCATGTTAATAGATAAAGCACACTTTGTGGTACGTGCCAAACAAAGAGTAATACACCTGAACAAATACATGAATGGGTGAGGGAGTTAGTCATGAAACAAGAGAAGTGTTCAGTGCAGGAACTACGTAGTCTCTGATGTTCTACCTTGTAAGCCAGAGGAGTGGCTGTCCGTCACTTATCCCTTAGGCTGGCGAGACCTGGTCCTCTGCTGGAGGTCTGGTCTGCAAAAGCCGAGAAATCTCAGATATGACCCAGGCCCACTCTATAATAGCCAGGCTTGCGTTGAAGACGGCAACGAAAATTATAGCAGGATGAAGACCCATGTTAGCTTTCTTTGCAGGACAAAAAGGAGAAGATGAGAATGCTGAATAAAGGGGTGAGGGATAAAACTGACAAGGAGGGATGTGTTAATAGAAGAGAAAAATGCACGTTTCAACTACGAGGGGGAGAAGGGCTGAGCTAGGACTACAAAGGGAAAAAACATTTTTGCTACAAAGAGCGCTGTTTGTGGACTAGGCAGTTGCTAAGTGAGGGATTGCAGGAAGAGAAGGGAATGATCAATAGGAGAAACACAACACTAGAAAGGGACGAGAGGGAAAAGAAAAGGTAGTCTGAAGAGCTTGCCTTGAGAAGGCAGTGACAATAACTCAGTCAATCTGTCTCCATGTTGCCTTTTTATCCGTGAGGAGATTTGGGTGACTAACTGGGGCAAATGAATCAGCACACAGCATCCTAACCCAAAAGCGATGAATGTCTTCAATGATCAAGAGATTTGAGTTTTGATCATGCCAACAGAGTTGTTCTACAGTTTGGCGCACGTTAAAAAGCAGGGTGATCTCAAGTCACACCAATAACAACCTAAAAAACATTCCAAAGTGAAACAATAATAAACACTTTAGTCTAAGCAGAGAAGATTTAGAAAATATGGTACTATACCTGTAAAATTGTCTGAGGACCTGTTAACTGTCAAAAAGGGTCCGAGATAGGGGACTGGAAAAATTATTCAGAATCCAAAATGTTCCCAGGAAAAATAATTATAAAAAAAAGAAAAGCCAAGCAATATCCAAAAGACTAAACCTATGCCCTAGAAGCTGTCTGTCCCTAGCAGCCTAATTTCTAAGTCAAATCACTGGTAGGCAAGTGGCTCCATGGTGGCAGGCAACTCAGGCTGGGCTTACAGATTCGGATTTGGGCTTTTCTTCATCTTTCAAGTGACTGAGGAAACTTCCTGAAAAAACGAAGGACCAGTACAAAATGGCTATTGCGGTGTTGGCGGTCACAATACCGATCATGATGGGGTGCAGCATGCTGGCAGAGTGACTGAGTAGTATCTCTGCTCCTAGATATGCCAAAACAGAATGTGTGGGCTAGGGAATATAAGTGTTCAGACCTGATTGAATCCCAACCTGACCCTCTCGCAATCTCCATATATCCCACCCTCCCTTTCAGTCCTCTCTCTCTCTCTCTCTCTCTCTCTCTCTCTCTCTCTCTCTCTCTCTCTCCCCAACTCCCTCCTCCCCTGTCTTACCCGTACTCATAAGTCTCTGTCACTCCAGAAGATAATCCCCTTCAACCCCTCTTTGTAAATTAGAAGATAAAGATGCTTTAGATGAACTCCATCAACATGTCCATAATCCAGACCTAAAATGGATCATACTCAACCATTTTTGTTCACATTAGATTATTTGTTATTGAACATTTCCCTGCTCGTTTTCATAATTTTATATTTTATATATTTTTTTCCGCAATTGCTTCCTTGAACCAACTATAATTGAGCAACCCTGTATCTAAATGTAATCTACTGTATGTTCCATTCTGCATGTTCGTTCAGGTCTAATCCACAATCTAATCTAAGGCCGTAGACAAGACACACGAGGATTTCTTAATCTTACATCAGCCAGGACAGATGGTTCTCTGACAATCAGAGACAGAGACACATCATTTCAATCTGGGAACAATGGAACAATTTCAATCAGTGCATGTGCTTACTAGTTGCATATCCATCTCTTTAATATTTAAACATTCCACACAAAACCTTCGTGATTGATTGAAACTGTAATAAACTTTACTGAAATCTGTTTTTCATGGGAGACATTCAACATGTAACTGCCCAGGTCGTCCCTCCGTGCACCAGGTGGCGCTCTCAACACAAAGTTATTGCAGTAAGTCCACGTATACACGTCCATGGTAAATATTATGATACACCAAAAAGATCGTGTTGTTACGCCTGCTGACAAAACAAACATTGAAAGTATTAAGCATTATATGGAGCAATTTAGAGATATTCTGTGTGCAACATCGTAATTATTGTTTTTAGTTTTTAAGAGTTGGGTTCCCTGGATGTCGCGTGTCTTTTGATTTGACATGTTGCGTTTTCAGTGCTGTGAACTTTGAAACATTCTACACGCAACGAACTGACGCGTCAGTAGAGTCCGAGATTGCCCTAGATCTAAAGGTTGCTTGACACTCCTTTTTGATTACACCTATTTAGACTAGGTAGGATTCAGCCTGTCTACGATCAGGTCGCAATATGCTTCTTATTATTGAGAGAACGGTTCTTTAGGTGACTCCTCCGCCCCCTGCTTTCGTCGTGCGCTTCTGAATGATTGGTTTTAAATTTGGTTTTAAAGATGGGGCTGCCTGTGGAAGTATGTGTTTTTCTGATTTCCATATTGGCTCCTGGAGTACTCTACACTCTGAATAATGTCCCTGCGCTTCAGGAGTACGTTTTTCTTCTTCTTTTCGAAAACACTTCAGGGACATAAATCTAGTAACTCCAGTAACGATGGGTTCAGAGTGTTACTGTTTGCTCACTGTGCTCCATTTAACAATTTGTCCATTAGATCTCTGCCTCTCCTGGGTATTGGCACAGTAGTCCTTGGCTCTGTCTTTCTCCTGCAATACCTGACTGTACGCCATCGAAATGGTGTTGAACCCCTATTCTATGGTAAGCAATCTTAGAACATACCTTCATCTTAATGAATTAAGGTGACAAGAGCTCAACCGTGTTAATATTTGAGGCTTTCTTTTTTGCCATGTGTATCTTTCTTCTCCAGTGTTTGCAGAGTTCTGTTTTACATGCCTGGTGGGCCTTACCAATGCTCTGGAGCAGGATGGCTACATCTCTGGCTTCATGGGCTTCTACATAAAAAAGGTGAGATATAGCGCCATCTTGTTTTAAGAAATTACAAAAAAAATTCTCTTTCAATAAGTGGCCGACCCCCAAAAATGTTAAAAACATTTTTTTTTATTGTTGGTTAAAAATGCATGTGTGAAGATTAGTAACAAAAAGTGAGTATATGTGTGTGTGAGAGAGAGTATTAGTGGAATGCTGATGTGTTCAATGACGCCAAACACAAACTGTTCTGGCCCCAGGGAGAGCCCCACCTGAGCACGGCCTACGCTGTGATGATGTGTTACTGGGATGGCATCCTCCACTTCCTCCTGCTCCTTGTCATGATCCATCGGATGTTCAGAGGGTAAGTCATAACAGGACAACATTTTTTTTTTCTGAAGCGCTCCCTTGATTCTTCTTTACAGGCACGTTTTCTCTGTAGTTGTTGTTGGAGCAATGTCCTGTTTTTTACAGGAAGTCCGTCAGGAGCCTGGGGCTGTTGTGGGCAGGGTCGACCATCGCGCATCAGATCATTTTCATCCCCGGAGTAGTGATTGGTAACAGATGCACACACACACACACACACACACACACACACACACACACACACACACACACACACTGCAAACACTGGAGAACAAAGATACACAGGGCACACTCACCCACACGACCACACGCACCCACACACACACACACACACACACACACACACACACACACTGGAGAACAAAGATACACAGGGCACATTCACCCACACACACACACACACACACACACACACTGCAAACACTGGAGAACAAAGATACACAGGGAACACGCACCCACACACACAAAATATTCACACTACTCATTCACATTATTGGTTCTGGCGACTTACCTTAATCTTTTTTTCTTTTTTTCATTCAGGTAAATATGGGTCCAAGATTCGCCCAGCTTTCTGGAGGAACACACCTTTCCTGTTGCTTCCCATTTGGGCGGCCACCCTGCTCTTCAATAGGCCTAGAGACGTGCCAATCATTCCAGCAGACAAGGTTAGTGTGACCACCACACACCACATATAGACCTGGTTCTAAGTGGAATTATTATTCGATTTCTTTCCGTTTCCCACCTGTTTCAAGCATTTGAACTGTGGATTGATTGCGTGTTAGTATCTGAAGATTTAAAGTAGCTTGATGATGTTATAGTTACTGCCGATTTTGGCGTACTGTGATATTGTGATTTAAAGTAGGGTTATATTGTGAATTATAGTAGTGTTGTATTGTGATTTATAGTAGGGTTATATTGTGATTTATAGTAGGGCTATATTGTGATTTATAGTAGGGCTATATTGTGAATTATAATAGTGTTGTATTGTGATTAATAGTATTGGGGGATATGTTGAACAGGTTGCAGCTGAGCAGAAGAGAAGTCTTCTGTCCCGGCCTGTGGACCTGCTCCTGTGCGTTCTGCTGCTGGGCGCCATGGCCTTCAACGTCTTCAGGGGCTTTGTGAGTAACAACGCCTCTGTTTCTTCACTTGGCTTCACTTATGAGTAGCATCAACAAATCAAGCGCTCCATGAAGAGAGTTGCTGAAGAGGACTTAAGGGATGTCAGTATAGTAGCATTCATGCATTCATTGGATTATGATACCCCCCGCCTCCTCTCTCTCTCTCTCTCTCTCTCTTTTTTGATTTCACTATCGCTCTCTCGCTGACTCTCTCTCTCTCGTGCGCGCTTCCTCTCTCTCTCTCTCTCTCTCTCTCTCTCTCTCTCTCTCTCTCTCTCTCTCTCTCTCTCTCTCGCTCTCTCTCTCACTCTCTCTCTCTCTCTCTCTCTCCCCCTCCCATAAAGGTGGTGTTGGACTGTCCTCTGGATACATGCTTCACCTACATCTACCAATACGAGCCCTACCTCAAAGACCCCTCGGGCTTCCCCAAGGTCACGGTGAGTCCCAAGGCGTCTCATGGGGTTGGCTGGCGTCTCAACATCGGTCTCCGATTCGGAAATGTCAAGTTTATCGCCCCCCATATTTGGACGTAACTTACGTGTGTGTGTGTGTGTGTGTGTGTGTACACTTGTGTGTGCCTGTGCGTTTAGATGCTGGTGTATATGTTCTACTCTGTGCCTCTGTTGGCTGGGTTCATCTACGGCCTGAGGACTCCTGGCTGCACGTGGATGCTGGACTGGTCCGTCTTCTTCGCTGGTGCCATTGCCCAGGTACACCATTCCCTTCCATGGATTCATGAACGAGGGGAACCTAAGACCCAGCTAAATCTTTTCACATATGTAGCTATGAACATTTATTCTTTTTTCAAAGTAAAAGTAAAAAGCATGTCTAGTTGGAAACACCTAGTCGATCTTATTTGACACAGAGACTTTTATTTTGCAACGTAACCCCTGCTGCTTTATTCCTCA
This sequence comes from Aplochiton taeniatus, assembly GCA_017639675.1. Lineage (NCBI taxonomy): Eukaryota > Metazoa > Chordata > Actinopteri > Galaxiiformes > Galaxiidae > Aplochiton > Aplochiton taeniatus. The sequence goes on from CM030189.1 coordinate 4,422,192, forward strand.
GGCCCAGTGGTGTCATATCGGGGGATCTCTCCACTCTCGCACTCCCTACACCTACCGCGTGCCAGCGGACAAATGGTGGTCCGTTATCACTCTTAACCTCCTCTACGTCGCCGTGCCAGTTCTGCTGGCTCTGCGTTGCTATGCCAACTCCGCCTACTTCATGAATGTGGTTCCTAAAGGCCAAACCAACAAGGAGAAGAAGAAGAACTAGACTCCCACTCAAAAGGCTTTCCTGGAGTTTGCTGACAAACAGTGAAGACTTCGAGACACACCATAAGTTTGTGGATTATGGTTTTAGTTTGTTGTTGGAACGCCGCAAACAGTAAATCGATGTTCACGTTTCAAAAAATCCAGATGGGAACAGTTAAGGAAAGACTACTGTGAGAATTGACCTCCCCCTAACACTGTCCTCTCAACATTGACTGAATGGACCATTGGACCCAGATAACGGCTGTTTGTGGACATGAGGAGGATGATCCTATCACCCAATGAGTCACTGAAAGACAAAGACACTGTAACCGCCAGGTCAACCCCATAAGAAGCTACCCCATGTGAGGCTACATTTCTAAAATGTCATTCTAACACAACAGGACGGAAAAAAACACTGAGCTGTCATGTTCAGTGTGTTAAGAAGAGCACATTGAGCGGCGTAAGAGACCATTTGTTTTCAACCGTTATTTCACTGGTGGCTGTAGTGGTGGCTTTTTATGTGTTAGATGTTATACCATTTTTTCAAAAGAATGTATGCTTTCAGTCGACTTTCAAAAGGTTGAGTAGATTGTGAAAGGTCTGATTATATTTCAGGGGGAATACTTAAGTCCTAAAGTTTGTTGTGTGATTTATGAAATAAAATGAATTTATGTACAGAAATTACATATATTTGTATTTTTGTGAGAGAGAGAGAGAGAGAGAGAGAGAGAGAGAGAGAGAGAGAGAGAGAGAGAGAGAGAGAGAGAGAGAGAGAGAGAGAAATTGCCCACGATAATCTACCAAGAGTTGACATTTTCTATCTCTTAGAAAGGCCATAGATAAGATACTGGATTATCAACACTTCTAAATAATGTTTTACCCCGTGTCAAATCAATCAACATATCCCTGAATAAAACCAAATCCAAACATATCCCCAAAGTGCCTAGTGTGGTCTTATTGACCTCTCAGCGATGACGTCATTTTGACTGAAGTAGTGCATGGTTCCTTAACCCAGTAAACTTTGCCCTTCCGGCCGGTTGATGTCATGGAGATAAGTATGAAACAAACCTTTGATAATGTAACACTGCAGGCAGGTATTTCTATTGTGACTATTCTCAGTTGTGGTAACAGATGAGGAATATATATATATTTTTTGTTGTTTTTGCCCACCGGCATCCACTCAGAAAGGTCAATGCAAGCGGTCTGACAGACAGTAAACGTACTCGAAGAGATAAAGTGATTGAAAGACAAAAGGGCTCAGCCAGCAGAGGAAGATCTTTCGATGTCTGATAGAGTTGGGGGAGGTCAAACATGATAAGATGGCCATCTCTTCATTTCAGTGAAGATAAGGCACTGTGTTGTCGAAACAATGTTTATCAGTCCCAAAATGGCACTTACGTACTAAACTACCCACACTACAGTAATAGCTTACAAAAATGTAGTAATGTCGTTGTAAATACAAAAACATTCAAATGTACTTCTGGAAGACAATGCAATGTTAACAATTAAACAGTTAATTAAACAAGGCCTTTGCATGAGCTTTGTTGAATAGAGAACAATGAAATTTGATCTCTTTTTATCTTCAGCTTTATTAAGAATGGAACACAACAGCAGGACAGGAAGTCGTAAGAACACCAAAAAAAAAAGGGGGAGGGCGGGGGGGGGGGGGACAAGTCAAGGACATCAGTTCAGCCATTCAGTGATTGAATCGGTTTTGCAACTACTAGTCTACAGTCAGTCAAGCTTGGAGAAGTTACTGCAGTGCTGTCGCCAGTATCTACATCAATGGGACTCATCCTTATCGTTAAGTGAGAGAACTAAGGGTGATGGGGGGCCATCTGATTGGACAAGGCCCGTTTATTAATCACAGATCAGCCAATAACAAACAAACACCACGTTATTTACAGAGCACAGGCAATCAGAGGCAATCGGATTATTAATGTAGCTACTGATTGGTTGTAAGAATGATTTTAACCGTCTTTCAAGTAAAAAAAGAAACTATATTCACTAGCAAAGGGTCAACAATAAATAGTAAAGTTACATGAAAAGGTAGCAATTATTAGAAAAAAGCATGTACAGTATACATATAATCAAACAGTTAAGACCTGCTATTCAGGTGTGCTAAGGTAAAGTACAGGGTACAAGAAAAGATTAGGGTTATTTGGGAAAAAAGCTTGCATCAATCACGTCTGTGCTTTATAAACAGAATACTAAGATGAAAATCTGTTCCACTGAGAACAAGCAAACTTAAAAAAAAAACTGCATACATTTCTTCCTTTCTGATCCACATGCGCACGCTCACACTCACACACGCTAACAAGCACACACGTGCCTCTCATTTCATACTGAGAGAGAGAGAGAGAGTTATTACTATGTTCAGATGTTACATACCAATAAGACTATATTAGTGAATTTGTTATTTTCCTATAGGCCAGGCATAAACTAGTCAGGAGAACCCATTAACACTGTATTTAATGTCCGTTTAAGAACACGGTCTGCGTGAGGGAATATTATAAAAACGACTAGGCCTGAACTGGGTAAAAGTGACGGGCTTAGGTCGGAGGGTCATCTACTGTCTTTGTGGGGCCAGGTTGTAGCGGGGCATTGTGGGCGTTGTCGTTTTTTGGTTCAGTAGTGGCTGTGTGTGTCCTCTCCGTTCCTGTGTCCCTCTCCCCGGTGTCTCCTGTGGTTCCTGCGATCGCTGCGCTGGCCGCGGTGGTGGCGCCGGTACCGGTGAGAGCGCCGAGCTGAGGGGGAGGGGCACGGCGTGGGTCAAAACAACGTTGGTAACGTGACAATAATGTTGAGTGACGCTTTTAACACGCAGAGGTTGGCACACTCAGTGAGCGTCACACTTTGAATGCCATCGGCCTTTTACTCACGATGCCAAGCCTGTTTTAACCCATTGAAAGAGCGTTATATGTTTGGAGGAGGGAAACGTGCACTCCGTCACTCACACTTTGTGCAGATGATCTTGGGGTGCTCCCAGGTGCCGTTGACACGGCAACGCGCGGTGGGGATGTGGCGCTGGTAGAAGCCCTCGGAACACTGGTAGCGCACCACGGCATGGATGTCATAATGGGACCTCCGGCGGCCTATCAGGTGAGCATTCTCCACGGCAGGCGGGGCTCCACACAGCACTGCCAAAGGGGATTGGTCGTTAAGTATTTAGCAAAGAGTCCATCAGGAAAAACGTTTTCTTAGGGTGATACCATCAAACAACTCATGAGAAAATAACAGATAGAACAGTGTACAGCACTGTTCCTCCGGGCTTTAAAGAGATAGTTCAACTTTTGGGGAAATAAGCTATGTTCCTGCTTACCCCAAGTTGGTATCTTTTTCCCCAAAAAGGTGAACTGTCCCTTTAAGTTGCATGTCATTTCTATCATCCTATAGGGGGCACTCTTGGTCTTAAATCCCAGTGGTGAGCTTTATGCTAAAGTAGAATAATGCAGTCTTCAAATGGAGTAAATTAACTCCAGTTTGGGCTGATAGTGAAGAGCAGAGCCAAATAAAAGAGGAAGAGAGACAGACAGACAGACAGACAGACAGACAGACAGACTGACTGACTGACTGACTGACTGACTGACTGACTGACTGACTGACTGCTTGACTGAGAGATAGTGTGCTGACTACTCTCATCGTTTGCCCTTTGTTGACATTTCTTCCCCTCTCTCTTCCTCATCGCTCTCTCTCTGTCTCTCTTTTCCTTCGGTTCTATTTCACGGTCCCTGTCTCTGTGCCATCGACTACAATCTTTCTTTAATCACCTTTCTCGCCCTCCTTTAAACCCTGCACACTCATCAATCTATGGGTGGTCTGAGCTATCCTATGAATCCTTGTTAGGGTATCGTTTCATGTGCCTCTTACTTTCAGCGGAGGGTTTAAACCTTGGGAAGAGTTGGTAAGGCTACAACAGATGATATATGCATGTTTGAGTCGATGATTTTATCCAACATCATACATTTCTAGTCCGAAAGCAATACTGTTGGGAAAAGCAACAAGGGCACCAAATGCCAGTCACGTCAATATGAGAATAAAACGCATGCCAGAGAGCCTGGTGCTTTCATCAAAGTGCGGGGCTTACAGTGCTCTGACACTTGATCAAGTAGAATGGCGACGAGCGCCACCCTGCTATTGCAGTCTGACAGCCAGACTATTGACCGTCTGCACGGGGATTTTGTTGGTTGAAAAAAGAAAAGGCGTGTTCCATAAACAATAAAGAAAGACAGACAGCTGCCGACGGGCTCTCCCCTAGTCAATAATAAACAGCAAACAACAGAACGGGCCTCCTTCTCCTGCCGACAGAAGTTATTTCTCCCTGTTGTCTTTAGGCGCTGTGGGGGTGTCTTGCGCGAGAAGGCTCGCATCCTTGCAAGCCGTCCGTATGCCCTAATCACTGTCCCTTCTAGAACAAGAGGACTTTCACTGCAGTTTAGCGATGGCATTTAAAAGCAGATTGAAGTATTGTCGTCTTATTTTTTTCTTTTCTAAAAGGCGCTGTTCTTTTCCCGTTTGTCTTCGTGAGCAGGCCACGTTCCTACCTGTGCCTTTCTTGTCGTCGTGAGTAGGCCACGTTCCTACCTGTGCCTTTCTTGCAGATGTAGGGCAGGTTATAGTTGCAGGGCACGTCGTTCCACTTGCCGTCCTCGTGGGCGATGGTCACCACGCAGTCCTCGCCCCCCGCAAAGAAGTTGTCGGGCTGGCTCTCCCTCCAGTTCTCGTACACCTAAGCGAGCCGGAGCACATTTAGAGGTGGTCTGATCCTACCGGTGTCACATTGATAACCTCGGGTAAAGCGGCGATGTGCTGTGGAGGTACTGGTACCAGCTCGTTGCTGTCGGTCCACTGGAAGTCTTCCTCCACGGTGCGATCGTTCAGGCCGATCCAGGCGTTGTCATGACCCATTCCTAGTGAACACACCATCACTTAGCATAGTGGCTTTGTGACCTACGTCGATACACTCTTTAATGTCATCAATAAATAAGAAAAGTAGACCCGACCCAAACGCACACACACTGTAAGGGCCACATTTGGGCATCCTAACGGGTGTGGAAGTCTGAGCTGTTGTTCAGATGTGAGGGTCAGAGTAAAGGTCACGATACTGGGAGGTAACACTTGTTCCCCCTTCACCAATGGAATGATTTAGTTAGTTTAGACCGATTTACTCATTTCCACCAAATCAGAATTACTGTGTCGTTAGAGGAAGACTCACTGTAGTAATTACTCAGTGTACAGACTTGCTCTCTGAACTCATTAATAAAATTGTACTTTAATCATTGCCGGGACTCCCACTCTGTTTAATTGGTTATTTTCTGTGTGACAACCTGAACATTTCCACACACACACACACACACACACACACACACACACGCACACACACACACACACACACACACACACACACACACACACACACACACACACACACAGACCGTTGATGAACTCTTGCTCGGTGTTGGAGGTGATGCTGCTGAGGTGGGCGCTGTGCTCCCGGCAGTCCTTCTCCGCGTCCTCCCAGGTGTGTCTGTGGGTGAAATACCTGCAGGGAAACGCAGGGTTAATGACAACAAGGTGGAAAATGACAACAAGGTGGTATGAAATACAACAGACTTAGGCTATCTTAGTTGGACTGACTTCCCCCAAAAAATCTATGTGGTTAAAAGATTTCCTCATTGCTAAGACAATATTTGAGATGGCGGACGATGAATGTGTGAATATAGCCGGCCCTCTAGTTTGACTCTGTGTGCACGACGCTTAACGGTTTCCTACCTGTAGCAGTGGCCATGGAACTTCTTCCAGCCGTGCTCACAGCCTTCCACGTCTGGGGAGCGATAAAGAGGACAGACGGGGTGACAGACCGGGGGACGGACCGGGGGGACGGACCGGGGGACGGAGGACAGACAAGGAGCGGGGGCGGGGGGGGGGGGGGGGGGGGCGGGGGGGAGACGGTCCGAAGGTGAGATAAAGGCGGAGGACAGGCAACGATCTAGCATGCAACAAGAGATCATCCTTTTTTGTCACGTTTTCACCGCAGCACTTAATCTTGCAAGGGAACACTTGGACTAGACTGACTTTGCAGCTAGCCATGGAGGCTGAATACCAAACTAATCTTGTAATTATGCAGCCACTTCTTCCCATCATAGCACGTGGCCCCTCTCGGCATTTGGAGTATCCATTAATAACTCCCGGGCTCATGGATTCATTTATAACTGTAAAAGGTTAGATATTCATTCATCCTCGTTACAATTAGTGCGAACCAACACACAGGGATTAAAAACAGACGAGGAGCTGGAGGCGGCTGGAGCTACTGAGGTGAACAGTATTGTGCACGTGTGTGTGTGTGTGTGTGTGTGTGTGTGTGTGTGTGTGTGTGTGTGTGTGTGTGTGTGTGTGTGTGTGTGTGAGCGTGTGTGTGCATATATTTGTGTTGGCTACCTTTTGAGTTTGGAGCATTGTGTGGGTGAGTATATATTCAGTGTTAGTGTGTGTGTGTGTGTGTGTGTGTGTGTGTGTGTGTGTGTGTGTGTGTGTGTGCGCGCATGGGTGTGCTTGAAGCAGTGTCTGCGTGAGCGTGAACGCAGAAAGAGGACTTTCATTCCACATCCATCACCCAGTGGCAAAGTGACAGATCTAAATATCCAGCCTGATATCAGGAGAAAAGATACTGCCCTGAGACACTGGTCTAACTGATAGTGCACGCTGATCAAGATTACGTCCACCAAGATCCCTCACAAAACCCTGACAACGTCACTGCCTTGCAACAGACCGGCTTCCTACACAGCCATGCAGAATTGTATTCGCAATTTCTATTTCACAAATTTCATGTCTTGAGTTGTATTGATTCATTTCTGGGTCTTTGATTTCTTTTGTTTCTTGCTTGCGTGTTTCTGATTGCTCTGTGTTGAATTGCCAACGTGTACGAAGTGTGCTATACAAACACATTTGATTCGATTGGATTTAGAACCACACTCATTCCATCAGTGTATCGGCAGTGTGACATCAATGATCTCGCTATTATGCACAACACATTGCTACATAATATGATAACCATATTTGATTCTATGTTCCTTATCCGAGTGTTCTAATGATGTTCTCACCTTTCTCACACATGTCCCCTCCGTAGCTGGGCAGGCAGAGGCACACAAACGTGTCGATCTTGTCGATGCAGGTGCCGCCGTTCTCGCACGGGTTGGACTGGCAGTCGTCCATGTCTGTGAAGGGAAACGGGCCCCGTCAAACAAACGCCGTAGTGGTTACTTTCCGGTGTTACACCGGAATCTGGGACCATCGCAAGGCGTGACCGCAGAGCTCCCTGTCACTGCACTTGACAAACATACGCTTTTTGATTACAGCAGTTTAGGAAATAAACTATTAGCTAACATTTCCCATGTGGTTATTTGAGTATGCACGTGTAAGGGATATTTGGCATTCTCTAGTCTTAAGGTTATTTTGGAATGGGCCTACATAGCCTATTCCACCAATTCTGGCAGCAGCCGTCAGAATGTGTGACCACACACTTGGAACGACCTCATGCACGCTCTCGACAACAAAGCCGCATTGAGCGTGCAACAGATACCTCTGCGGTCGCACATTTGGATGGTCACAGATTTTGGTGTAACACCGGCTTGGAGCCTTAACGGCCGATGGATTTGGCCCTTAAGACCAGCGACTGAGGCTGGCTCTGTTACTAGCATGGACACATCGGGAACTCCATGAAGGGTATAGATTATGTGTTAGGGGAAGCTATAAGCGCTGCAGGCCAGACCACTTGGTAGCATCGACCATATATATATAGCAGGGTGGAGGGCTGTGTGAGGAGATGGGAGGGTTGTATTACGCCCGTTTCTGTTATCCTTTCTTAGAGTGCTTCGCTCGTACACCAGAAGGCCCGCCATATCTGGCTGCATTGTGTTATCTTATCAGTTCTCGGTGCAAACTCAAGGGGCGGAGAAAACATGCCGCATACCTCGCTCAGTTGACCTTCCTCCCTCTCCCTTCTTTCTGCACGCTCTGTCATAAATATGTTTCCTACATACCTACTCCCATAGCTCTGTCATATAGATGTTTCCTACATACCCACTCCCATAGCTCGGTCATAAATATGTTTCCTACATACCCACTCCCATAGCTCTGTCATAAAGATGTTTCCTACATACCTACTCCCATAGCTCGGTCATAAATATGTTTCCTGCATACCCACTTCTATAGCTCTGTCATAGATATGTTTCCTACATACCCACTCCCATAGCTCTGTCATAAAGATGTTTCCTACATACCCACTCCCATAGCTCTGTCATAAATATGTTTCCTAAATACTCACTCCCATAGCTCTGTCATAAAGATGTTTCCTACATACCTACTCCCATAGCTCTGTCATAAATATTTTTCCTACATACCCACTCCCATAGCTCTGTCATAAATATGTTTCCTACATACTCACTCCCATAGCTCTGTCATAAATATGTTTCCTACATACCTACTCCCATAGCTCTGTCATAAAGATGTTTCCTACATACCCACTCCCATAGCTCTGTCATAAATATGTTTCCTAAATACTCACTCCCATAGCTCTGTCATAAAGATGTTTCCTACATACCTACTCCCATAGCTCTGTCATAAATATTTTTCCTACATACCTACTCCCATAGCTCTGTCATAAATATGTTTCCTACATACCCACTCCCATAGCTCTGTCATAAAGATGTTTCCTACATACCCACTCCCATAGCTCTGTCATAAAGTTGTTTCCTACAAACCCACTCCCATAGCTCTGTCATAAATATGTTTCCTACATACCTACTCCCATAGCTCGGTCATAAATATGTTTCCTGCATACCCACTTCTATAGCTCGGTCATAAATATGTTTCCTACATACCCACTCCCATAGCTCTGTCATAAAGATGTTTCCTACATACCCACTCCCATAGCTCTGTCATAAATATGTTTCCTATATACCTACTCCCATAGCTCTGTCATAAATATGTTTCCTGCATACCCACTCCCATAGCTCTGTCATAAAGATGTTTCCTACATACTCACTCCCATAGCTCTGTCATAAAGATGTTTCCTACATACCCACTCCCATAGCTCTGTCATAAAGATGTTTCCTACATACCCACTCCCATAGCTCTGTCATAAATATGTTTCCTACATTCTCACTCCCATAGCTCTGTCATAAATATGTTTCCTACATACCTACTCCCATAGCTCTGTCATAAAGATGTTTCCTACATACCCACTCCCATAGCTCTGTCATAAATATGTTTCCTAAATACTCACTCCCATAGCTCTGTCATAAAGATGTTTCCTACATACCTACTCCCATAGCTCTGTCATAAATATTTTTCCTACATACCCACTCCCATAGCTCTGTCATAAATATGTTTCCTACATACTCACTCCCATAGCTCTGTCATAAATATGTTTCCTACATACCTACTCCCATAGCTCTGTCATAAAGATGTTTCCTACATACCCACTCCCATAGCTCTGTCATAAATATGTTTCCTAAATACTCACTCCCATAGCTCTGTCATAAAGATGTTTCCTACATACCTACTCCCATAGCTCTGTCATAAATATTTTTCCTACATACCCACTCCCATAGCTCTGTCATAAATATGTTTCCTACATACTCACTCCCATAGCTCTGTCATAAATATGTTTCCTACATACCTACTCCCATAGCTCTGTCATAAAGATGTTTCCTACATACCCACTCCCATAGCTCTGTCATAAATATGTTTCCTAAATACTCACTCCCATAGCTCTGTCATAAAGATGTTTCCTACATACCTACTCCCATAGCTCTGTCATAAATATTTTTCCTACATACCTACTCCCATAGCTCTGTCATAAATATGTTTCCTACATACCCACTCCCATAGCTCTGTCATAAAGATGTTTCCTACATACCCACTCCCATAGCTCTGTCATAAAGTTGTTTCCTACAAACCCACTCCCATAGCTCTGTCATAAAGATGTTTCCAACATATTCACTCCCATAGCTCTGTCATAAAGATGTTTCCTACATACCCACTCCCATAGCTCTGTCATAAATATGTTTCCTACATACCCACTCCCATAGCTCTGTCATAAAGATGTTTCCTACATACTCACTCCCATAGCTCTGTCATAAAGATGTTTCCTACATACTCACTCTCATAGCTCTGTCATAAATATGTTTCCTACATACTCACTCCCATAGCTCTGTCATAAAGATGTTTCCTACATACTCACTCCCATAGCTCTGTCATAAATATGTTTCCTACATACTCACTCTCATAGCTCTGTCATAAATATGTTTCCTACATACTCACTCCCATAGCTCTGTCATAAAGATGTTTCCTACATACTCACTCCCATAGCTCTGTCATAAATATGTTTCTTACATACTCACTCCCATAGCTCTGTCATAAAGATGTTTCCTACATACCCACTCACATAGCTCTGTCATAAAGATGTTTCCTACATACTCACTCCCATAGCTCTGTCATAAATATGCTTCCTACATACTCACTCCCATAGCTCTGTCATAAAGATGTTTCCTACATACTCACTCCCATAGCTCTGTCATAAATATGTTTCCTACATACCTACTCCCATAGCTCTGTCATAAATATGTTTCCTACATACCCACTCCCATAGCTCTGTCATAAAGATGTTTCCTACATACTCAGTCCCATAGCTCTGTCATAAAGATGTTTCCTACATACTCACTCCCATAGCTCTGTCATAAAGATGTTTCCTACATACCCATTCCCGTAGCTCAGAGGCATTGATGTAATTCTGCCCAAAATGTATTATTTTGGGTATTTTCATGCATGTACTGGTCAGTGATTCAACAGGAACAATAGGATACAGCAAATTATAACAAAACAGAAAAGTATTTAGCAAAACAAGTATTTTTGTTGAACACTATTTTCTCGCTCTGTAGGGTGACAGTACCAAGCTGTCTAATGATCCAATGAAGTAAAGAAAACCTGTTTGCATTCCCATCAACATGGCTTCATGCAACCGACAGGTTTGTGAGTACTTCAAAAAGAAGCCTGACTGTTACCATGGTGCGTAGCCCACGGAAACGTGTTGCCAAGGGAAACCCGTCAAAGATCCGTGAGACACCGCCTTGCTTGTCCGACCAAACGCAGCGCACTCTAAAACTGACTGGCCTTTTTGGGGGAGAAGTTTATGAATGAACGTCTCATGTTTTGGTCAGCTCAGAGCAGCTTTCCACAACTCCATTCACGAGGCTTTCCGAGGGATTGGATTGGATGCAAGCCTCTCAGAAGACTTAGGCGATCGAAAGCGATGTGCTTTAAACTGTAGACGTGTTATTCAATGAAATCAAACAAGAGCACTAAGCTGTTGCCTTGTCTATCGTGGACTCCCAGGTGACCCCTGACCTCTGAGGCACCTCTCCCCGTCTACGGGTTCGTCTCCGTCCCGTCAACCCCCCCCCCCCCCATCCCCACCCCCTCCTCCTCCAGAACCGCCAAATCCTTTGTACCTTATGAATGTTTAATCCTCTCATCCATAATGCAGCGGAGGTAGGACTCCTGAGAGAAATAATACTGCGAATTCTGCAGATCCACACAAAGCTCTGCACGCCCGCAGAAAGTCTCAGCTGCTGTCAGGATAGCTCTATCTCTATCCTTCTCTCTCTCTCTCTCTCTCTCTCTCTCTCTCTCTCTCTCTCTCTCTCTCTCTCTCTCTCTCTCTCTCTCTCTCTCTCTCTCTCTCTCTCTCTCTCTCTCTCTCTCTCTCTCTCACACACACACACACACACACACACTCAGTTTGTTTCACTCCACCTCACACATACATCAGCCTAGCTTTCTCTGAATAACTAACTCCTGGGCCTCCCATATTGCTCCATGGTGGGTGTACCCGTCTCTCCACCCCTCCATGCTGTCAGATCAGTGGGCTAAATATCATCAGTTTAAAGCTGCTGTCTTGCAGTATGAGCAATGGTGCCACAGTGGGCTCAGCTCGGAAAAAAAGGCAGATGTGTGACCTTCTCAATGAGGAGCTGATGTGCGTGTGTGTGTGTGTGTGAGAGAGAGAGAGAGAGAGAGAGAGAGAGAGAGAGAGAGAGAGAGAGAGAGAGAGAGAGAGAGAGAGAGAGAGAGAGAGAGAGAGAGAGAGAGAGAGACGAAGAGAGAAAGCGTATAAAATAACATGGTAGAGGGAGAGGAAGGTACATTAAGTTTTCGCTGTCTGTGGAAAGAAATATGAGAGTTAATTTGGTCGCACGAGAGACCCAAAGACAAAGAGAGTGAGTCCCTCCAATAATCAATGTGTCACAGTGGCCTCCATGAGCTCAAACTGTAGCCATGTTCTTCCACCAACAGGCAGGGGGCGGGTTTGGCGTCCAGGCCAATTTCTTTGAGGGGGGCACGGGTTCACAACAAAAACTCACTACATGCCACTTTAGCGTATATACATAATCCTACGGATTTGATTTCAAACCATTGTCGCAAACAATTGAGGGGGCACGTGTACCCCCCCCCCCCCCCCCCCCAATCCTATTTGATTCAGCATTGCCAGAGTGTTTCCAGTGCGCGACATCTGTGTGTGTCTCTGAAAGCATGACTGTCCTACTCACCGATCTCACAGTTCTCCCCTGTGTACCCCTGTGGGCAGTAGCAGCTGTAGCCCTTCCCCTGAGGTAGACACTTCCCCCCATGCAGGCAGGGATCAGTCACGCAGGGCACACCCACCGCTGAGAGGAAGGAAAGGGGGAGACAGGTGAGGGAGGGGGGAGAGAGAGAGAGACAGAAGAGAGAAAGGGGAAGAAAAAGGGAGCAGAGAGAGACGGAGAAGGATAAAAGGATATTGAAAGAAAGAAAGAAAGAAAGAAAGAAAGAAAGAAAGAAAGAAAGAAAGAAAGAAAGAAAGAAAGAAAGAAAGAAAGAAAGAAAGAAAGAAAGAAAGAAAGAAAGAAATTGTTAAAAGGAAAGCAAGAATAGAGGTTCTATTCAGCTCAACCACACTGTGCATTGCAATAGCTCCTAAGCATATGCAGACTTCAGAGAGCATACATGTCATGCCGAAGGTACAATCCAATGCAAACTTCCTGTGAACACTTGCTTCCTGACTACTAAGCCGGCCCACACTATAGCCCGAGGCCAGCGCAAACACAGCCACGTCCATCTCCCTCCCTCTCTCTTCAAAAGAAGCCAGTAAGGAACCCCCAACCCCCAACCCCAAACCACGCCAACCCCCTTTGCCACGGTCGCCATGGTTGCCATACGTGAAGCTCGCCCGTGCTGAGTCCACGGGACGTGAGTGGACGGCGGAGGCAGAGCTGGAGACGGTCGGCGCCCCCGAGCAGCGCGGACCTCCCTCGGAGGTGGCCAGGCCCCCGCCATTCAGCCAGAGTGCGTGTGTGGTCTCCGTGCACAATGGGCCATTTCCATGTGAATGGAGCGGGACACCACGTGGACGTGTCGCCGCGTTCAGCAGCTCGTAAGGGCACCTTCAGGTCTTTGGAAGAGAAAAAAAACGGCAAAAAAAACGAAAACACCGGCTCAAGCTGTCCGCTAAGCTACTGTATTGAGGCGGGAGTCTTTGTTCCGCTAGCTCTCTGACAAAGGACTGTGTGTGTGTGTGTGTGTGTGCTTGTGTGTGTGTCTGTGTGTGTGTGTGTGTGTGTGTGTGTGTGCACGTGTGTTTTTACTCAACATAGAGAGAGAAAATCGATACCAAGCCTATGATTAGCCCTCAGATTGATCCTATCTCCTGCTGAACAGCAGACGTCTTCTACCAAACAACCTCCAAATAACGGCCATGTTTGCTGTTCAATAAGAGAGCGCAAATGGAGCATCTAGGGGGGGGGTAAACTGCCGTAAAACGTCTTAACTTCATTGCCGGTGTTTTGTATGCAGGGCACGTTTTTCTCACACGCCCGCAACCACACGATCACGTCTAAATATTGGATCAAGGCGGGGCCCCACCTGGGGAATGGATTTATCTATGAGGAGTTGTGAGAATGAATGCCCTTCTTAAGGTTTGTTTCTGCTGAGTTCAGACGCTTAGGCCAGCGGTGTGGCACGGTGAACAGGCCCTAGCGCTTCCCAGCATGCACTAGTACGCAGCCTAACAGCGAAGGTCACGGCGCCCCCGGACTAATACCTCCAGATAGCTGCCTATTATGACATCCAAATGACCAATAAAGGTCTGCGGGTGCTTTGTGCGTGTGTGTGTGTGTGTGTGTGTGTGTGCGTGCGCAAGTGTGTGTGTGTGTGTGTGTGTGTGTGTGTGCGCGCCGCGTACGTTTGAGTTGGTGTGAAAGATAAACCCGCTGTGACTGGTCGTTCATTAAAGCGAGTGAAGCAGAAAAATCAATAGGCTGTGGAATGAGCTGACAGACTCTACCTCCCCGGGCCCTGGTGCACCTTGCGCCTGCCCCCCTGCCTGCCCCCCCGCCTGCCCCCCCGCCGCGGCGCGCAGCCCGTCGGCCCCTGGGGAGCAGGGGCGCGACCAGGCAGATGAAGACATTAGCCACAATGAGGCTGACCTCCTTCGGCCTCCGGGCTCGGGACCACGGCTCTCCGCCTTTTGTGAGGGCTCGGAGAGCACGGGGGGGGGGGCGATGTATTCCACGCTCAGCTCGCCCGTACAAACGGCGGCATCTCGGGTGAAGAGGTGAAGAGGAGGCTGAGAGATGGGGATTTCAAGAGAGAGAGACGGCGTGCGTGGGTGTTTTTCATGTGGGTGTTTGGGGGTGTGCGAATGTTTGAATGTGTGTGTGTGTGTGTGTGTGCGTGTGTGTGTGTGTGTGTGTGTGTGTGTGTGTGTGTGTGCATGTATTTGCGGGTGTATGTGAGTGCATGTGGGTGTGTGTATGCATGTATTTATTTATGTGTGTGTGTGTGTGTGTGTGTGTGTGTGTGTGTGTGTGTGTGTGTGTGCCTGTGTGTATGTCAGACAGAGGGGGAGGGCTGTATAGAATGTGTAACGCTGCTAAGAGCCCTCAAGGCCCGTCTGAACAGAGTGGGGCTGCTGTGCTCCACCACACTCTCATTGATTGAACAGCCTGATGAGGTGCTCTGTGATCCAGTCACAATGAGCAAACACTGGCCACCTTCACAAACGAGGGAGAGACAGAGAGAGAGAGAGAGAGAGAGAGAGAGAGCGAGAGAGAGAGAGAGAGAGAGAGAGAGAGAGAGAGAGAAGGTGCGAGAGAAATAGAGTGGTGATGACATTGAGGAAAAAAGCAAGAAGGGCTTTCTTTGCGACTAAAATAATAGAATTTGACACAGCAATTAGAACATGGCTCAAAATGTTTCGAACAATAATTGAACCGATTGCTCTCTATGGTTGTGAAGTGTGGCGTCCACTTACCAAATACAATTTTAATACACGGGGAAAGCATCAAATTGAGACCCTACACGCACAACTAAATCTACCCTCGTGGTACAAAGAAATACCCAAAAACAAGAATTAGGCCAATACCCTCTAGCCAAATCTGTAATGATTTCAAAAATAGTAAGCCCAACTCTGGCCATTATAATGCCCTTATAGTGCCAAGAGAAATAAAAGGTGTCCCCTCAGCCAGCTGGTCCTGGTAAGTCACTCAACCCCACAACGCCTTAGGCCTATCCTCAGACAATTTGGCCCAAGCAAATTACAAGTAAACAAAACTAAAATCACACATCATATTGGAAAGAATCAACAAAATCTCAACGTAAACTTGAACTCTATTTGGCACTTAACAGACATGGCATTATGGCAGACTACCTGACTTCAGTGACTGAGAAAACAGACTTGGTGAGCAAACCCTGGCGATAGAAAAAGGTCGTCACAGACAGACCTGCCCAGGGAGGACAGGCTGTGTTCACTTTGCTCCCAGTGAGAGGGGGAGACAGTGTGATAAATATGAACTCATTTGAAAAACCTTATTCCCTAAACTTCAAAGCATACACTCAAAATGGTATGCTAGTTCACATACACCAAAACTTGAATGCCTTCTGGGGGAAATGAGTGAGTGTGCCATGATGGCAGAGCTCTATGTCACATTGTGCCAAGACAAGAGTTACTTCTTGAGGGCTAATTGGATTAACTTCAAATGTTATGTTTCATTTAGTTTGTGTACGAACTTGTATAATTATCAATACTGTTATTATACGGTCGTTTATTTTTGGGTCGTATGCTTTGTCAATATTTACATCGTAATTTCATGCCAATAAAGCACCATTGAATTGATTTAAAATGGCGTGGTATTGAGAGACAGAATAGGAACAAAGACAGAAAGAGATAGATAGAGACAGATGGTGAGGCACAGAGAGAATGGATAGAGAGAGAGAGAGAGGGGGAGAGGGAGAGAGGGAGAGGGTGGGGGGGTGAGTCAAGCCCCTTTATTGAGACCTATTCTCCTGTGGGCTAATCGACTCCCTCTGTTTGTGCAGCAGGGTTATCAATGTTATAGGTCTGTGTATGTGTGTGACAGTGTGTGTGTGTGTGTGTGTGTATGTGTGTGTGTGTGTGTGTGTACCTGTGTCAGTCAGGCGGGAGAGAGTGTGATTGTCAATACGCACTGAATCAAGGGTTCCAGTGCACCACAGACGGATTTTCTTCCAGGGTCTCCTCACACCCAGTCAATCATCCCTCACGACTCCGACTCTCTGTCTGTCCTTTTTTTTGCATTCGATACTATTTCCCCATCTTCCCCACACTCCCTTCACACCTCACCCCGCGGGGGAGAAACACACCACCACCCCGCCTGGCTGTGAACGGGAATCGGCTCCGAGAGAGCGAAAAAAAAAAAAAAGAAAAGAAAAGAAAAGAAAAAACCTTCGCCGGGGAAACGTGTGATAGTTCAATGTCCCCGGGGGGGCTCCCCTACCGTACGGTTCAGAGGACGCTCTGACAAACACTCATTATCACGTGACGTGAGGTGTTAGGCAGGCGGTGAAAGCAGGCAGCCATGCAGGTAGCCCTCGCCGCCCGAATAGCGGGAGGTGGCGGAGCGTCGGCTGCAGCCCGTCTAGACACCCTGCGTTGTGACTCCGGTGTCCCCCCCCGCTGGGAGCACAGGCGGGATATTATCTCTGAACACAAAACACGCCCGACGGTTGTCAGACAGAGCTAATTGCAGTGGAATACACTAGACAATAGTGAGGGCCAGGAGGTCGGAGAGTGAATGCAGCTGTCGAGGACCAAAATAATAAAAACAAGGACTTTTACCGTCCAGGGTATTCTGGACAGACATAATTATTCACTGACCCTGTCAGGTCAACAGCACCGATTGTGTATTGCATTGATGAAACAGAAAAGGTCACGGAAAAATAGATTAGGGAAACAGCCAGCCAGACACAGACAGACAGACAGACAGACAGGCAGACAGACAGGCAGACAGGCAGGCAGGCAGGCAGGCAGGCAGGCAGGCAGGCAGGCAGGCAGGCAGGCAGGCAGGCAGGCAGGCAGGCAGGCAGACAGACAGACAGATGGACTAGGTAAACACACAGGCAGATAGACAGACAGACAGATGGACAGGTAGACAGACAAACCGACAGAAGAGTGGGCAGGCCGGTAGACAGACCGACAGACAGACAGATGGGCAGGCAGGTAGGTAGGCAGGTAGGCAGGTAGGCAGGTAGACAGACCGACAGACCAACGGACAGACAGAAGACCAAGCAGGTAGACAGATCAACAAAAGACCAAGCAGGTAGACAGATCAACAAAAGACCAAGTAGGTAGACAGACCGACAGAAGACCAAGTAGGTAGACAGACCGTTAGACGACCAAGCCGACAGACAGGCCGACAGACCAACAGACAGACAGACAGACCAACAGACAGGCAGACAGTCACCTGCAGTGCCCGTCGTTCCATTGCTCCGGTTGAATCCTCCTCTGCTGCCCTCCTCCTCCACGTTTCCGGGTAACGGTGCCCCTGAGCCCACGGAGTGGGACCAGGCTGTGTCCTCCTCCTCTTGGGGCCCGGAGGGGCGCGGAGGCCCACCCAGAGGCCCCCGGGACTGCTCCCTGGCTCTCTCAGCTGGGACCCAGGCCTGGGATGGGGAGGCCTTCATGGAACAGTCCTCACCGTCTGAGCACGGGGGCGGCGCAGAGGAAGAGGAGGGCTTCGTGTTGCCTGGCCTGTTGGCCTCGGCCGGGGTTGGGACTGCGCGCTGGCCAGGGCTGGGAGCGGTGGCAGCCGTAGTGGTGGTCATGGAGGCGGTGGTGGTGCTCTGTCCTCGCCTCTGGCCTCGGTCCCTGGACCTCTCCCGGCCCCTGGGCCTCCGGGTGCTCTCCGGTCGATGGGTGAGCTGGACCTCTCCTCGGACCTCCTCGCCAGTCAGCTCTCCGCTGCCCTCCTCCTCCTCTCTCTCTTGCGGGTCTTTTTTCCCCCCTCTTCCTCTGCTCTTGCCTCTGGCGACAGCTGTTCTCGTGGTCATCTCCTCGGTCTTCTTGGCGTCGGCCTGGGGCGAGGTGGCCACCGCGGGCATGACGTGGACCCACGGCGCCCTGCTGGATGGGCCTGTGTCTGGGCCCGTTCTGGGGGGGGTGTAGTTCTGGGGCTCCGTGGGAGGCTCGTCATTGCCTGAAAAGGCGCTCTCCAACCATTGGCCACTCAACAACGACTGGCCCCAGGCAAACAACCCTGAGAAAGAAAGAGAGAAAGAAAGAAAGAAAGAAAGAAAGAAAGAAAGAAAGAAAGAAAGAAAGAAAGAAAGGCAGAGAGAGAAACAAAGAAAGAGAAACAAAGAAAGAGAGAGAGAGAGAGAGAGAGAGAGAGAGAGAGAGAGAGAGAGAGAGAGAGAGAGAGAGAGAGAGAGATAAAGAAAGCTCGAAAGGAAGAAAGCACAAAAGAAAGAAAGAAAGAAAGAAAGAAAGAAAGAAAGAAAGAAAGAAAGAAAGAAAGAAAGAAAAGGAAGAAAGCACAAAAGAAAGAAAGAAAGAAAGAAAGAAAGAAAGAAAGAAAGAAAGAAAGAAAGAAAGAAAGAAAGAAAGAAAGTAAGAAAGAAAGAAAGAAAGCAAGCACAAAAGAAAAAAGCACAAAAGAAAGAAAGAAAGAAAGACCATGAGACAACAGCGAGAGTCACAGCAGAGCATAACGAGACATTGATGTGAGCTAGGCCGAGCCAGAAGCTGAGTGTGGATCACATTATGTATTCTCTGTGCATCTCACAACAGACAAAACAAACACTTTGGATCTTTTTGTTTTCTAGTATTCTGCTGTTTGTTGTGCTCTTCGCATCTTCCGCAATCACACAAGCACACAGGCCAATAATTGCAAAGAAAACAGTCCAGTAGGAATATGTAGTTCTGAATTATGTAGACAACAACTCTGAGATTCTACTCCCTGTTAAACATTCATGCCAGTGGGTTAAATTGGATCACTGGACAACACACTTGATAAAAATAATGAAGTCTTGACACTTGGAAAGGCCAAGGCTTGATAAATGACCCAAACCATTTGCTCCCTCACTACAAGCCCACACTAATGTCAAAACGTGAGTACAAACACACACACACACATACACACACACACTGAGTGCTCCTCGTAATATTTCCAACAATGAGTTCATAGTTTCCATCCTCACCATGCCCAGTTGCACACAATGAACAGTACAGTGTAGTGTTGTCTCACCAGGGGCTGGTGTGGCAGAGGGACCTGCTCCAATGCTGGTCGAGGCACCCTCTGTGGTTGTGTTTCCCTCCCCCTCCGGCGGGCTTGTTTCTGGGGTTGTCTCAGCCCCTCCAGCCAGGTAGTTCCACGGCTTCCATATGGACTTCACTATCTTAGAAATCACCTAGATGGATGGATGGATGGATGTATAGATGGATGGATGGTTGAATGGTTGGATGGATGGATGGATGGATGGATGGATGGATGAATGAATGAATGAATGAATGGATGGATGGATGGATGGATGGATGGATGGATGGATGGATGGATGGATGGATGGATGGATGGATGGAAAGAGGGAGGGAGGGAGGGAGGGAGGGAGGGAGGGAGGGAGGGAGGGAGGGAGGGAGGGAGGGAGGGAGAGATGGATGGATGGATGGATGGATGGATGGATGGATGGATGGATGGATGGATGGATGAATTAATGGATGAACAGCAGGAAGGTTTTGAATCAGGACAATCCAGTAGTTGTCACTTTAACAGAACCCTTAAAACAACTTAGACCAACCTTCTTGTCGGTGGCGGCGGTAGGAGAGATAGGGGCAGGAGGTCTGAGAAACTCCTCCGAGTCAGGGCCCACTTCCATCGAATCTCCCCAGTCCAAGGAGCTCTGTCTTGGGCTCAGTTGGAGGGTCACATACTCCTCTGAGGTCTCAGATGACCATGCTGAAATAGAAATCAGAAGAACGACACCATTTTATTGATAACTTTATTGCTACCCAGTAAACATGGCCAAACCATCAGTTTTTTTTATCCGCTTTCTTTTCAAAACATGAATATGGAGCATGGGTGTGGTTTGCGTGTTTATTGTCTCGACCGCTCTTACAGGCCTTAGCGCTGAAGAGGCTGGTCTCTTCCTCCAGATTAACCAAGCCAGTCCAGTTGGAGGGTGAAAGGTCATCTGCTGTCTGAACTGTGTGGTGGGAAAGACAGGAGAGAGATGCATGGGTTAGAAAAACGGCACGATTTACGAAAGAAAACTATATTAATAATGAAGAAGGAACTGATTTGTTACCCCAAAATATGTGCGGTGTGATACAGCAAGTATTGGGGCTATACTCTTACAATAATATTAATAATACATATTTAAATAGCGCTTTCCAAAACACAAAGCACTTCAATGCACTTCAAGTATTCTGTGTCACAGTTGGAATCTAGGACCCAGACCTGTTGTGGTGGTGGAGGGGGAGGAGGTCGTCTCAGTAGTCTGGGCCGGGCTGTCCGTCCCCAGGGCGTCAGTATCGCTGGGCCCTGCCAGGTAGCTCCAGGGCTTCCACAGGGAGCTGTAAATCTTCGAGACAGGCCCTGGCTTCTTCACAATGCCTAAACAAAAACACATTTATCTCTGTCGCTTCGGCCTCTTTTCGGGAGAAAGCGGGGGAGCGGTCGAATGGCATAGCTGTTGGTTTGATATTTGATTGTCTGCACATTTGTATAAAACTGGAGAAGAGAACAGCCATACACATAGCAGAACAGGAGGCCAAGGACTCTCCTTTTTCACTCTCCAACCCTCTAAAACCAACTCCCCCTCTAAAAAGCCCTCTGTCAATCTAGCAGTTTCCATATAACAATGAGGCAAGTTAGCATTGCCAGGATCAAAAACCAATGTTGCCATAGCTACTCTGATGGCTATGCCGTTGGTTGTCATGGTTACTACCTTACTAAAAGTCAGATGAAGCAGATTCATTGCAGTTGGTTGACATATGTCTATGTCTCTATGGCAAAATGTTTGGTAAGGGAAACATCTTAATGCTGTGTATGTACCGATAATCTAGGTGTCTTTATTGTATTTATTTGTATTAAAATACAGCATTGTATTGGCAATACAGTTTAAAGCCTGACATAAAAACAATATTTCATTTTTACACATATCATTTGTATAGATATTTACCCCAAAAAAATGAAATCTAATGATGATGATGATAATCGAATACAATTTAATTAATACTATGAAGTACAACAATTAAAAGAATTCTGTGTATGGATGGTCTTGGATGTAATCGAGTGCTCTACCTCTGTAGCAGTAAGCATCATAGAGGGCCGTGGCGTTGTCTCTCATGTTGCTGGGGCTGGGTGGGACTGTATGGATCCCCGGCCCGCCCCCGCCACAGCCTGGCCTGGGCCGAGTGACTGGATAGCGGACGCTGCCGTCAGCCAGCCAGCCCGGCGCACAGCTGTCCAGGCCCGACTTCCAGGCCAGGTACAGCTGGCCCACCGTGGCCAACTCTCCCCCCAGGGACACACAGCGGTCTGAGGCCGAGGACAGGGACAGCTTCCCCGCCACGGAGGAGTGGAACACCTCGCCTGGGGAAGAGAGCAGGACGGTGACTCAGCCATTTCAGTCTGTTGTAATGTGAGGGTGCCAATTATGTTGGACCAGTAAAATTGCTGTAGGTCTCTCATGAAACATCAAAGCTAGTCTAGAAATGTTCTGTGGCATGGCTGAGAATAACATGAGAAGTACAGGCAGGAGGATGAAAGATAAAACAGCTAGGACTGAATCTACGGGTGCTTACTTGTTGGTTCGTGTGAGTGGGTGATTGTGTTTTTACCTTCCATTTCACCAGAGAAACAATACACATCAAACAGCTCGTTAGGGTCTCTCTTGCCGTAATTCCTCACGCCGGCAGAGTACTCCTTGTGTCCATAGCAACCCCGCTCCGGTGACTGAATTGGATATCTGTACGAGACAGCCACATAGAAGTTGCACACGGGC
>CM030189.1:4449733-4459733 GCA_017639675.1 Aplochiton taeniatus
GTGTGTGTGTGTGTGTGTGTGTGTGTGAGGGCTGGCCCTGTTGTGTAGCCTGTTGAACTGCTGGACCACTCGCGCTGCAAAGAGACACGGCGACCTTTGACCTGTTCACAATATTGGAAATCCTGACCCACATGAGGAATGAGCTTCTCTGGCTGCTGGGGGGGTGTGGGGGTGGGGTGTGGGGGGGGGGGGGGTGGAGGGAGCTGGACCAGAGCTGGCCCGGAGCCCAGCCACCCAGCTCTAAGAGAGGACAAAAGGGGCACAGCACAGCATTACACAGCACAGTACAGCACAGCCCAGCACAGCCCAGCACGGCACGGCACGGCACAGCACAGCACAGCACAGCACAGCACAGCACAGCACAGCACAGCACAGCACAGCACAGCACAGCCGGGCCGTGGAACTGGCAGCAGGAGGTGTAGTCCCTCCAGAACTCAGTAGCAGTCATTGCTGCTGTCCCTGTCCATCAGTAAGGGACTCAGATGAAAGAGAAAGAAGAAAGAGAATACGCCGCTCAATAATTTATGGCGGGCTGCAAAACAACTGTCCTTTTGCTGGAGTCAAGATGACATTCATGATCGGACCATAAGCTGTAGGATGTGGTAGAAAATACACGATGAGATGGCCTACAATAGATACAGGAGTCCTGTCATTTGAATGAGCGGCCTCGATGTCCGTGGCCGATTGTTTTTGCAGTGTAACAGCGCTCCAGCTCTGGTGGCACGGAACAACAAGAGTTAACCCTTTAGAAAACGGACTTTCCTCAAGTTCTCCATCTTACACTCTTCCAGAGGAAACCCGTGAACGGGCTGCTCCCGCCCGCATCGCAAATCGCAACGGTTGCACCTTGCTGAGGTGATAAGAACCATATGTGTAAGTTGACTTGTTAGTCTCTGAGTATATCATGGGAAGGGAACAAAGAACCTTCTGGCTTCATGTCCCTGTGTTCAGACCAATGCTTTGTCTATGAACTGCTGGGATCAACCCCAATAAACCTTACTTTATAGCCTCATCCTCATCATTCAGCAAATACGTTTCCTCGGCATTGAATATCACCTATCGGCAACCCTTCATCGTGGCGGATGCCGGCCCAATCTAACCGCCGTTAAAAAGGGACGGGGGCCTCTCTTCAATGGGGGGTGGGGGTGGGGCTGAGCGGAAGGGGGGGGGGGCGCCTGGGGGAGGCCGGCACCCCGCTGGGGCGCACGCTCTGCGGTAGCACGTCTCCACGCGCGGGTCGGGACCCGGCGCGGCGCTCTGACAGATTGGGGTCGAGGTACTGGGGACCGGCTGGCAGGTTTCAGGGCCCGATCCCGTTGACGGCGCTCCCTAGGTGGGTGACAGACCATTTCTAAAGGCTCAGGGTGGGTCGTGGCACCGGTTGGTAGCCCCCGGGGCAGCTGTAAAGGGAGGGGGGGTGGGAGGGGGGGGGGGGGGGGGGGGTTAGTGGTTTCAATTAGAGGGCATGGGACTGGCAGCCTCCCAAAAGGCCGCGGCAGACAGGGTCGGCATACCGAGCAGGGCCACCTATGGCCCATCGCTATGGACACCATAGACCGGGAGCTCCTACACACCAGCCGTTCAACCTTTGGAAGAGGGGGATTTACAGCATACAGTACCCGGGGGCAAGGCGGCAACGCCAGCCGCATACTAACCAGCTACACCTATTGACAAAGAAGAGCTATCAGATGTCCCGAGGGCCTCCCTCCCAAACCGCTTTTCACGGCCGAGTTGTCTTTGGGGAAGAAAAGAGCTCTAAAATGCTTGAGTGGAGCTCAATGCGCCTCTCCATTTTGGACATTCTTGCGCCGCGGTCCGACATGTTCTGAGAGGCTGACAAGAGTGCCATGGAGGAGCTGACAGACCTCCAAAGAGTTTCACAGAGCCGGCTGGCCAACCTACAGCACAGCCCAGCGCCGAGCTGTCAATCTGAGAGGGCAAGGGGACCCTCATGGCCTCCATAGCTTGACTCGAGCAGGCCGGGTCTCTCAGCAACACCCCGACAGATCCACAGTAACCTGGGGCTTATGTGGACGACCTGTCTGTGTCAGATGTAAATTGCACATCACATGTCTCATCTTATAACCCCTTCTGGCTACGTTTAAGTAGACACTGTGGTTGCTTCGTGACAAGTAGCCCAAGAGCTGTTTGTTAGGCTGGCTAACTTCACCAATGATTCAACAGTGTGTGTGTGCGTGTGTGTGTGTGTGTGTGTGTGTGTGTGTGTGTGTGTGTGTGTGTGTGTGTGTGCGTGCTGCTTGTATCTCACTCCCCACTCCACTCAGCTCAGACCCTCATAAATACAGCCACACAGCTGACAGAGGGCTGTTAAGCCCCTTCCGTTAATCAAGCCAACGGTAGCTCCACAGTTGATTCATGGTGGACACACACTGGAGGCCTTATTGGAATCGTTAGACTGGCCCCAGAGCATCACAGAAAAATCCGCTGCCTTGAGTGCCCCGGACTCAGAGGGCCAAATCTATCTTATTAGGTCTCACACACACAAACACACAAATACACACACACACACTACAACAGTCTGTCAACCAAACCCAACAAAATGGCATGTACATTTTTCACCCGTTTCTTGGTGATGTAGATGCACTGGCCTTTTTTGCAAGGAGGCAGACCAGTGCAATCCCTTCAAACCTGTGTGTGTGTGTGTGTGTATGTGTGTGTGTGTGTGTGTGTGTGTGTGTGTGTGTGTGTGTGTGTGTGTGTGTGTGTGTGTGTGTGTGTGTGTGTTATCAAGGTTCTGTCTTCTGCGCTAGCGTTATCATTTATATGCTTTACCTTGCCTAGAACAGACTATCCCTCTCCATCAACTGGAAAATAAACCTGAGTTCAAAGTAAGGAACGGTAAATTCGGAGTTTGTTTTCTATTCGAACGCGATGTTGTCCAGGAGAGGAGGGAGAAGGAGACGGGAGGATGAGTTCAAACTGAACATGAAGATGAGACGAGGTGAAGGCCGCTGCTTCTCTGTGCCTTGTCTGCCAGAGTTAAAAACACCGCTTTAAAAGTTTAAAAGGAATGCCATTGAAATATGAAGTGGAACATCAACCGTGAAACCGTGTTGTTTTTTTTCTTCTGTGGAACTTCATAATGCCCCCCCCCCCACACACACACACACACACATCCCAACCCCCCCTCTTTAATCCTGCCTCACAAAACAATTACCTCTGAGGAGTGGAAGAGCCAATAGTGACTTTGCTTCAGGGTATGAGTGACAGTCTAAATGCAAGTGGAGAGAGAGAGAGATGGACAGGGAGAAAAGGCCCAGACATAATGCTAAGCGTAATGGCCATCATTCATCCAGATGCTTTCAGAAGGTCCAAGCATACTTTGGCCATGATCTAGAACTCCTCAGGCGGTAACCAAGCTAATTCAGGTTGAGGTGGGCGTGTGCGGTTTGGGTTACATTAAGCCACAGTGGATTCTATACGAGCGAGTACATTACTACGTTTGTCTGGGACAGAAGGTGCTGTTTGGGTTACATTAAGCCACAGTGGATTCTATACGAGCGAGTACATTACTACGTTTGTCTGGGACAGAAGGTGCTGTTTGGGTTACATTAAGCCACAGTGGATTCTATACGAGCGAGTACATTACTACGTTTGTCTGGGACAGAAGGTGCTGTTTGGGTTACATTAAGCCACAGTGGATTCTATACGAGCGAGTACATTACTACGTTTGTCTGGGACAGAAGGTGCTGTTTGGGTTACATTAAGCCACAGTGGATTCTATACGAGCGAGTACATTACTACGTTTGTCTGGGACAGAAGGTGCTGTTTGGGTTACATTAAGCCACAGTGGATTCTATACGAGCGAGTACATTACTACGTTTGTCTGGGACAGAAGGTGCTGTTTGGGTTACATTAAGCCACAGTGGATTCTATACGAGCGAGTACATTACTACGTTTGTCTGGGACAGAAGGTGCTGTTTGGGTTACATTAAGCCACAGTGGATTCTATACGAGCGAGTACATTACTACGTTTGTCTGGGACAGAAGGTGCTGTTGCCGTTGTTGCGCCAGTTTAAATGAGAACGGGGAGGTCAAAGACTCATGCCGCACGTAATCGAAGAGGAAATTGAAAATCCTTGCATCCCACAACCAAAAGGTTTAAGCTGAATCAGGTGTCCTTCACTTATTACTCCCCTGAGGGCTACACACACACACACACACACACACACACACACACACACACACACACACGCACATACACACACATGCTGCCCACATTTCAGGCACAAATACAGCACACAAACTTAGCGCACTGCATGTTAGTCTGCTGAATAATCTCACACAAAGCAGGTAATGACTCATGTGCTACTTCTGGGCTTCCCACAGGGAGAAGGAGGAGAGGAGAGAGGTATCTCCTGT
Source organism: Aplochiton taeniatus (assembly GCA_017639675.1). Taxonomy (NCBI): domain Eukaryota; kingdom Metazoa; phylum Chordata; class Actinopteri; order Galaxiiformes; family Galaxiidae; genus Aplochiton; species Aplochiton taeniatus. The sequence continues at coordinate 4,454,117 of CM030189.1, forward strand.
TCCTCCTGTTCCTCCTGTTCCTTCTCCTCCTCCTCCTCACAGATCACTCACCCTGTCCCGTCCTCCGTCTCACATACACACACACACACACACACACACACACACACACACACACACACACACACACACACACACACAGATGCTGCATGGGTGCGAGCAGGAGGTGGGGGCCCGGGGCCACCGGGCGGGAAGAGGCTTGTTTTAAAGACACTTCGTGTTGTCAAGATGATGAGGCCTCGGCTGAGATGGAGCTTCATGTGCGTGCTGAGGAGAAGCAGGGGGGGTGGGGTCATCTGTCTGGAAGATCATCAACAGACAAAGACTAATAGGTCTAGGGAAAATGAGTTGGAGGCACGGTAATCCTCTGAGTCATTACTGGGGATAAGTGACATTAGAAATCTTTTGTTTTTGACCGAAAGCGTAAATTTGCCGTTATTCCAAAGTTCCAAATAACAGTGATAATTATGACGTGTTCGACAATGAGACGCAATCATGTTCGAATCATACCGATTCACTGGGTATCATACTTGGTGTGTGTCATAAGCAGATGGTAATTACCTGAGAGAGAGCGAGAGAGAGAGAGGGAGAAAGAGAGAGAGGGAGAGAGAGAGGGAGGGAGAGAGGCATGTGTAGAACATCTGTCTCAAACTCCCTCACAAAGCTATTTAACTGCAATGGAACAGTTCTCTTTATCAGCTCAGAACAGCTCCTTGCCATCTCTCTCTCTCTCTCTCTCTCTCTCTCTCTCTCTCTCTCTCTTCCTCTACCCCCCTCTCTTTTTTGCTCTCTCACTCCGCCATATCCAGTGAATGACTATGAGTTGGACTGTAGGTAAGCCATCTGTGAGAAGACAGCTGCGGGAATACATTTAATCATCACATCAGCCACACACTTAACTTGTGTTTTGTTGGCAGCGAAACAGTGCTAGCAAGTGTTGCAGGGAGAGATGGCCCCTTCTGTCCCCGTGCAACCAAACACAACAGGAACGGAGGGCGTAAAAATGGAGGGGACCGATTTCACGTACGCAAACGAGGAAGGAGAAAGAGCCCCCAGCGGCCTACAGCAGGGGTCAGAGGCCAAATGTAGCGAGGGGACGTTAACGGGGGGCCATTACTCCAGTTTTGTCGGGCAGGGTTCAAGGGTTAAAGGTGAGGTATCAGGGGGTAGCTTGTTACCTAATACAGCCAATGGAGGATCAGGTGCATGAGAGGAGGCTATCCTCTAAAGCACATCGGCTCAGGCTCTATAAAGGAACCGGGCTGTAGGACCACACGGCACGCTCAGAGAGCATCCAGAATAACAAACACTCATTGGGGAACGCAGAAACCGGAGAGATAGGTAAAGGAAAGGGAAGGATAGAAGAGGAGACAAGGAGAGAGAGAGAGAGAGAGAGAGAGAGAGAGAGAGAGAGAGAGAGAGAGAGAGAGAGAGAGAGAGAGAGGTATGTGTATCACATCTGTCTCGTCCACAGAATACCAACTGGGCCAACATGAACTGAGGGAGATTTGCCCTTCAATCCAGCAGGGGCAGACAGGACATTTTTGGGCGGTGTAGCGGCGCAACCGCGTCAGCATTAATACAACACGGAGAAGAAAGTTGCTGAGAGACGCTCTCTCAAATGCACTGACCCCGGGTCAGCGACGCGGGAACGAAGGCACACGACCGCCGAAGAGGTCGTCGAGACTCTTTTACATGTGACCGTCCGTTGTGTGTCGGAGAGAGGGGCCGAGAGCGTGCGCCTTTGACGTCGATACTGGCCGGCCAGCATGCAGGCAGCCGGTGTGAGTCAGTTCAACCCAGAGAACCCTGTGGTTCCCTTAGAGGCTGAATGCCCTACATCTGTCTCCCACCAGTCAATACGGGCGCGAGGAGCCTCTATTCTGGTCAAAGACAAAGAGAGGGACCTGCCTCTTTGTGTGGCTAGCTGGTTTGCCATGGTGCCGTCTAGGCCTGTACCGATTGGCCTGGTGGAGAGTTCTAGTCCCTCCCAGGGTACACAGCGAACTTGATTGATGGCTTAGTTTGTCCAACCCCCTGCCGGGCTTTTTTGGCCACTGGAGGTTTCACAGCAAGGGTTTTCAAAATGGGAGAAAGGGAGAGAGAGGTTAAGAGGTTTGGGGATTTGGGGGAACATAATTACGGGGCTCTGTATTTCCACATCCATGCTTATTGAAGTACCATGAAACATATTCCAAGAAATATGAATGTAAATATTAATCAGCAAATCAGTAGGTTGTCTCAGTCAGAATTCTATGGTACTGCGTTGTATGAGAGCTGTCCAGTGCTGAAAAACATAGGATTTAACATCACGGAGGGAGAAAAAAAATCAAGTATGAATCTGGTCCAGATACCTCTGGATCATTAGCATTTATAAAGCCTGTCTCTCAGGCTAAAATCTCCTATTAACGCAGCAAGAAAGGAATGTAGCCCATCGTCGACTTAACACTATCACACACGTTTTTCCGACCACAAAGAGAATAATATCAGATCCCAGATCAGAGAATAACCCCTTTGCTTTCAAGCCAACATTGTTCGGCCTCTTGGCCCCAGCAAAACGTTCACCCTGCCAATGGAAAGGAAACACTTAAGTTCAGTCTGTTATTCCACTGATGCAGCAGCTTCTATAGCGCGGGCACCTGGACAATATTAAAGTCCTGTTTTCACTGAACGTGGTTTTCCGATCTCAGATATTTGGACAGTCTAGAACCGATGCCAAAGATACTGCCTTCAATTGCCTATGCCCATTTCCTGATTGCAGGAAACGTAATTCATTAACAATTTTAAATATCTGGTGGGAAAAAACTCTGTGATGGCATACACATTCTGGGAACAGCTCTTGGAAATGTGTATCCAAAAGGGATCGGAATAAAAAAAAACAAGAATGTACAGTGAGAAAATAGTTTTCATAGATTCAAAGTTATTTCTTTTTGGTTCTTCCAGAGAATGAGAGAGTTTCCGACCCTCCCTTTACAAGAGAACCACGCCACCCGTCTGTGGTCTGAGTGAGAGGCTGAGGGTGGCCCTCAATGACTGGAAAGAATCCAACAACTAGCACACATACACACACACACACGTGCGTGCGCACACACACATGCACACACACACAAGTGCGCGCACACACACACACAGTCACAAAACACTCAGGCGCATATGCTAATAAAAGGATGCTGCATGCATTAAAAAAAGACAGTATGCACCCTCCACACATCCTGGCATATGAGTGTGTGCACGCACGGAGTTCACAAACGCATGCGGAAAACTTTCGGTTTGGTTGGTGAGACACTTCACTCTCGCTTCTCTCTTCCCAACCTCTTCTGTCTTCCGACTCACTCCCTCACACTCCCTCAACTGGAACTCTGTGGTCTGTGAAGCCAAGCTGTTTGGTTAACCTCGCCTGGGTAACTTCTCCTTTATGCAACAGTACCTCGGCTGGTGGTGGCCTCTGCAACTAGGCCCAAGACAAAGACGGTGGACCCCTGTGCCCTGGAGCAGTCAATGGACTCAGACAAGGCTTGTAGCATCAGGGCCCCCCATGTGTCTCACACAATGGAGTACAATTCGGTCAAGGTGACCGATACAGATCTGGGTCTTCACAACGATCTGCTATTGTGTTCGTCTGGCGACAGTAACGCTACTGAACGCCTGGGGTCTTAGGATTCCAACAACTAAGCCAAAGGCTTTTTACTGACCAGATGTTACGGTGCTACATTATCAAAGAGGGCATATCTGTGAGGAAAAAAGAAACATATGATGATTGACTGGTGAGTGACACAGGTGTTGCAGGCAGGTTACCCCGCTTCTTTGATGTTAGGCAGCCCAGGTACAGAAGGCCTCAGGAGGTTTGGCAGACATGTCTTAATGCTCTTTAATTTGCATGATGGAGAACAGAGCAGCTGTTCAGGTGTTCCGACCTGTACCTCAACCAGCAAATGTCAGTCACAAGAGAGAGGAGGCATTCGTTTACCCCCTGTATTTATTTTAGAAAGAGACAGGGAGAGAAAAGAGAGAGAGAGAGAGAGAGAGAGAGAGAGAGAGAGAGAGAGAGAGAGAGAGAGAGAGAGAGAGAGAGAGAGAGAGAGAGAGAGAGAGAGAGAGAGAGAGAGATTAAGAGAGAGAGCGGGAGAGCGCGAAATAGAATTAGAGATCAACGATGGACAGATTTGAATGATGTCAGTAACTTAACTTCCCTAAAATTATCACAGTAAGTACCAAATCAGAAGAGTTCCCCTTATAACAGACTGCCTCTAAATGTGCCAGTGAGATTACACTGGTTGTACTGGACTTAGCAGGTTTATCAGCTTATTTTAAATTGTATACATGGACCTTCATGGCTCATGAATATAATTTTAAAAGCTTTGGTCTGTATCTTATTATAAATATTACATTAGCTCGAAACTACTGTGAAAACCTGAGGTACTGATGCTGGAAACGCAAGATGTGCCAGATTGGTCCAGAGAGATAAAAGATAGATACTACAGAGAGTTTCCATAGCATCAAATGCAACTGAAAATTCATGGTCTACAGAGTAAAAGTAAAGCAATTTCAGTTAAAAGTTATCAGAAAGTAGCTTACATCATGCCTGCATTTATTCAAATTTTAGAAACGTTGCCGATATGCTATTTGGGCCTCTTTTTTCCATCGCACCAAATCCGTCTACATTCAAAATGCGATCTATTCAACTGACTGGCTGTCAATTGTCCATGTAAATGTTAGGATTCAAAATGCCTTAAATCCAATTGAAAAAGTAGACTTCAAATATGGAATTATCTTATGACTATTTAATCTTACCTTGAAATGATTAAATAGAGAAGCCTTCTTGTCGTGTTCGGTGCAATCCCCTGGAATGTGCTGAACTGGAAGGTTGCTCCTCAGTGCAGGTGCTCCCCGATGCTCCTAGGGTAACAGATTGCCACAACGACGAATAACGTGAAACAGCACTTTGCAGTGGGGAAGAAAAGAACCGGTAGGAAGTAATTTCGTGTCCAAAGACACTTACACAAACACTACACATTCAAAACAAAGATTCGTATAGTCTACCACTCAACAATCCAACTGAAAATCCATGCTGATTTTAAAGTTATCTGTTTATTCGGAACAGCCAAAATGCAATGAAGACCTCTTTGCTGTGGAGCTCATCCGACGCCGGTGGCGAGGCTGAAGGAGGAGAGCAAAATCAGTTTGAACAAAGAGGCGAGCGTTGACAGGCAGACGGTCCTAGTACCCCCCTTCTTCGTCATTCAAATGGCAAAAAAAAGGGGGGTGAGGGGTGTGCACAGATTGGAGATATTTTACATGACTATAATCGGATTTTAGACATGAACCTCAAAGGCTAATCCCGTACTGAATTAAATTCTACACCGAATCACAGAAGCACTGTATCCATTATATTTTACTATTTGACAGCGGCAGAATATATTTGTACATAAACGCAAAACTTTCAAATAAAAATTGTAAATATCATTTATAATTGTTATCGCCCTTTGTCATCCTAATAAATCCAATTTAATTTTGTTTTTCCAAAGCAATTGAGTTGAGGATGAGACATTGCTGCTGTGACTGCATGCATTTCAGTAGGTATAGGATATTTGAAAAATGTTCAGTGAAACAAATGTTTATT
>CM030189.1:4464733-4692233 GCA_017639675.1 Aplochiton taeniatus
TCGCAGAGAGAAGGCAGATCATGTTTCCCTGCATACTTTCTCTGACCTCTCCTCCCCTTCTCTTAAACATCTTCACCTCTTTAGTTTCTACCTAACTTCAAACTGAGGATGCTTTTTGTCTGTGTCATGTTCTGTGGCCATGCTTACTGTTTAACATGTGAAGCATCTTTGGGTTTCAGAAAAGTGCTACATAAATAAAATGAATAGTTATTTTTATGATTATTATTCACCCCTGTCATCTCCCTGACAGACAGACAGACAGACAGACAGACAGACAGACAGACAGACAGACAGACAGACAGACAGACAGACAGACAGACAGACAGACAGACAGACAGACAGACAGACAGAGTTTGTAACTTGCTTGAAGGTTGCTGTCAAGACCTCAGTTTGATTGGTTAAGCAGTGTCACTTAACAACTGTTACAAAGATAGAGGGACAGGGGAAGAGAAGCGTGTTAATAACCATTCTGAACACCTTGATAAGCACACCAATCGGATATTACAGTGAACATTACCTCCAGTTTGTGGGAAATTCTTCACTGTGATTTTGTGGGAAATCACACAGTTCTGAAAATATAGTTTATAGGGATGTTGTGTGGACCGTCTGTCACTGAGTATTTGAGAGATGGTCGTCCTGACATTTCACTGTGAGGGGAATGATGCCTGCTTATTCTGCTGGAGCTCCTCTGCGGATCCAGCCGAGAAACTGAGGATATGTGTCCATCTAGTGGTCGCAATCAGTGACACACTAAATAATTTCGCTGACATTACCAGCATGACGTATCAACAGTATCAATTGTACCGTGTGCATCATAAGCTATAGAGGGAAGAATAAATATAAAGAAGATGTAGGACATATTGACAAACAGGGGCCGCACACATACAACCTCTGACGGCAAGGGAGCTTCTTATGCTGTTCATGCCCCATCGTTCCTGCAAAAAAGTTTGTATTTCTGTCTTTGATGTGAGGCAGCGGTGACTTCAAGCCAACAAATTGTGTTCATGCGCACGCTGAATCAATCAACGGGAAATACGTGTTAGCGCCATCTACAGGAGAACTTGGGTAGTCAAGAATTATCAAGAACAGTGTGTGTGAATGTGTGTGTCTGTGTCTGTGTCTGTGTCTGTGTTGATGTGTGTCTGTCATTTTTGCGTGTGAGTGCGTGTGGGACAGGGGTATGCTTACAGGGGAGGGTACGAAAGCAATAGTCCCAGACATATTAAAAAAAATATCCAAAGGGGTACATTTTCAGACCTGGAAAGTGAACACTGTAAATCCCTGCTCTACACTCAATCTTTCGAGGCACATTCTATCTATTTAATAAGACACAACAGAATGTATTCTTTTTGCGTTTACTGTGTTCACTTGTTACTGAGCTGCTTCTATCACTTTGTCCACCAGGGGTCTATCTCTACCACAGTTTCTGAGGTTGACCTGCCACGTCCGCGCCTCAGACGTTGCCCAGTCCAACTCCTATTCATCTCCTTCTATTCACACTGACAAAGACACATCAAATGGAGAGGCGTGGGAAAACACAACAATGCGTTTCAGACCACAGTCAATGACTAATATATGCAAAGTAGGAATTAAGTAGGAAGCAGGTCCAAGGGATGTGAGTAGGTGTGTGTGTGCGTGTGTGTGTGTGTGTGTGTGTGCTGTGTCTGCATTTGTATTTGTCAGTGTATCTATGTGTGTCTTTATGTAGCCTACATTTGATATGTTACGGGCCATATCTAAAACTGTCTATGCACAAATCTTCCTTATTGTATTTACAGATTTTTTGAGTTGATTTGATTCGTCTACAAGGGCGATCAAACGCTTTTACTCAGTCTTGCTTTGCCCTCACGTAAGAAACTACAGAGAGCATAATTTCTTCTCGATCTCCCTAGCTGCATCAGTGTACCAACGTACTCCAAGTGAATCCTAAACGATGGGTCTAATCCCCCGTCTGCCTGCTCACCCTTTCCCACCCAAATCAAAAGAGGAGAGTCACAAGAGGTCATGTCTGGTCGCCCCTCTGGAGAATAGCAGGGTCTCTGTCTGCCTCTCAACACCAACGGCTCTCACCAGTCCCTATAGCAACGGCGTAGGGCCCTAGAAGGCCTCAGACTGGGCCGTCCAACCAGATGCCCGTAATTAATGTTATTATACATAGGTGTCAGCTCTGCCAGTCTCTCTTCAATGGAGGCAGACCCTCTCCCAGACCTGTCAGAGGCCTGTAGGGCTGGGTGAAAAATGACCGCCCTGCATATGTGTGTCTGTGTGTGTCTGTGTGTGTGCGTGTGTGTGTGTGTGTGTGTGTGTGTGTGTGTGTGTGTGTGTGTGTGTGTGTGTGTGTGTGTGTGTGTGTGTGTGTGTGTGTGTGTGTGTATGTGATGAATAATGATAGCCCCGTGTCTGCTAAGTAATGCCCAAAGCTACATGCTATGGCAGCCCCTCATCAATAGGGAGGTTTAAAGAAGAGTGGTGTACTATACCACTAAACATCCTTCTTGCCCCAATAATTTAATAAAGCAATTCTCAAAAATATCAAAAACCCTCCTGACATCTTTTACACCACCATAGTGTTCACTGACAGACTGCTGGTGAGTCTGGTTAACATAGGCTGGTGAGACAATGTTGATGGTGGCGAAGACATGCTAAAATAATACACGTTTTAATTAGTTATAGACAATGAATTATGTATCCGTACATACTGAGAACCTAGCCCTCTGTAGTCTTTAATGATTAGTTAATTTAAGTGCAATCTAACGTTCACCAATGGCTCTATGAGTGCACAAGGCATCCCACTACAGCCGAGATACCATCACCTTTGCTTTGCAGGGGGATCGGTTTCTAACAAGGTCAATTGATCAGGGCTGATTGGGTTGAAAACACATCCGTCTGCTGTCCGGCAAATGACACCAGAGGTCACCCAATGCACTGTTCGCAAGTTCATCAAGCCACGCTGGTCATCGGCACACTCCAGCCCCCAGGAGGCCAGGAGGGGGGGGGGGGGTCAACTCCCCGATGACCAGGCCAGCCCTCCTTTTCTTCTGTGTTACTTAACCAAGCTGTTTTCTCCTTGATCCTGATGTTATGAGTCCGACCGGTTTGTCTCGGGATCCCAATGAGCTGGCACCATAAAAGGAAGTGTGTAAAATGGAAGGATGTTACACACAGTAAAGCTAAGGCTTGTAAATGAAGCGGGGACCGACCGCTTCCATGGCTGAATGCTCTCATTGGACTAGTTCGTTGTTGAACGGTTTACATCATAGCTATGTTTTCAGCCTGCTTGTTAAAGCATTTTTATGGCGAAATATTTTACTGAGCACGCATGTGCCATGAATTGAACATGGAAAGTAGTCTTCAAAAGCCGCAGTAAAAAGCTTAAAAGGTGTTAAGGAAAAAATCCCTTTTAAATAGTTCCAAAGGAAGAATCCTAATATTCCATAGAAACCCTGTATTCTGTAAGGAATTTATTCCCTTGGGGTCAAGGGTTCACAAAACCAGACACCGTTTTATGGGTCCTCAAATCCAACACCATAAGGAGGGTGAACTGGGATGTCTAGGATGGAGCCAGCCAATTACACTCTGACTAGACACACCACAGTAATATGCAAGGCCTTTCTTCTATGGGAGTCTGATGTTAGCTCTGAATTCAATTCTCCCACACTCCCACAACATGTCTACAACCTCAGCAGACATGGATAAAATAACTGTCGAAAATTATTTATTGAGCATTAAAGCTAACAAACACACACACATATATATATATATATATATATATATATATATATATATATATATATATATATACACACACATATATACACATATATATATACTGTATATCTCATTATTTTTATTTTAGACAAATCCATTAAACAATAAGCTTATCAGCTGAAAAGCATTGATGAATATGATAAATTGAGAGGCTGTTCTGAGAAGAATACATACTGCAGAGTTAGTGTGCAGAATTAAACCTGAAATTTACTATCCTATAGAAGGACATTTTGTGGATTTCCTTAACGTAAATGGAAATGTGTTAAAATCTATAAACCTTAAAGAGTTGTTCAAAATAAGAACATATTTGTTTTACCAAACATTTGACTACTTTTTTGTGGACTTTACATATGTTACTTTGGGAAAGGGCCTTTTAAATAGAAAGAATTGAGTAAATGCTGTCTCAACTTTGTGTTAGTGTATGTGTTTGACATTACTGACATTTTCTATACTTTTTGGATGTCGTTGCATCCCATTAAAATACGCTGGTGCAGTTTTCTGCAAAGATATGTCCCATACAGCAAAAATTAAGTAAACTGCCTATTTAGGTTGGCCTTTTCCGCCATGGAATCTAGTTGTTTTATCTATGGTCAATCCGTCTTAAAACAGCCTAACAGTCTAAAATAAATAGGCCTATCTGTATATATTAGTCATATTTCTTAAGAGAAGATGGCTCGTGCTTTCAAGGAATAAACAAAATAACTAAGACATCAACAAAGATAACAACATCAACAAAATATTTATATTTTTCGTTCAATTGGTGTTGTAGGTGACATCCTGACTGACAGTAAAACATCATGCCAGAATTCTATAGAGTGGCAAATTCTCTCACGACAGGCAGCGCGCGCCTTTTTGGAATTAGCCACGCGACACGCCTTGCATAGCAATGGTGGCTCGAGCTTTGAGCTTGAACTTGACCGTCGGAATGTGCCTGTGGGAACGCTGGCGTGAGGGTGCCCCCTCCTTTTATGATGCACAATTTGGTGTCAACTCTTATTATCATAAAACCCAGCCTGCTTCAAATTAAGGGACAAGAGCTGTATGAAGCTTAGTCTCTTTCTCTTTCACACAAGGCAGAAGAAGAACTAACATTGCTCTCTCGGCAAACATGGTAACATGGCAAACATTGGTAAGTTTGTTTCATTTTAAAGTTAAAGCTGTCAGCCTATTATGCCGTACACCATGAAAGTTTTTTAAATAATCTATAGTTTTGTTAACTAGACCGCTTAGACGCTTTTTGCATTTTAAGATTTAAAGATTTTTTTGCATAGTTTAAACAAATTACCATCGAAATCATGTAATTGTAGATGAATGTCTGTTGATTTTAATTTGTACATTTTTTTTTGGTTCTGTTTTTGTTTTTTCAGATGGAAACACACTTCCAACAGGTAATGAATTAATGCGCATACTTTTTAGTTTTTCGTTGAAGGTGTTTTTGGATGGCCTCCTCAAATGTATCTTTTTTTCTTTTAAATTATCACACTAACTTATAGCTTATAGGCTACATTGTATGATATCCATAAATTCAATCTCATGAGTTGCTAAAATGGGTTATACATAGGAAATCTTTTTTAAATATAAAAGTCATACAATGCATGATAGACTAGATTTGATCATGCCATTAATCTAATTGTCTAGTTTTAGTTTCTTTTTTTTCTCTCTCAAAATGACCATAGTCCATCAAAGATTACCTATAGTCTATTTGGCAGAATCATTTATGTGCTGCTGCCCATCATTTCTAAGTATTTAAGCACAGAGCAGCTTACGTAACTATAAAAGTTAAAAGTCCTCCTTTGATTTTCCATTTACCATACTTCACAATATATAGTGGGCATCTGACTATAACTTCTCCTAACTTCAACAATATTCCTAGTCCTCAACATCACACAATTCCTTTCCATTAATGTCAGTTGGTTGCATGTAGAATGGAGGTCCGTTGTTATATAAGTCCTCACTATGTAACACATTGGCATCCATTTTGAATGTACAGTTTTAGCTTATATAGTGTACACAATGCAGAGTACACGTTGTTGTTGAGCTTTATAAGCAATAAGAAAATGCCACCAATTTGTGCTATATCTTAAACAAACTGAAAGGCCAGGTTTGCACTTGCAAGCAAGTGGGCATAGTGTACTATGAACAAGGGCCTGTTGTAATTATTCTGCTCACTATTAAGCAGAATGTGTGTGTGTGTGTGTGTGTGTCTGGGGGGGGGGGGGGGGGGGGGGGGGGGGGCAATAGCTGTAAAGATATGATGGTGTTTTATACTTTATAGATTATCGAAAAGAATGAGCAGGTTGGTAGCTTTCTTCCGTATCATCGAGCATTTTGCCTTCATCTAAGATCATTAGAAATCTTTGGAGCTTTATTTTCATTCTCTTTTTGTGGAAAAGTCTTGCTCTGCCCATTGGTATTATTGAGTCAATGGTTCTGAAAAAAAAATCTCTAATAAAACACAATAGATAGATAGCTTGACTTGAACCACTCACAGATTGTGAAAAACAATACACCTGATATAATGATATATTCTGTAAGATTGCCATACTGCCCATTTGACAAATCATAATCTTTACCCACCTTTTCAAGCTTGCGTTCACCAGTTAACCTCCCTCCCTTCCCTCCCCTTCCCTTAATTTCATGATTCCTCTAGTTTACTACCTACTTGTCTTTTATGCATGTAGCTTATGATTTCTAATGTGTCCCCCCTTGGAAGCATCTGCAAGTATTTAGAAAAGCGTTGAACTAGCTTAATGTATTATTATCAATATTATTATTATTACCACCATTCAGGATGAAGGTACATTATTGATAACTAAAGACTTCCTTTGCCATTGACTGCGTCAGTTGCTGTTGTACAGTAGAAATATGACAATGATGTTTTCGGAATACGTATTAGTTAAATAACAAAACCAGGAAAACCCAAGTGCAATAGAATGAAGATGGAAATGGAACAGATAGGGAAGAGACAACCAAACCAAAAACAATGTTCTCCATCCCTTAAAGACCTTTTACTATACTATACTTTTTTAAGCTTTCATTCAGTACAGTGTACCCATCAGTTGCCACTGATTAGAGAGTTTCTACATTAAGCATTTTATTTGAATGTAAAAATGATTGGATGCATTTTAAATTACGGAGTCTTAATCTAAAACAATTAAAACGGAAAAAGGAAAAATGATTGGACATGCCAAATATGTTTTGAAGCAGACTAATCTGTCATTTTAAAATCAACTAAAGTAGTTGCAGGGACATCATAAACAAAATAATTTGATTGTAGGCATGTGGACTGAAGTCTTAATCAGTCAATCAATAACTCAAAAGTTTGGTTCAAAAACAATATACATATATTGGACAAATGCAAATGGACTCTCATAAGATGATACCTGATGTGATCTACAAACTTTTGATTACCATCCTTGTACGTTATGAGTTATTTTGAGAAAAGTACATGATATTCTTATTTTCCCAGATTAAAATATGCGGGTATATCTCTTTGGATTAAAACTCTTTGATAATGCACAGTATTCTAAAACAGTTAAAAACATAATATCAAGGCAGCAGCATACATTACCTTCCTTTAAGATTAGATTTCTTGGTAGGCCTGTAAAATGTATTTAGGGAAAAGTATGTTAGAACAAATTCATTGAAGGATAGATTGTCTTTGTCTTTTGAGAAACATTTTGTCGAATTTATTATTATTAGTGTGTACTTTTTATTATTTGTGTGGGTGCAAAAAAAAACTACTGTTGATTGGTTAACACATATGTTGATTTCTAACATTGATGTGATGAATGATTTGACACTACTAATGCACATCTATTGCAAATACAACTAATACACGAATACCTAATTGAAGTGTCTATTTAAATCATATATAAGAGCAGGCAATCTATTTTGTTTGTTCTGTAGGCTCATATATTTTGCAAAAAAATATCCTAAACTCCGGTTGATTTCAATGCGTTGCAGCTTAACTTGTCACGTCGATTTGGTTATTGCCTAATCCTATTGTAAATGTAAATATTCGTCGAGATAATGAATTATACATGTCTAAATCTAAAGGTCTAGAGTGTGATTTTTGCTCATATCTAAAGAAACGTTTATGGCAGCCCTACTGGTAATTTACTTGCAATAACGAAGTGCCCACGAAGAAAAGTCTATAGCCTATTCAATTGTCAAAAGCCTCAGCCCAATTATTAGGCCTGCAACAGATGCATTGACACAGCTAGGCTGGTCTGTTACACAACATCGGTAGGCCAGCGTAGTCTATGCGCCATATATGGTTCGAGTGAAACACAGACCATGCGCAGTAGAATTATTTTGAATATCCCGCGCCAACTACTGCACCTGCATCTTTACCTCCCTCGCCATACACCGGCCAGGAGGATTTGATGATTAATAAAATTGCATTCCTCTCACTTCTGCTTGTGAGCATTCATAAACTATGAAGGATCAAATGTTTTTTTATTCACGTCATAAAAAGACTAGAAAAAAACACGAAAATGTCTATAGGCTTTAGGATAAATTGTCTTTGTAAGTGCCTCTTAGGCTATAAGCCTTCTTTATGTCATACATAGCCCATGCACCGTCAAATAAAATCCTTAAGATTTTTTATTGTCCGATGCATTTCCCCACGTATCCTATTTGGTGAATTTGATAGGCCGATTATTCTCTCCTCCTCTACATCCACCCCTCCCATCTCCCTCCTCATCTTGTTTGCTCGTTGGGTGTATTCTGTAGCTGTGTGAATGGTCTTGAACATGCACGCCTTTGCTCCTGAAGTGTCATTGCCAGTGTAACAAGAGCATTTATCGGGGTTAAAAGAAAATAATAATCGCTCAGGGAAACGAGGAACATAACAATGGTTGAAGATGCGTCACACTAATCGAGGTTTGTGAATTGAACTACGATTCTTGCTCTCTCTCTATTTTTCATTTCTCCTCTATAGGCTAATCTTTATCTCACACACACAGTCTTCACTCCCATTTATTTGCGTTGACATGAAGTGGCTTTTTTAAGTAATTTTGTATTTTTTGGAATATGAAGTGTTTTGTAAGCAACCTACTTTTCTGTCGACACTTTAGATAGTGACGTCTATTGAGCTTATTTCATGCAGCAGTGTGGAGCAATATTCCGTTGTGAGTTAAGCCTACAGATGAAGTAAATTGCCATGGCACACTTTTATGTTGTCACTTTCTGGATCTAATATGCATATTCTATCTGTTAATTATCAAGCCTTGTCTTGTTCCTAGTATACGTAAAAAAAATCACATTGATGGATCATGGAGGAATCCGGTTTTGGGAGTATTTTAATATATAAAAATAGTAGGCTCTTAATGTTTATTTTCAGTGGGCATAGCCCCGTTGCCTCCCGTATGCCCACATCACGAGTATTATTCAGAGAGGGGTCCGTATTGCAGTGCAGAGTTCAGTTGGGATATTGTTCTGAGCCTGGGAACGTGGAGCTGGGCCTGCAGAGTGACGTGCTGACGCTAGACTCTGTTGTTCAGGGACCTCAGGGCTTCCAGACGTTATTGTTATGCTAATATTCCCTGCACGTTGTTGAACTTGATGTTGACTTCTTTCTGTGGGGCACATTTTTCTCGGTCACTTGCTCATGGGAAAATGTTGTCCAAATGTGGAGGCGAATATTCATTGGGAGACGACCTATGGACAGACATATTCTCAACGAACAGTAGCCCACAAAATTGTTTTAACGTTATATCTCTATTGTGTTGCAAGGAGATATGAGCATTGCGGTGAAAAATTCTATGTATTTTTGCAAGCACATATTTTAGCTTTTTTTTGCCACAAATTAATGTTTCTTACATCATCTGCCTTGTTGGCGTGGGTTGTGTTTAGCTGCTGCGTCCTATCAGGTCTGAAAGCCTACTCAAACATTTTTTTTAGAGCCATCAGAAAGACCCTTTATGTTAAGATGATAGTAAACTGAGTTTTCAATGTCTGTGGATATGGTATAGGATTTCACGTGTTTATTTGACAATATTGTCAATTTGATTTGAGCTTCGAGTCTTAAAGAACCCATTAGCCAAGTTGCGCATACAAATCCTAAACATTTATAATGTTTGTTTGTATCCCTGTGTGCTAGGCTGTAGTGAAGGGGTACATTTTGTCATCAGACGGGCTTGTGAAATAGGCCTATAGCTTGAGCATGTTGCTTGGTGCTATTTGACAAGGGGAATGCCTCTTTCCATTTAAGTGTAGAGCCTACCTGACCCCTGCAGAACTTAACTTATCTTGCGTGAAGAACAAACACACACACACACACGCACACGCACACGCACACGCACACGCACACACACACACACACACACACACACACACACACACACACACACACACACAAAAACACATTTAAGTTAAGGCTATTCATCCCTCCTTTTAAAAGCTGTTCCAAGTGTTGTAAGTAGGAGTATATGCAGGTGCTCAACATTTTAGACAATATAGTAATCATCAACTAATAGGTTATGATATTAATAATTTCCCGCATAGACTTAATATGCCAATAATCAAGCTATTTGGCTGTTGCGAGGTACAGTTGTGAGGAAAATATGTTAAAATAAGCCAAACACCGCTGATAGAGACCTAGAACACAGCAGCAGTCTGTTGTGGTTCAAACTACATGGACGTTGAACACAGTCGCGCATAAACTAATTATTTTTCTTAACCAATTTGAGATTTGAGGTCAGAACAAAACAGCCAATCCATGCATTAGTTTTTCATACGCAAAATCACTATATATGCTTTTCCTTATCATGCAGAGACATTAGCTTCAACAGGTTCATGTAGCCATATGCCAGCTAGTTGACCTAATTTAGTCTACATGCACGTTGAACATAAGATTATTAGGATGCCAACCATTTAAACGTTGTTGAATGAAATACTGTGACCTAGATTCACAAAATTGGTGTAATTGCTTAGATACAAATAGAAGATTTTTTTTCTGGTGCCAAGTAAAAAATTAAATAAAAGCCAACCCAAAACGTGCATTCAGATATTTCAAGCATGTAGAAAAAAATTGTAATTAATTATTTTCTTTTTGTATGAATGTTTGATTCTACTAAATATATTTCTTCTGAAAGTATAGTCATATCTGAAGTTGAAATCCCCATAAAATCTATGAAAAAGTAAAGAAAGAGTAAAGAGGCCCATTTGACATGATATTGGAAAAAAATACAGAAAATACCAAACGTCCATTTTTCAAAAGTAATACTTTAAGTCATCTTCTGTGTGAAGGCCAAGAATTCTGAAAAATGTGCATAGCTGTTTATGATGAAATATGAATGAATATGCAGACAGTGCAGCAACTAACTTCATAGATCCAACAAGAGAAATGTATTCGCTGGAATGCACACTATCAATTCATTGATTTTATATTCCTCCCTCCATGTGTGTGTGTGTGTTTGTGTGTGTGTGTGTGTGTGTGTGTGTGTGTGTGTGTGTGTGTGTGGGCGCGCGCGGGGCGCATAGAGGAGCGCGTGCGTGGTGCGTGATTAGCGGAGAAGGCGGTTGGGGATTGGTAGCTACGCGCATGGGAGTTAACCTAAGCATATTGTGTGGTCCCCCTATACACTAGTCATTCGTAGCCTGCATGTGGTGGAGAGGACATCGTGCTGAAACTGAGCCTAATGCATTGCAAAAGTCTTCTCATAACTTTACCTATTTCAATGGACTTGAAACAATGCCTTGTAGAGAAAGGCAGCTGGAGGATTATCAACTGAATCGTGATATAAGTAAGTCTAGCTAGAACTCTTTTTGGCTTAGAACACAGACGATACTGCATATTTATTTGACTAATATAAGCTAGCTTGTTCAGATTTTTGCGTGCAATATAGGCACGAATGTTATTATGATTAAGAGTGCAAATAATAAGTTGAAATAGGTGTCAGGTTGGCAATATTTTATAAGCTCTGCATATGCTAAATGTTTTACAGCTTGTTAAAATACTTAATTTCTTAGAGCACAGAAGTCTTCACTACACGTTGAATTATTGTATATTTTATTGGAACGCCGTTTTTCGAATCAATTTCTGCTTTAATGTTTAGCTGTGTTTAGCTAGGTTTCTTACTATAAATGCCAGCTAGTCTAATGGTACGAACTGTCCCTTTTACTAGTGGTAGCCTATAGACCAAACTTGGCTTGTTCAGCTTGATTTGGCTAGAATTAAATTATTTATATAAATTATAGTGGGCCTATGGAAGGACTTTGGTGCCGCAATTGATGCTGTAAAATGGACTATGAGTCGTTGAACTTGATCGTGTGTGTGTGTGTGTGTGTGTGTGTGTGTGTGTGTGTGTGTGTGTGTGTGTGTGTGTGTGTGTGTGTGTGTGTGTGTGTGTGTGTGCGTGTGTGTGTGTGTGTGCGATAAGCTAGGATTGTTAAAAAAAACTACTGAAACCTAAAAACTATTAAAAAAAAAATTGTCACGCACGATTCAACTTCTCTAATGCATCTGCATAGACACATTGCCAGGGAAATAAATAAATATATAGGCGCATGTATGATGAAAAGCATTGTAGTCTATGCCATCGTGTCTTGGGTGAACGAAGGATCCTCATACACTGAACGCTCCATATGACGACGAGACGCCCCCTACGCATCTGCCTCTTTAAGAGGCGACGGGTTAGTTTGTGTCTTTGGTTATCTAGCTGTATGAGTTTTAATTTCATAAAGCTAGAGAACCGAAAGTATAAACTAATTCCAAGGACTTCAGGAGCCGGTGCTTCGGTTTGGAAGGATGTCGGGGCGGGGAGTAGGTATAGCATATGGTTAGAGAGCAAGATGCTTTGAGAGGCTGACCACTCCAGACACCAAAATGCCGACGTTCATATAAAGGAAAGGTTATGGCTGTTTCCTATACAGGCTATGTGCATGATGTTTGTCAGATTTTGTAACATATGCTTGCGTAGGATCAGTCCAAACTGGGTGTAGGACGCATTTGTTACTCTCGGCTTTATCGAGCGCACGAGCCTCATTATGAAGGGGTCTATTTACAATCCATAAATGGCTATATGGCAACTTAAAACCATTAAATGCACACGACGGGCTTTTTAGGAAATAATGCTGTTACACAGCTGTTATAACAGTGTCATTAGATCCGGAGAAATACAGAAATAGTTAAAGGACCAAATTCGTGCGATTGGCCAGCACTTTGAATCACGTGACATTGGAAGCACTCGCATCATACTCTCACAGTACCTGGAATTTTGGGCACTACGACAATGAGAAAGCTTAAAGCCTAATTCACCTCTCATTGACCTCAGAAAGTAAACGATTAACAAAAGAGCTCGATGCACCTTTCTACAAGTGCCCTCTCTTTTTCAATTGAGATCAGGTCTATGACGTATTACCCTCAAATGTTGCAGGCTACATTTCACCCCAGATTTCCTGATTGGTATTTGCTGGATTGTATGTGTGTTTTATTTTTTGTAAGGTTGCATAGAGATGAGGTATAAGGGGCCTAGGATTTGTTGCTTATTAGAAAACACATGCATGGTTTCTGCATGACTGCTACTCACAAAGAATTTTTAAAGTCTCTCAAATGTTGGTCTCACAAGTATTTCAGGGTATTCTATAGGCAAAAGCAGCGTACACATCTATTGTTCTTTCATTTGTCTTGACAAGTCAGTATTTCCCATTGATATGTGAGGGGCACTAGGTACACCTTCACTTTGGTTGATGAAATCTTTTGAGACAGAAACTATAAACAAACACAGGAAATAAAATGTCAGAAAACATATATTGTCTGTAATTCCATTGTCAACCTTTTCATCGTAGAATGAATATCTTTTTAGAGATCTTCGGCTCTCGTAGCATAGCAACTGTTATTTAATTTTGCGCAGAAGTGCTTTTACAAACGGATTTAGATTTAGGCTTATTGATAGATATGGTTTACTAGTGATGAACTTGTGATGCATCACAGCTCAAACATTTCAAATTTCAGATATGTTTGAGAGTAGTTTTGTGGATGCAAACTCCTTTCCCTCTTTGGCTTGTGAGAGTGTTGATATTTTTCATAAATGTGTCACAATTATCTCTATAACAGGAGAATTACCAACACTGAGAAGACTCTAGGTTTGATTCTCTCTCTCCTACTTTCTTGTCTTTGAAGGAAAAATGATTAGAAGCTCGGCCTTGAAGGTGACACCAACTCCAGTCAAACAACAGTGGATCCAAATTGTCCTACATGAAGGAACTGCAGACGACCGACAGGTAAATGACAAAGAGTATATCCCTACTGCATGCATTTACGGTTATGGTTTAACTGTTCATTTAAAAAAAATTTGTAAACCAGAGTTTTACTGTAAAATACTTGGGCGCAAATACACAGGTGCACACGTGTGTGTGTGTGTGTGTGTGTGTGTGTGTGTGTGTGTGTGTGTGTGTGTGTGTGTCTGTGTCTGTGTCTGTGTGTGTGTGTGTGTGTGTGTGTGTGTGTGTGTGTGTGTGTGCGTGCGTGCGTGCGTGCGTGCGTGCGTGTGTAAGGAAGAGAGAGACAGAGAGAACGTGGATGGTCCTCACTGAGGATTTTGAGAAGCTGAAGGGATAACTAAAAGAGTGACTCATCACTCTTACAGTAATTTGCTTCAGTAGAAAATGTTGCTCCGAAATCTGTACAAGTTTAACGGAGACAAAGCAAAGGATCTGCAAGCTAGAGGTTGACGACAAAAAGAATGACGGTTTAGGCAAGTTGAATAGTGTTCGTCCGTGTGGAATTCCATCGTGTACTTTTTCCCTTGACAGCTTCATATTTTTCACATTCCGCACCTTACCGTCCTCTGTGTTGCACTTTGGCTGGCTTAAGAATAAACTCACACGTGCACACTCACGCACACATGCAACGCACACACATGCACGCACACAGCTTCTGATCCCTTTAAATACAGTGATCCTATTTGTCAGGTAGGGAGTGTGGTAGGTGCAGGGCAGCTGGCTGTGTAATCTCTGCTGGGGTTCTTCATCTGGTTACGAGTGCAGGGGGACAGGGCTCCACCCAAGGTTTAGGGCTGACTCCCCATCTCTGTCCATTTGCCCCCTAATTCCCTACCCTCCTTTCCTGTACAACTTCCCTTTGTTCCTGGTTTATTCGACACTTGTCAATAACAGCAATTATTAATTAGGGATTTGCTGCAAAGTTGCAAAGTAGGTCACAGGTGTGATCTAAACGACCGATTGTAAAACATTGAAGGGAGGCAGCAATCGACTCATTGCTTTGAACTAGCTAGACTGTATATAGATAATACTTATAAACGTTAGGGCATTTTAAGGCCTATTGTGGAGAATATAAGTCATGTTTAATCAAGGCAATGAAATCACTTTGGCTTGATTGTGCTTTGAGCACAAGAAAAAGGCAAATTATTAGCTAGATCACATTCTTGTGGTTTTCCAAGCTTGGAACTAAATGGGAACCACAGTTATGTAAATTTGGTGTGGGGGTTCTATGAATCCTCCAGATTTTCCCAAGCTTTATTTTAGCGTATGCAAGGACGGGCATGTGCAACTGTTCTCTAAAGTGGATGTAAATTATCACCTCTGCAGCTTGATGGGAGATAAATCTCTGCAGTAATGCATTGCAGTGAAAAGGGGTGGGGGTTGTGTATGTGTTTGTGTTTGTGTGTGTGTGTGTGTGTGTGTGTGTGTGTGTGTGTGTGTGTGTGTGTGTGTGTGTGTGTGTGTGTGTGTGTGTGTGTATGTGTGTGTGTTTGGGTGTTAGTGTAGTGTGGTGCTGTGTTTAATCTAGTGTACAAGCCTTGAATGTAAGGTATATACCAATCTGAGAAGTATATAAACACACTGGCGTGACTCAGGCAGTGGTGTGACTAGGTTGAATATTGGATTTTATTTCTAGCCGTTTTTTTTTTATGATTTCTTTTTTTTTTTTTACAAAGAATATGTGAGGTGATGCATGGCTTTAAACCAAAGCAGAAATCTCTTTGGAATCCCTATGCAAAACTGAGGCCTGAATAATGAGATGTATTTATGAAGACGAGAGGAGTGGGGAGAGGGGACAGCTATTGAAAAGGCAGCAGGCTGAAGACTGAATGGGAGGGGAAGGGGGGTGGGGGTGGGGGGGGGGGCAAAAGATGAGGGGGTGCAGGGGTAAGGGGGGATACAGGGGGGCCCCAAGCAGTCCGGCCCATCCGCCAGAGCAGCTGTGAAAAGGAGTCTTGTCTTTTTCCCACGCCCGGCAAGACGCGAAACACTGCCGCAGTCCACTAGGGTCAAGTCCCATCGCTAATATATACACACACATACACACATAGAGAGAAATATGTGTATAAAAGTTGTGCAAATTAACGAGCTGTCTGGGAGGCACTGACACATAGGGACACCTGCCTTTGTCCCAGAATGCATTGCTCAGTCTAAGGGACAACTGGGCTTGCTGGTACAACAAATAGATTGTAACTTCAACTTGAACTTAGACAATGAAAAAAAAAAATGTATGGATTTCGATTTTTGATTGCTATGATGATATGCTTTCCAGTTTTAGTATATATATATATATATATATATATATATATATATATATAAACGTGTGTTTATTTTTAACAATGTTCAGATTTTACAATTTGATTTCACCGT
This sequence comes from Aplochiton taeniatus, assembly GCA_017639675.1. Lineage (NCBI taxonomy): Eukaryota > Metazoa > Chordata > Actinopteri > Galaxiiformes > Galaxiidae > Aplochiton > Aplochiton taeniatus. Next base: position 4,481,102 of record CM030189.1, read on the forward strand.
AATATTATAATATTGCAAATACTTAATCGGTAGCTTTGAATAGCAGCATAGATTATTTCTTTCTTCTCACTACCTATTTTCTTTCCCCCAGTTTTAATATAATCTAGGGCTAGGCCTTGTGCTGGGTCTTGGACCCATAGCCGTAAGCTTGGTTGGGTCTACACACACAACCACAAAAGAACACACATTTAAACAAGAAAGGGGGGGAGGGTGGTAGTGTGTATTGAGGGAAGATATGGCAACTAAAGAGGAATGTCTTGTAGTTGAACTTATAGCGTGACCTTGCTCCCCTCTCCAAATAAAGGGTGCAAAGGGTCTGAGAAAGAATAGGACGCTTTAGTACTGAGCTTCAGAAAGAGAATACAAAATGCGATCTCTGAATCATGGAAGAATTTGATCGCTTCACTGAGCTCTGCGATATCGTACCGTACAGAGAGAGAGAGAGAGAGAGAGAGAGAAAAGGGACAAGCGTCCTCTGTTGACGTTGTGCGAGCTACTTTCGCATTTGATCGTATTTAGATTGAAACTTCCTTTATGATGTGGACGTTTTAAAGGGCCAGTCATATCCGTCCACCTCGGCCTGGAGGAGCCTGTCGAGCAGAGCCGAGCCTTCGTGGCCGACTGAAATGGTGTCTGGGATTCTGCCTGTCTACACAGCACCAGCTGCTTCGCCGCTTTACCCACTGTGGTGTCACACCCATCCTTGCCCCCCCACGCTCCCCTCCCCTCTCTTCGGTACACCAACTGAAATGGTGTTGCATGCTATTCCCTCCCCACTCTCCTCCACGGCTGTATCCAGGCTACACAGGGCTGTGTAACATTCATTCCGTTCCCTCTTTCTTTCTTTCTTTCTTTCTTTCTTTCTTTCTTTCTTTCTTTCTTTCTTTCTTTCTTTCTTTCTTTCTTTCTTTCTTTCTTTCTTTCTGTCTGTCTGTCTGTCTGTCTGTCTGTCTGTCTGTCTGTGTCTGTCTTTCTTTCTTTCTTTGTATCATATAGAATACATCCCTACGATGAAAGACAAAAAACATATTTCATTGGTACACAAGCTAAGCTTTTCCTTTCTTCCTTTTCTCATCCCCAACCTGCTAACCGACTCTCTCTCTTGTCCTTTTCCCATCAGTTCATACACTCCTTTTTTGTTTTACGGACTCTTACCCCCCTCCATCCCTTCTCCCAACCGGCGTTCCTTCTCTAGTCCTCCCTGCCGCCTCCTCTCCATCCCTTCCATTCAAATCGCTCCCGAATAGAGAGAGGGACCCTTCTAATTAGCTCTGTAAAGATGCATTGTGGCCAACAGTGTGCTTATTGAGAGGGAGGCTAGTGTTAGCATTGAGGACGGATGCATGGGATCTTAATGAGGTTTGTTAGCGGAGTGTATATCCTGCTGTTTGAATGCGCCGCTGCCTTTGAAGGCATGGAGCCGAGAGGAGAGCAGCAGAGAGGCGTCTATAAAGCGCCGCGCGCCACCCCAATGCAGCTGATGCATTGTGCTCTGTGCGGTTTCTGTTTGAACAGTGGATGAGAGGAGATTAACGTGCCTCGAGGAGTCCCCTGTGACAACAGAGTTAACGACACAGGGTCGGCGATCGTACTTCGTTAAAAGTTAGGGATTCCCGCGGGCCTTACAAAGACTTAGGGGAGGGGGAGAGGTAGCAATGGCACAGGAAGAGCCGCAGGACGAGAGATGAAGATGGAGGAGAAAACTCTGTGGTCGAAATGAAGCAGAGCCATCTTTGCTGGTTCTTTGGTATATTTCCTTGACCCGAACATACTTTTTGTTTCCTTCAGTTTCTCTGTTTCCTGTTCTCCCTGTCTTTCTCTTTGTCCCTACCTTTACTTTTGTGACTTCCTCTTTTACCCCTCTTTTACCCCTCTTTTACCCCTCTGATTTCTCTATTCCCTTCGTACGTCACGGTTTTCATCCGGTAATAAGCAGTCAGGTTGCGGTTAACCGTCCCAACGTGGTCCTGGTCTGTTCGTGGGCCCTTCCTTCGGACAAAGAGTGTTTGAGTCCCGGTTTTACCAGTGTAATCCCTCACACCGGGACAATGGTGCTCCTCCTGGAACCACAGGGTCCTATTAGGCCCCCAGTGAGAGACATGGTCTCTACTCCATAAACCGTTTACGACCTAACCCCCATCCCAGTCCCGTTCCCCTAATCTCTCTGGCGCAGCCAAACGTGGAGGCCATAGAAGAACCACGTATGTTTGCCAAGGTGGGCCAAGGGGATTTTCCCCCGTGGCCATTGAGTGGTCAGAGACCTAATTGACGTGCGGGTCTTGAGCCGTAGACCGTTCCGCCAGTTTTTGCGCCGGACTTCAGCGTCGGCCTTGGCGGTCCGACCGTTGGTCTCTCCGCTGTTCAAGTCCAAAGCCACAGGTCACCGGGCCACTCACCCCTCCGTCCTGACAGACAGACAAGTGCACTGCACCCCTCTCTCCCTCTTCATGCACAAACCCAGCCCCCCCCCCCCTTTTCAGCCTTTCTTTTCCCGGGCCTCCTCCCCTCCCCTCGCTCCACTTGTCCCTCTCTCCCTCGAATCCCCCTGTCTTTATTTTTCAGGCCTTTTCTTTCTCGCTGGGTGGAGGGCTGCCCTGAACCAACATTGTCTCCCAGGCCGCCTCTAGTGGGGAGCCCCATTGTGTGTGGAGGAATGGGGAGTTAACATCCATGTCTGAGCCCCCTCAATGGGAGCATTGTGTCTGAATCTTCCTCCATCTCCCCCCACCCCCCCACCCCCTAAGTAGACGCAGAAACTTGGCTACCCTTGGTTACCCCACTTCTCACCCCCTTATTACGTGCTGCATTTTGTGCACAAACGAGCTGGAATACCCCTCAGACAAACAAAGAAACGTCAACACCATGCGTGCTTAAAATCCCCCCCCACTTTCTTTTTTTCTTTTTCTTAAAAAAAAAGAAGAAGTAGAAAATCATCCACTTCCACTGGATAACACTGATCAGTGCATGCCTAGGCCCCTGCCTTGGACAGAAAGGGGCCTGGTGGGTGCATGGTAATCGAATGAGGCCCGTGGTTCTGACCCCTTTCACAGATCCGGATAGCGCCTGGAGCTTCATACAGAAATATGTCCTATTACCATCATAACGGCACCATGAGCGTCCACCGTCATACATCAGTGACGGGTTAGGGAGTGGGCCCTACCAAGACTCCAGGTTGTTAGAGTAGAGAGGAGACACACCATAACCTTGAGTTTTTCTTACACAAATCATTCGCCTTTTTGAAATAATTTTGAAATGATCACACCGTGCTGGCCAGCAACAGCAGGCGTTGAGGAAAAACATAAGGACGGTTTAGGAATGAAACTGAAAAATGAAGTGTTCGTCCGTGCTTGTAGATACAGTACACTGGCTTAGCGATGAATTGCTCGACCATTCATACTGCACAGTCAAATTGTATTATCAATGCGAACACTTGACATACACCACTTAATTCGATAGCTCTTTGGAGGTGGATCCGTCCATGTTTTATGGGGCCTGCCGAGCATTTTCTATTTGTTTCTGAGTAGCAGTGCCTTTGGGGCAGGTTACCAAAGCCCACGCTGCCGTTTGCTTCCCACACATCCCTAATCAAAGTGCTGCTGTTCGCATTTGCATTCGGATCGAGTGGAGGGATGTTAAATGCTAAAGGTGAAATTCTAAAAAAGCGTTTCTTTTTCTCTTCCCTTTTTGCAGATGGAAGACAACAAATGGGGAGCGAGTGGGTGGATGGATGGAAGGGTGGATGAAGGCTGGGTAGACGACTGAACTCGGAGAATCCCTGTGCAGCTCATCACCATTGCCACGGGCTCTCGTCCTTCATCTCTCCTCTCCTGGCACAAGCCTCTATCCTGGGGTCTCATGGAGCCCGTCAACCCCAAGAAGGGAGCTCATGAGTAGGCTGGCGAGGATACAAACGATCCCTGTTGGCTTCCAGCATCGCTGAAGCTGAGGGCATGCAGAAAAGAAATCAATAGGAAGAAGGGCACGGCAGATAACTGTGGGGTTCCCCATGTTTGCCCATGGCCTAGGGGCCTGGAGACCTCCAAACGGCCGAGGCAGAATACCCTTCGTGCCCCAGCCATAGCTCCGCAGCCTGGGCCTAAATCCCTTCTTGCGCAGGCTGTGTGTGGTTCTGCCGGAGGGTATGTCTCCCTACGCAGCGTGTGATACCCGCTCCATTGAAAGAGAACCAAGGGGGATATATCCCTTTTTAGCAAGTTATTTTTCCCCGTCATAAGATCGACACAAGCTCCGGCTTTCCACACCCATCACCCTGCCCCCTGGACAAAGAGGAGATTCTTGTTCGATTTACATGGTGAGTTTATTTTTCTTTCAGCATCATACCTACAAGACTACACATCACTCATACATTTAAAAAAAAAGGATTTGGGTTTAGTGTGTCCTATAACATTCTGAAAGAGAGAAAAAAAGATTTTAATTTACGTTGTTGTTCTCCGTGTTCACAGGCTTTAGCGAATTTGATTGGTGGGCACCCTTTCAAACAATAGAATGGTGCTCACTAGTCATTTTCCCAGTTGCAACACGCATCCCCTCAAAACATGGCTGCAATATATCCCTAAAAAAACAATCACCTATGTATATATTTTGAAATACATATTGATGATCAAAAAGCCTTTATTGAAGAGCAACCTGGTAAGAAGCTGCAGTCTGTTCCAGAGCCCTTTTGCCAAGCTGCTGCTGTCGACACAGTGACGTGGCATGGTTGTTTACATCCTGATGGGCACAGCTTCAGACAAAATGGCTGCTGTCGGTCTGTTCCTTTGCCAAAGATGGCGGACGCGTCGTCGCTGTTGTCCGCCATCTGGGGAGTCCGCTTACTGTAGCCGCATGCAAATCGCGGCTAATTGCATTTGCATAGCCACTTGATTTAGTTGGCGTTCGCTGGTACTGCCAAATGCTCTCGTGAACTAGGGCGTAATCACGACTGAACGTCTTTAGTACGTAGTAATGGGAGGGATGCGCGCTTGCTTTGTGCCATTGGATTCGCGACGGTGTTCGCAACAAACATGAGATATGTATGATACTGACATGATTGTGCCATATGGGACCGTGCGTGTAGCTGAAGCCCTCATATGCAAATCATTTGCTGACACTGTACAAAGGCTTGGTCTTTTTTAATTAAGCACCGTTCTGTCAAGCAAGCCACGCACACAGGCAAGCGCACGCACACACACACACACACACGCAGGCATTTATTACATATACATTGAGTCTCATTTTAAGTCACAAATATGCACGTACTTAGACAATCACACACACACACACACACACACACACACACACACACACACACACTCACTCACAGACTGTAATTAAGAGGGGATGCCCAGACCCAACGAACTCCAGACAGACAGACCATAATAGCCTCATTATGATGCACAAGGTTTGTCTGGTTACCATGGCACTGGTCAGATTTGTGTATGCTGTAGTAGCCAGTTACCAAACTGTAGAGTGCATCAACGTAATGGGGCATCACCTGAAAATGTACACAAGATACAAAATACAAAATAATTGTTTAATTTTGATCTCCTGCTGTGAGCTTAGGGGGAGACTCTCCATAATAACCAGATTTGAGATCAAACTGTAGTGTTGAAGTGTGTTAATTTCAGAATTCCACGTAAAAAAAATCCCAATTCCCAAGTGTCCTGTGATACTATTTTATAGTCACAGAAGTGAGAGAGAATTGAAACACGTAGTGTATTAGCGCGTTTGAAAATCATGCGGATCGCGACGGGATGAGATTTGATTGAGCGGGTCTGTTTTGGGCTCTTAATTCATTCGAAGGAAATCTTCTTCTCAACAGCTGAGCAACAAAGCGCTGTGCGGATTTGCATTTGCCCATGCAGGCAGCTGCTGTGCTGTACAGTTAGCCCCAGTGTGGGCAGCAAAATGGTGGTCACGCGAATCATAGGGGCTATACGCTGGTCGTGAGAATGGAGGTAGTGAAGGGGGACCCAGAGGGGGTGATGGAGGGGTGATTAGGGTTTTCGGGGTGTCTGGTTTGAGATGGAGAGAGTTGTTGGGGTCTAGACTATGGGGGGTGGGGGCGTTTAGAGGGGACAGGATGGGATGGAGGAGGAGGGATTATTATAGGGGTGTCTGGTTTGAACAGAAGCCATTATTGGGGGATTCGGGGGGGGGGGGGGCAGTGGGGGGCCACTGTTAAAGAAGTGGGGGGAGATGGGGACTAGTTGGTCTGGGTTTGTGTCTGTGAACATGTGTGTGAGTGTGCATGCGTGCTTTTCCATTTGCATAGTGCGCGAGGGTGCCCCTATGCTGTCGGCTGGGACCGACTCGGGGATGCAAGGTGCCCCACTAACGGAACATAAGCACCTCTTCTTCCCTGGCTAAGCCGGGATGTAGCCTAAAAATGAATGGTGACAATCTGTAGGAAGGAGAACACACACTACAACCCCCCCCCCCGCCGCCAGAGCTCATGTTGAGCACATCCTCGTTCCTTCTGCGTGACTCTGCCCAACCGGAGGCTAGAAGACGGTTGGCAGCCAATGACAATTGTTCAAGAAACAGGAACAGGAAGGAAAGAGTAGAGCAGCCATGAGATTAACCCGTTCACTGCCAGACAGAAGAGAATGAACAGCGTTTCAAATCTCTATCGCCGAGCTGAGAAGAAAGGAAACATCAGAAGATGGGGTGGGGGGCCGGTGTGTGTGTGTGTGTGGGGGGGTGCATTACAGTGAAATAAGCCAAGCTTTTGGGACTGCATGTCAATGCTTGGCTATGCATAGAAGAAAAATTTCAATACCATGCAGTTTCTCTTAAAACTATTTACAAATTAAATTGATTATCGATAAAATGAACCCTGCGGAATTAGAATATTGTTATATATTTGTATATAGTAAATGCCAGCTCTACACGGAACAAAGGATTTGAGCCGTTGATTTTTGGGGGAAATCATAAGCGCAAACGAGTCTGAGGGTTTCAAGAAGAGTGAGGGTTTTACCCACATTGAAAAGGGGTGAAAATGTGTGTGGTTGTGTGTGTGTGTGTGTGTGTGTGTGTGTGGGGGGGGGGGTCTCATGTGAATAAAGAAGTCAGCAGACAGCCAGACGTAGACACAATGCCGATCTCCATAATGTTCTAAATGAATACTGCTGAGTGCTGAAGAGGGAGGGAGGGTGGCCCAGCCTGGGAGTGTGGGAACGACGGGGCAGCATATGCAGAGTAGTCAGGCCACTGGCTAGACGGCCGTGTCAGCCCTCAAGGCCTCTGCAGCAGGTGAAAGAGGACCCTAGAGTTCATGGGTCAAGGCCAAAGTGGGGGCTGGCTGCCTGACTGGCTGGTCTGGGACTGAGTGTGTGTGTGTGTGTGTGTGTGTGTGTGTGTGTGTGTGTGTGTGTGTGTGTGTGTGTGTGTGTGTGTGTGTGTGTGTGTGTGTGTGCGTGTGTGTGAAGAGCCAATCGGGCCCTCTAGGTCCTGCAGGATGCTAATGAAGTTGCCAGGCTCTTAGAGAGGCACGGCCGTCTTTTGTTTGCGCTGGTTCAGCTTTCGAGCCTCTCAGACTGTGGTGCAGACTCGCTCACAGGGCCCCTTCATCAGCGCCAGTCACTCCACAGCAACAGACAGGCGGGCAGGCACGCAGTCAGACCTCCCCTGCTGAATGTGGGATTGTGCCGCCAGCAAATCCTTTCTCTCCACATCTCAGCTTTAGGTGACATTTTCTCTGTGAATGCCGGCACGGTTTCAGGCACTCCAGTGTGGCGCCTGTCATTGTTTTCTTTCCGGATTGACGGCAGCCTTGTTCGTGGCGGAGAAGCCTCCGCTCCTCCACGACGGGGGAAAGACAGGGGGAAAAAAAGACGTGGAAGTCAGAGTAGCTAAAAATATTTTGATGCGTGTGATACAAATTCCAAACGTACCCATGGGATCCTTTCGTTTAGGTATTTTGTGGGGACTGGGAAACAAGGCCACTTTCCCGAGGACCTTGGCAGCTTCTGGGTCTTCTTATCGAGGCAACATTATCACAAAGCCAGCAGCTTCCTTGGATGCGGTAGTGTGCTGGATCCACGCCTTTGGCGTGACAATTCGGTCTCGGGAGGCGCATTATGACTCCTGGTGTCCCTTTAAGAGAGAGGAGCATTACCTCATCACGAGCCCTGCAAAGGAAGGAAGTGAGTGAATGGGTGAAAGAGGGCAGCTCTAACTCCCTGGCTCCTGTCCTTTTATGCCGCTGGTTGTAAGCTTCATTAGCTCGGCAGAAAGGGACAACTTCTTCCCAGTCCCTTCAATAGACCCACAGGCCTGTAGCCCTGACACTGCTGTTGGCCCTATATGTTTGGGTGTGTTGTTTGTGTGTGTGTGTGTGTGTGTGTGTGTGTGTGTGTGTGTGTGTGTGTGTGTGTGTGTGTGTGTGTGTAGTGCGCGTGTGTGTGTTGTGTGTGTCTGTTACGTGTGTGTGTTGTGTGTGTGTGTATGTATGTGTGGCGCTTGCAATGCCAAACCTTTCACACGCCATCGCGCCTCATAGTTTCTCTCTCATGCTTAAAAGAGTCCTGGCATTGACACCTTTTTTTTGTGGGTCACATTTCTCTCTCCCTCTCTTTGAGTCTCTCTTGGGTCTTTCTTCTCTAGAAACGTTCCTTTATTCTCTATTTTACCATCCCTCTTCATGTTTTTCCCAAACATTTTCCGCCCAAAGATTCTACGTCCTCCCATTTGTTTCATCTCTGACATAAAGTGTATTTTCCGTTTCCGCGATGATGGTTCACTTACGTTCAGAGAGATTATAATGTGTGCTTATGTATTTGCATGGCCTTCCTCTCCATTGTGTATTAATCACGGTTCGCCATACAAATCTGCATGGCTCTGTTCCGCTCAACTCCATTGCACTTCCATTTCCCATCAGGCGCTGTCTGTGGACATCTACGTGGGGTCCTTACATGGCGCGGGGGGAGGAGATGCACGTGCAACCGAAAGAGCCAGGAGGTGGCGGGCTAGCAGAGATGATTAACATGACTAGCGCCATCCCTGCTTTTGCTCATTGTTGCAATGCTGCATTAATGAGCAGAGGAATGCATGCATGCCCCTGTCGGCATAAATACGCACACAATCGTCACACACGCATGCACATACTCAAATATATACCCATGTGTACGTAGAACATTAAGATGTATTTTTTTTTGTTGGTCCTCGGGGTCATGTTTTTGCCTTTCCTCTCATTAAGCACCATTTAAAGTTTAGCCATAACGAGACACAGAGTCTACAACTCTGGTCAGTGTATAACACTTTGGTGCAGTATATATAAACATCACTACCACTGGATAGTTTTATGGATATCTACTTTTGATATATTGTACATAGTGACCTCGAGATAAGATCTCTCCAGTAGAGAACTTATGGATTATTCCAAGTGTAGGTTGCCTCTCTGGGGTTCACAACAGGATTAAAAGTCGAGTGAAGAAAACGTAATTATATCCAGGGAGGACTAAAATGGGCGATTCAGAAATAGCCACTGTGATGTGGTGAGATGGAAAGAGAGAGAAGTGTAAAGGAAGTGCAATACTGTGACCTGGTTTGGGGATCCAGGGGGACATAGACACTTTTGCTTCATGCAACGAGAAATAGAACTTACTCTTTTTTGGGGAGGGGGGGGGGGGCACAAAAACACACACACTCAAACGCACACACTCACACACACACACACACACACACACTCACACACACACAAATACACATAACACACAAGCGTGCACACACACTCACGCACACACACACACACATAACAACTGCTGTGGGTAAGTGAGTCAGTACCAGCTGGATGGGTCTCTGTTGAGACAGCAGAAAAACTCTGTGTCCTAGATTTGAAGTAGACCTAGCTCTCTCACACACTCATGGCAGTTATAACTGTGCACAGGCCAGCTGCCCCCAACAATTACCTCTCATCACATCTGCATTATTCTATTGTTTTGGCTCAATTGCTCTGCCTAATATAGCGTTTGTCTACCCATGTGTGTGTGCATGCATGTGCTTGTGTTTGTGTGTAACAGACAGCCTGACCCCTGACCCTAGCCGCCTGTGAAGCTGTGGTTCCCATAGGCTGGGGGCTGAAGCCTACTCCGCCAAGCCAGACACACACACACACACACACACACACACAGCGCTCTATTGGTAGATCCGTCCCTCGGCCACCCATTCAGGGCTCAGTCACGGCCACTTAGAGCACAGCAGACTCAGGGATTCAGACGAGCTGTGATCCAATGACATGTATTTATAATGAGGGGGCCGCAGCGACGTCTTTGTTGGACGGACACAATGTCAGGAGGAGTAGGGGGGCGAGAAGGAGGGAGAGGGAGAGGGAGAGAGAGAGGAGGGAGCAGAGGGAGTGAAAGAGGGGAGAGGAAGGGAGCGAGAGGAAGGGAGGGAGGGGAAGGGAGCGAGAGGAAGGGAGCGAGAGGAAGGGAGGGAGGGGAAGGGAGGGAGGGGAAGGGAGCGAGGGGAAGGAAGCAAGGGGAAGGAAGCGAGGGGAAGGAAGGGAGGGGAAGGAAGGGAGGGGAAGGGAGGGAGGGGAAGGAAGCGAGGGGAAGGGAGCGAGGGGAAGGGAGCGAGGGGAAGGGTGGATCGCCCTCTTAGAGGGACACGTACAGTCCTCAAGTTTCTTTTGAGTGTGATTTTGGCTCTTGCTTTTTTGCTTTCTCTCCGGCTTGCCATCCTTTCCGCATAATTCATTATGTTAATGTTTTACCCAGAAAACAATGAATGACAAATGACAAACGGTAGTGTTTTACTAAGTCGGTTCCATTTGGTTTAATGTGCCAACACCTTATTGTAGCGTAATGTAGTATGGGCATATGTGCAAGTACAGCATGTATGAGGCCAGTTTCAGCAAGCGTACCGTGTGTCAGATCTATAGCCTTTTGGAATCAGTTTCCTTGATTTAAAGGAAAGATAATATTTGATCAAACGTGTCACCCAAAACCCTGTAAAACCATAACAATTTTAAAATAATAAAAAATGGTGGGGGGGGGGGGGGGGGGGTACAGAGTTAACCAAAGTCAGACACAATGCTGTCTCAAACTACCTCTCCAGCAAAGCTTCACGCCCAGTAAGTCACACACTGACTAGAAGTAGGGCCCTTCATCCTCTGTCCTACTTTACTTAGCAGTAGGGATCAAGTGACTGCGTGTATGTGTGTGTGTGTGTGTGAGTGTATGTGTGTGAGTGTGTGTGTGTGTGTGTGTGTGTGTGTGTGTGTGTGTGTGTGTGTGTGTGTGTGTGTGTGTGTGTGTGTGTGAGTGCGTGTGTGAGGGGTTTGGAGGGGTGCAAGCCGGCCACAGTGTGAGACTGCCTCGATAGGAATACATCGGCCTGTGTTAGGACCAGCGCTGGAAGAGATTAAGCTCTAGGCCTGGGGATGGCCTCTCATAGTTACCCCATGTCTGGGACCATGCGGTTTAATCTGTCTGAATCCTTCGTCAATGAAGATGACTAACATTCTACCTTTGAGACGTATGGAATACACTCTTAATAAAGGCTCTGGTTCAAAGCGTAGTGTCGAACCCCTCTTCTTTCTGTGCCCTTGTTCGTAGCTCTCATCATTGAATTTGTAACTCCTGGATATCCCATTGTAGCCTCCCTGTCTTTCCAGGGCCGCTTTCTGCTTCTGACTGACTTTCTATTCACACCGAAGACAGAAACAGAAAGAGATGATTATGGGTGCCGTGATTAAGCCATATTATGTAATAACATAATGACGGCCTCTTTCATGATTGGCCTATACCAGACAAATGAGAGCGTTCTCTTCCTAGTAACCCGTGTCTTATCCATAGCAGCACCAGTCACAGTGGCCTGACGTTGCCGAACCAGACGTGTGTCTGGAAGTGAGTGTGTCTGGAAGTGTGTGTGTGTGTGTGTGTGTGTGTGTGTGTGTGTGTGTGTGTGTGTGTGTGTGTGTGTGTGTGTGTGTGTGTGTGTGTGTGTGTGTGTGTGTGTGTGTGTGTGTTGCCATGTTTTCCCTCAGGGATAATTTTGGGGGTCCCAGTTGACTGGGTTTCCTTTCACCATCGCCAGTCCAGACATAGAGGTCAGGGGAGGAAAACCCAGACACACACACAAACAAACGTACCCACACACACTCAGTGTCTTTATTTGCACAGACTTCGTATATCATTGCTTGGGAGATTTTAAGAAAGAGTCGTCTTTTCAGTTTAAATGTCTTTTCCTATATGACAAAAACGACATTTAACATGACCCATGTACTCTAATTGTGCAAGCTCACATATATTCTAATGTTTTTACATCCACTTTTATTTTGAAATAGGATTCAATATATTTTTTTATAACGCAGTTTATTGCCTTCAATAATTGAGTGATCTTATTAAGCAAAAGCAAGTTTCTTAACTCCTTGTTTGTTTCTCCATTTTCAGAGAAATTGTGTGGGGAATCTCAGATTGTCTGTGATTGGTTTGACTAAATGAAGAAACCTTCTCTATTGGACCACCTGTGCAACATGTGACGCTGCCAAGACCTCTGATTGGTTCACAGTGGAGAGTGACACTTATGACATCAACGTGGTGGAAGCAGGCTACAGGGGGAAGATGAGGAAGTGAACTGTAGGATGCAAACCAATACCAAGACCGATGGAGAAACTGAGCAAAAGGAAAACAGACATATTGGATATCATTTATATGTATAACAATACATTAAACTTCCTGAAACATTTTTGATGATGTTTGCTTTCATATGTAACATATTATTTCAAGTCTTACTAAAAAGAAAAAAACACCATGTTTCTTATATGTGGTTTGATTCTGACACGTACCTAGAAATTACATTACATTATTGTATGGATATGTTGAAACGGGAATATACAGGAATATGAATATGTGACTCAATTTTAGATATATAAATGCTCAGAAAGTCGTACTCCCTTATATTAAAACATTTTAACATGACAACGTTTTGTCCCTGATATGTATCAATACACCTTTTACGTTGATATTATTTATGTCCCTCCTTAATAGAAGATATAACGCTTGTTATGAAAACCGAGCTCAACTGCATACAGCACATTCATTATATTGAAAATACTCTGTTGATGTGGTTGAACCCAAATACATCTTTACTAGTTAGTGTTCACAATCATTCTTTAATGTTATAATTCCTGACAACATGTTTGCTTTGAATTCCATTTCCATGATTATATTTTGAGACATGTTATTTTTTGAGAAGCCTATCCTACTTTCAAAGAAGTTAACCTTGTTGATAATAAATGTGATACATTTGACATGACAATTTGTTTCTATCTTACTGATAACAATGCTTAATTTTCTATGACCTGCATGCCAACATATCGGCATTGGAGACCAAACAGATTCAACGTGTCTTAAAATGACAAAACACGAAAATACACTTTACCTCTTTAAATAGGCCTACACTGTCACACACTACTGATACAGGCTGTGTTAAATTACGCATTTTAAAAACACGTCTTACAAAGTGTCTACTTGTGTTCTGTGTAGAGCATCATCTTTAATTCGTTTATACCATTGATATTTTTTTCACCATCATTATTTTGAGTCTTAATAAAATAAATGCACCTCTCGGAAATAATTTAATGTATTTGATTGCATCGAAATTGCAACGGAAGTAGAGGTATAATATATGTAATATTACCAAGCTATTGGGGGGAAAAGATATACCTACGTTGGCCTTTTCCGATCATTGCCGGTCGTCTGTTGTGTGCACAGCTAAATACAACTAACATCAATAGTTTTACAGAGATTTTCGATAGGACTGTGCATTGTGTTAAATTGAGTTAGACCATAAAACATAATTGAATAGACTGGACCATAATTTATGCATTTCACCTACGCTACAATGTCGCTAGATATGCACAAAACAAGGTGCCGCAACAATCTCACCTAAAAAGCCCATACTTCTTTGTTTCCCTGGGTATAAACAAAGTTTAGAACTGATTATAAGAATTCGAGAAATTTTGGACAAAGAAATATTCAGACATATTAGTCTTACATGATTAACATCTAGGTTACCCTATAGACTAGGATACTATTTGAATGTTATATAGGCCTATGTTTGCAGTATAAGGTGCTTTTCTGACTGTCTATAGCAAGTTTCACAAATTCCATTGCATATGAGAACAGTAAGCAAGTAATTTTCACTCAAATGTGTATGTTGAACGTATGTGTTTGTGTGTGTGTGTGTGTGTGTGTATGTGTGTGTGTGTGTGTGTGTGTGTGTGTGTGTTTGTGCGCCTGCGTTTGTGTATGAGCTCACGCATGCGCGCAGCACATAATTTGAATACATGCAAATAGGTTTTTCATCTACCATGGCATGGGACCATATCTATGGAGACCACATTTTCACCCCCCTCTGTCTTTTCCTTCCATCTCACAAAAAACATTTCTGTTTGTCCTAACCTTCCAATCTTTGTCTCAGCCCCACCTCTTCTTTACAGAGCCATCCAATAGACAGATTTCGTTGAAGTCCACTCTGTCCTTTTAATCAATTTAAGGATAATTAAATTCCAACATAGCCTACAAAATGTATTTTTTTGTATCATTTTAGTCAGTCTAAATTGTTGTAAATACTTGTAGGTCTAAGATGAGCAAGGGCATTACCAGAAATTCGGGACATGAAAATGTATACTTGTCAAAATGATTGACAATAAAGTACAGTGTATTTTGTACAGTGTACAGACATATTTTGGGCCCCATTTGGGCCAGGGCCCAATGGATTTTTTTCTTCTCCTTCTCCCCTTAACAAATTCATTGGACATCACGGATTTATGACTATTTACAGGCATTTGGCCAACAAATCTTCAGAAACACGTCCACAGATCATCAAGATATTGTGCTGAGGACAATGAAACATTGAAGACACCAAGACCAAATAAAACGAACCTATTCATCTGATCTGACTTTCTTGCTCCATTCTAATAATTGCTCACCTTGTTGGAACATTTTGAGACTCATGTTCACAAGGGGTGAGGTGTTGGTGTTGATCTGTCAAGGTCAAGTTCACCCTCACAGCACGGCCGAAGAGCTGCACACACACACACACACACACACACACACACAATCATGATCTAGCCGAGTGCATGTTGCACTGCCATCTGGGGGCCATGACCAAACTCTTTCATTGATTTGGTTGAATAAAGGTTGGAATTCTCGCTTCCATTTCTGGTAATATAGTGCCCTCTTTTGGCCATCTAGTGTATCTTTACCAATATGACTATTATCAAATGCAACCATTTTCCCCCCAGAAATAAGACTACTGACATTAATATTTATATCAACATCCAGTTTATTCAAGATAATTTTAGATGATACAAATTATTGGGAACACCATCACTACAGACTATACAATGATCAAAACAAAGCATCAGTTTGTATACATTCTGTTGGCACAAATTTATAGAATTTACAAAACAGTATCATTAATCCATCAATAACAATAACAAGGTATGGGCTATTCTGTTGTCACATACTGATACCACAATGTACTGTATGCACAGCTAATATATATTAATAAGAGATAGTTAAAATAATTTCTTTTAGTCTTTTAATTCAAGCTATGCACCAAGTGTATTAAAGTGGCCACACACATTTCATTTGATGCATCGAAGCAGTGTGCAGTCTGACTTGAATTGATCAGAAACTCGATAAACACTTTTAGGTTATAAACAGTTTTTTTCTTCATTCCATAGGAAAATAAACCTTAATCTCCCCAAAAATGTTGGCGTGATTGTCTGCGCTATTCCAGTTTTTTGAGAATATTTCCAAAGCACTTATTTGTGGGGGCTTACTTAAATGTAAATAGAATGATTGCGCATTTTGTATGTCCAACTAAATATTAATTCCTTACCCATGGACATTAATGACATTGACATTGATGGACATTGCATCAAAATATTGTTGTGAGCATCCAACAAAAGATAACATATCCAGCAGGTGTTTGGTATATAACTGTTCTTGGACTTATTCATGTTTAATTGAATAAAGGAAATTGTGAACGCTTCTTTCACTGAGGTAAAACCTCAAACCGAAGGGTTGAATTGCATTAAAACTCAGATATTTGCATATTCCTCTTCTGATCAGTGGTAAACTTGCAGTTTGAAATGTTCAGAGATTCAAAACAGCAACAGGAAAATCACATTCGAGTGCAAAGATCTGACCCCTGAACACACTGAAACTAATTTCATGTCCTTTAAGGGTCCACAAATGAAAGGATAGTGACAAAGCCACATTAAAGCGATCCACAAAGTTCACAAAAAAACAAATACTTCAGACATAGTAAAATCATTACTATAACCTGTGAGGCACTTTCAAGAGTGAGAAAAAAGGGCTTGTTGTGAATTTTCAGTCTTATTTGAAAAAACAAAGCATGCTGATGGTATTTAGGTTACAAAAACTGATATAGAACACAGGGTTTAACTACAATCCATTGTGCTTGTCAATATTCATTGATAGGAATTCAGTTTTAACAAACAATAACACAATCCCAACTCTCCAACAAGGGATGAGCGATGAATGAGTGACAGAATGCTTGCTCTCCCCACAAAGACAGCCTAGAGACCTCAGACTGGGGTTCCCTGAATGCAGCAGAGTATTGAGTAACGACCAGATCCCATTCAACTGTATCCTCTCAATGGGATTGACAATAAGAGAAGCGGTATTTTAATAGGGCTTTGTCCGTTTTTGAAACCACGTCGTGGCATTACACCGTGGGGTCTGGGCTTCGACGGCCAGTTTTCCAAGTGTCCAGGGGGACAAATCTGCTCGCTGCTCCCTGTGACTCGGACCCACCTAACACCCAAAGCTGCAGTCTCACTGTCCAACCTGCTCCCCTCGCTGACGCAGCGGCCCCGGCCCCCGGCCCCAGCCCCAGCTGTTCTCTCCACTCAACCAGGGCGGCGGGCGCCGACAGGCTGGTAGCCACAGGACAGCCGGGTGGCGGTCTAAAGATAGAACCGCTGGACGCGGTTCAACGCCTGCGTGACGCCGCGTCACTGCAGACGGCGCACACACGCGACCAGGGCCGAATCCAACGCGCCGATCCGAGTGTGCATACCTGGCTCAGGCACGTCCGTCTATCACAGCGTGGATGCGGGCCATTTACGGGCCTGTGTCAATGCAGTATTTGCTTATTCAGATCTCCATGTAGCATATGCTCAGCCTAACTGACAAGGTAAAAAATAAGATACATCATAAAGAAATAGCTGTTAGAAGGTTTTACCTATGACTGTTCCCACATAGTTTCTGTCTACACATTAGTGCATAATTCCAGGTTAGGTCGGGAGCAAAAAACCCTCAACTACCACAGCTTATTGACACTGCTGTTCTTCTTCTGACAAGTTTGTATGGAAAATACGAATATCAATACAATCTAATAAATCCCTTATGCTATATCCTTTGGTATAACTCCTTCAAACAAAATCAACCACACTTAATCTCGTAACGGCTCATTTCTCACTCACGGCTGCGGAGTGGTAAGCCTGATGAAATGATGGGCCCCTGCTTTAAGCTGGGGACACAAGGCAAAAAGAGAGACGTGGGTGTGTGTGTGTGTGTGTGAGTTGTGAGTGCGTGCGTGCATGTGTGTGTGCCACCCAGCGTCTCCAACTTACACACACAGGCTCTGGCCTGTCATCTGTCCATTTATACAGAGAAAAATCTCTGGGAATATTGCACTTGCACATGCTCGACAATGGTGTGACCATTCACCGTAGTCCCTCCTAGATAATAATACCATGTAGGAATATAAACACACACACGTTTCTAAAACCCACCGCAATTGTCCACATCATTTTTGCCAGTCTGTATGTGTACACAGTCTCCCACAATCAAGGGAACTGGAGCTTCCAAGCCTATCACTCCATCCTCCTTTTTCCCCAACCGCACACCATGCAGCTGGGCTCCCCGCCCCTACCCCCCCGCCCACCCCCCACCCCACCCCACCCCCGGTGATCACGTCGCTTAGCCCATCTGGTGCAGCTTCCTCAACATGATCTGGGTGAGGTCGAAGGTGGTGAAGCTGATCCCCACGGCGATGGGCCCTTTGACCCAGTTCATGCTGAGGCCCTTGTAGAGGCCGCGGACCACGCCCTCCTCCGACACGATCTCCCGCATGGTGCCCAGGATGGTGCCGTAGGTGTGGCCGGTCACGCCCGCCGTCTGCATGCGCCGCCGCACCACGTCCAGCGGGTAGGAGGCCGACTGGCCGATGAGGCCGGCGCAGGCGCCGAAGGCGAGCCGCTCGTAGTAGAACGGATTGGGCCGCCCCGTCCGCTCTGGAAGCCAAGGAGGGCGATCACAGCGATTCAAACCGTGAGTATCCGTTTGCCGTAACAGTCAGACACACGAAATCGCTGAGGCAGGAAGTATGTGGCGGTGCTGTATGTACCTGTGTGCATCTTTTTGAGCGTCTCGTATGTGTAAAAGCTGAGGCCGGCGTAGGGCACCACTCCCAGGATCGTGGGGTTGAACCCGCGGTACAGCGTCTTCATGCCCTCCTCACGAGAAATCCGCACAAACACGTGCATTATGTTGCTGTACCTACGGAGGGAGGGATAGACAGGCCGCAGGAAGAATGGGCGGGTTGGGTGAGAGAAGAGCAGGATGGCTTTGTATTTTTACGATGATGTGCTTTTTTACATTGTCTTTAACTTCCTCTTTATCTTTGGTGTTTTTTTATTCTCTAGTCAATATTTTGTATATTTTATTATGTCATAGTAATGCTGCTTGTAGCGCTTTGAGATTGTACTTACAATGTAAAGAGCTCTATAAATTAAATGTATTATTATTATTATTATTATGATTGATTGATTGATTGATTGATTGATTGATTGATTGATTGATTGATTGATTGATTGATTGATTGATTGATTGATTGATTGATTGATTGATTGATTGATTGATTGATTGATTGATTGATTGATTATGATTAGAATGGTTGGTTAGGCTCCATTTTACCAGGCCGGTATAAAGCTGCCAAATGAAGAACTTAGTTCCACCTGCACGTGGCTGGAGGGACGTCTATTTCCTTACATCTCTTTGGGGGTGACCGCCATCCTGGCTCGTACCATGTCCAGGGGGTAGGTCAACAGCGCGGCTGTGGTACCAGCCATCGAACCAGCTAGTAACCTTGGAAGCGGGGGGAGAGCTCTGCCCCATAAGAAGAAAAAAAAGGGTTAGCCTTTACTTTGAACCACCGTTAAAATAGTTTCCCCTCTGCAAAACTGTAGAATAAACCTTTTCTGTCTCAACACACAGACACAGCATTACGCGCCACAGCTTTGAAATGGACGCGCTATCAAGCTTTTGTGCTAAACTCTCTTCCGTGTGGCGGGCGAAATGAGACACACTTACTTGCCGTGGGTGCCATAGTAGCCTCCCAGCAGCCTCTTGTACTGCTCGTGGGCACAGAACTGGATGGCGGCGTACGGGACGACCCGTACCATGGTGGCGGAGTTGCCCCTCCACAGGCTGAGGAAACCATGCTTCAGATAGGTGCGGTAGATTAGTCTGTAGGCTTCCTGCGGAAGAGTCACACACACGCCGGGCGTTCAGCAAGAAAACGTCGGATGCAGGATATCAATCTTAATGGTTATACAAACTTTCCCCAAGTCAAGGGCTTTTATAAACGAAGAAGGGTACAAAGTCTGTCGAAGTGCCGGGCCGGAGCATTTGAGGGTTTGACTCACCTTGGCAGAGAATCTATTTGAAGACACTGCAAAGCGGAGTTGCAAAGGTCATGGTTACATCATTACAACATTGTAGACAATTGTGTGCATGCGTGCGTGCGTGTGGGATGTTCAGCTTACCTTGGAAGATGATCTTGGTTCTGTCCAGTGGGGCCACAGCGGTTTTGGCCACGGCCCCAGCTAATGCCCCGGAGAAGAGGGAGTTGAGGACCGACCGGGTCTGCTTCCCCACCGGCTGACACCCAGAGAGGGAGGAGCAGATAAAGCGAAACGCTAAGCAACCATAGCGCATTACTTAAGGCCATCCCAAGGCCACTCAAAGCCTTGCAATGTTTCTGGCTCATTACTTTCACCATAACTTCACAGTATGCAATAGTACGTCAGTCATTAATAAGCGTTTAAGAAAACTGAATAGGTATGGGTTGATTGATACAATTGCAAATTCAGACAATATTGATATCTTGGGGGAAAACATGATTTTTAAATCCTCCAGCCAAGCCTCTCCTTCCCTCTCCACCGTGTACTCCGCTATCCAGCGACTCACATCAGAGCTACGCTGGTTTTACTGTCCATGACAGGCCCAAACATGAAGCACAACAAGCACAGATACTCACAACCTGGCATAGGTATTCAATAATATGACCCCAGGTGTGCCCTTATGTATACCAATGTTGTATGTCGTAGCTATCGAATCACAGTTTACAACAATAGCTTAGTTTTTCATAAAGGGCCAAGCAGGGTTAGTCACCACCAATCAAATTTTTTGTTAACAGGGAAGCAGTGTTAAATAAACTAACCAACTTTGTTATTACCTCTGTGTTATTAGCAATGGTCTAGTCTAGAACTGCCTATTCCTGTTTTGGAGGTTCATCACGGATTATGACTGGGAGGCGTGGGTGTGCTGCTGACACACAAACTCAAAAGTTGGCTTAGGCATACCCGCGAGGATTGGAAAACTACCCCGACCTGCCCTGAGTCGACCAAAGATGGTTTGGTTTTCAGTCGGTTGTGAAAGAAGGCTTACATAAAGCGTAGCTCGAGTCATTGTCAAGCCATCTCAGGCAGGAGTGCTACTGGCAGGTTGTAGACCTCGTAAGGAGATCAGAAAAGTCCTATTGAAACAGGCAGACACCTTAGTTTTGGAGTATCAGTTTGTTGATACTACTTTAGCTTAATGATAGCTTGGGTGGAAATTTAAAGATGGAGAACGGAAGTTCCCCGCTGTAGCTAATGCAGCAATCTCCTGCAGTTCAGTTCATGACCTATACCCGAACAAAACAGACAGGCCTGGTGTCCCTGCTCCATTCCACAGATGCTTGGCATAGTGACCAGATGAAGGATAAAACAAATACACTCAGTTGGCAACATGGAACGCTAATGGAGAGGAAGGGACAATAGCCCCTAGTTCAAGGCTGAAGGCCTTAAAAGCTTCTGCTTTGCTCTATTCACAAACAGTGACATGACTACACGGCATTACATTACAGAGCGAGGATCAGGAAATATATTGAGGTGGTGTAACAACCATATAGGTTTAGAGACAGGTTGATATGTGAGGCCTCGATGATTACTGTAAGGTAACTATTACAGTGTTCTTGCATCTGTTGCCATTGAAGCTTTTAGGTCAAGCTGCTTTAACTTTCTTGCTCTTTGGTCAGACTTGGCAGCTGGAGGTCGAGGGGAACCACAGTATCCCAGTTTTCAGACAATTACCTCTGATTTGCTGGAGGAGGCCAGTGGCAGCACTTCTCCCTGTGCGAGTGCTGCCTGTTTTTCCTGGACTCCATTTCCCATGCCCATCGACTACAATCCGCAGCTGTCTGTACTCATGCACGCCACTAGGGGGCGAAAACGGCAGGCACTGTAAAGTACAGATGGAAAGAAAGGAAATGAGAAGAGCAAGAAGATTCAAACTGATATAAACTTGATAATTTTGAATTGCTACTATGCATTATGTTAACTCTGCTTCATACACCGCATAGTCAAGTAAAAATACTCAGAGTCAGCCTAATATAGGCAAAGGCCAACCCACAAATAAGGAAAAGGAAGATGTCACACCCTACAAAAGCATCAATGACCCACCCACTCTCCACTGAACAGGGTTAAATAACATAAAAGAGCAGAGAGACATTGCGTGCTTGCTCCCTTAAACAACAGGGTTTATTAATACTAGCCTGAGAGTTCAGCCATTCACACTAGCCATTCAGGACTCAAGAGCTAAGGCAAAGAATGTCAGCAGCCTTTCTGTTCCACTTATATAACCTTCGGGGTCCAGCTCTAGGCTATAATGAGCAATTAACAGCAAAGCTGTTTTTGTTTAGTATTTATTTTAGACTAGGGCTAGGCCTATTTTGTGTTACAAGGAATGCTGTAAAGAGATACTAGTGCTTGTTTTACAATAGTTTGCAAATAAAAAGGGGGCCCATTCTCCAACCAGTCTAACCATTTGCCAAACTGCGTACTAACTATTAGCCTATCCTAGTAACAGCTTGCCATCACAGCTTGTCTAGGTAAAGCAGTGGCGTGTTATTCCAATATTGCTATACAGAACAAATGTCTTCAGTATTGAAGGTACCTGTCTATTGAGAATAACAATAACAGAGACATATTGTAAAACTGAAAATAACCACTCATTCTAACAATATGCAGGAAAACCTAACTAAGCAAACGGAAAATCCAGATACAAGGCCTAAAAAAGCCATAGATCTTCAAGCTTCATAAAAATAAAAAATATTTACATTCTGATGCAGTGTCACTTGAAAATAGATTCTTTTAACTCTGAGGCAAACATGAATTCATGAAAAATTATGAAAAGTTTACAAAACAGAGGGGAAAAAGAGAGCTGATCTGAAATTCAAAAGCTTGGTGGGTAGAGGTGTCAAGCCATAGAGGGCTTCAAGCCAAATCTGGAACAAACCCCTTGTTCAACCCCTCACTCCCCTCGCATGTCTCGCCTTTGCCTTCACCTTCACCTCACCCTGAGAGTTTCTACTCACCCTCTTTACCCTCTCCCTCCCATGCATATCATTTTACAGTTCCTCTGTCAGACCGCGGCTCTGAGACTTGACTACAAAAGCAGCCATGGCAACCTCCACTTGGTTGGCGACTTAAAACTATTTTCACAGTTACATTATCATACTTAACCACGTAAGCGTGAGACAGAGCTGTTATATGGCTCAATTAATCCCCTTTGTGGCTAGAAAAAAAAAACAGAGATTCTCTAACTTTGGGTGCAATGTTCAAATAGCTTCATTCAAATGAGTCCTGACTCCAGTCCTGACATTACTTTGGTATTGCTCTCAGTGACAATATGTGACAAACTTGCCTCCATGTACAGTGACCAATGGTTGTGCCAAACCCTTATTGTGTCTAATATGACCACAAATCAATTGGTAATTCTTAAGAGGTAGCAAATATTTTGCATAGGCTAATAATAAATAACACTTTATTTTCATACATACTGTATACAAATATCAAGGATGGAAGGATGAAAGTTGGATTAAATTGTATTAATACGACAGGTTTGCTGAAAGAAATTCAAAAATCTATCAGTAAAGCAGAAACACTGATATGTTTTAACAACATTTCATTATAAAAAACTGACAGGAGTAACAGGAATAGTACTATAACATTACTTAACCACTAGTTTAGAAGCTACATTTACTGCACACATCACAAACAACTTGTGCACGTTGACTCTAAAAAAAACTATAATTAAAACCAGCAAGGTAGCGTTAACAAGTAGTTATCATCAAACTACACCAATGTCTTACCTTAAGTTCGTCTTCCACAAAAAAACTGACAACCAGTTTGGACCGTCGTCTAATTAAATTTCAGATCACGTTAGCTGGAAAGCAGATTTTGCACAGCAAAATATGAGCTAGCAACTAGCACTAATTTGCTAGCTTTGTGGTAAGGTTACACTCAAACTCTGTCCACGTTTAGAATGCAAAACTCCCAAGAGTACTTTTCCCATATATCACATGGCCTAAGTCGATAACAACGGAAACCACATTTATCACATATTTACAGTCCTAACTTTCACTGTCAGTTACTGTTCATGCCGATATGTGTCCGAAAAAAGCGCTGTGAGGACTGTCAAGACAGTACTAGATACTACAGATAGAGCAAGCACGATTGGATTGTGGGAAATGAAGTTAGGGTAGACCCTTTCTTGGATAGGTCCATTTAAGGGGCGTGAACTTGTTTAAAAGGTTATGTTGTTATCCCCTTTTCTGAAGACAATAGATTTCGAAATACCACAGTCACACTAAAACGTACGATGGAGCTTTTGTCGTTTTGTTTTATTAACATGCAGATTATTTAACTCATAAAAAACTGAGGGATGACAGACGTTTTCTCTAAAGATAGGTAAACACAGGCTACAAATGAGGATAAACACAAGGAATGTTTTGCTCGTAAGTATAAGGTCTGGATAAAAGTAGGCACAAAGACACGTCTTTACGTGTTTAGACTTTGACCGTTGTTGTTAATACTAGCATCACTGTTCTAACTGGGTCAGTTCCAGGCAGTCTTACGATCCTTCATCCTTGGATTAGTGTTTAACATAAATGCCAGGTCCATGCCTTGATTTTTCAACCTGCTGGGACAATGACTTGGAATGCATCTTTTAGATGGTACGTTCCAATGTGGGTCAACTGGAAAAGCCACGATAGAAAGACAATACTTAGGACATACTATTAATCATACCTTAGGCATTCAAACACGGAAAATGCAGCTTTGCAGGAAATGAATGGTAAAATGATGGCCCGAACAAGTTATTTAGCATGTTGAACTGTAGCAGTAGGTGCACTTAAATCAATGATCTTTCTGCCATGAAACATATTGCAAACACATTGCGTAAATTAGCTTAAATTAATGAATAAATGAATGCATTTTCAGCAAACAAAACGTCGTTATTTTTTTTTATGGTTTACTGAAAAATTGGTTCGGTTGTAACGTGAAAAAACTAAAAATTGCGGTCCTTCTACTAGATCCCTTTTCTCAATGAAGCTAAGTGAAATGTTTAGGAGAATGAAGCTACTTAAAATGTAAGCACAGAAGCTGTGATTAGATATCCTACACTTAAATATATATACACAACATTTTCACATTCTCTTATTTTTATTCCTCTAATATCCTTTTGGTTCTTAACGTTCGAAGAACCCAATTTGTCATGTGTGGTGCCTTCAGTTGGTGAGGCTCCCCTTTTTGCCAGTCCACAGCTCCTGGAGCTCCACCTTACAGCCTAGGTCTCGGAGAGCTCCTTTGCCCACATCGCTGCAGTCACGGTGGTTTGCTAGTGCCTGGGATATCAGGGCCTCCGCACCCATTTCCAGGATGGGCTGGGTGAAAATCTGTGTGCGAGCCACTAGGTTCCTTAACAGCATACATGCCTGTCTCTGCACAGACAGAGGATTAAAACGTGATATTACAAATCTTGAAGTTAACTTCTATAATGCATGTAACAATGGTTTTATTGGAACGTACGGTAGCAGATGCACTCTGCACTCATACCTGTACATTGACGTCTTTAGGGTGGGACTTCATAGCCTGCAAGGCCGCCAATGCCCCTCCATTCTCCATAATGACAGTGCAATTGTTGGGCTTACGCAAAGCAAGGACGCAGAGAGAAGCACAGCCCTGCTCACATACCTAAGAGCAGGAACAATGAAAAAAAGTAGTGTCTCTCCTGTTACACATTTTCTATTACCTGACAGTCAATCCATTGGTAAGCTGGTAAACATTAAAGACTACTCACCTGAGCATTGCTCATATGTCTATTCATGGAAATGACAATGAGCTGCACACCGCCCGCATTAACAACAGCGTCTTTTACGTCATCATTCCCTGCTATGGCACGTATGGCACTAAGCACCTGCCGCACCAGCTCCTGTAGGAACAGAATAACAAAGAAATACATACGTTATAAACACGACTGAGAAAACTGTTTTGTATTTGCTAACGATAACTCCTAGTACTGTACCTGTGACTCATAGCTGTCGGCCAGTAGTGTCATCATGAACTTTAGCCCTCCTAGGTCACAGATGTCTTGACAGAACTCATTCCTCACAGCCAGACGGGACAGAGTTGCACAGAGCTCACTGAGGACGGGGGTGCTATCAGGGTGTGCTAAGTAGGGGGAAACATTTGTATTTTAATACTTAGATTGAATACTACAACTGCTGACACTATTAAGCATTATCAGGGATTTTGGATTCCCTTTTAATACACAGATATTTTCACAGCAATTGTCAAATAAATATTTTGTAATACATTGTAACCTTTCACCTAATGTTTTTACCAGCCTGCAAGATTGCCTCACCTTTGGCAGCCTCAACAATGACTTTCAGGCCACTATTTTCCAGAACAATCATCTTGGCATGTTCATGAGCTTGACCAAAAGGCACTCTGATATCATCGTCAAAGGTCATGATCCTGAGGGCTAAACACGCCTCTTTGACCAGCTCTGCATTTCCCGTATGTTGTTTGATAGCGCCAGTCAAAAATGGCAAAACTCCAGCCTTGACTAAACTCTGCCTGTTCTTTTCATGCTTCAAACAGCAGTGACGCACCGTGCGAATGCCCACAATCGACACCACTGGATCCCCTCGGTATATCCTTAAGATGTTCAACAAGAGGCCTGTGCCCTCAGAGTCCAACAGATCTGGCTGTCCATCTGTGAGTGCTGCCATAGCAGACAAAGAGGCTAGCACAGCTTCCTGCTTCTCCACACTCGCTGTGCAACAGGACAGAATAGTAGGATAGGCATCCTTCTGGGCAGCCAGGTGCCTCTGAGCAAATCCAAGACAGCATTGCTCAGAGAAGCTTTTCAGAGCAGCAATCACGTCACTGTCAGTGGGATCAGCCAAGTCTTTTCCTTTCTTAAGGAAATCAAGGGTCTATTGGTGAAGAAATACAGCAATTTAGGGGGATGAACTTTGATAATACATTTCTACAATGTTGGTCATTTCAGGTCATATCTACCTGCAAGACCTGGTGACTTTGCTCCTCTGGTTTGTCACATGAAGCTGATGCGGGCACAGCTTTTACAATACAGGTTAGATCCACACCTATAACACAAAGGCAACTTCTGTAAACACCAAAGAAGAAAAGGGATCAACCGAATGGTATACAATTTCGCAGATATACAAGCTATAATAACTAGCTGCTCCATTTGTTGGCAATCTCCACCTTGGGATTCAAATTGTTCAACAGCTTCTCTCAGTGCATCCGCTGCATCCATCTCAAACTCATCCATATTCTCCTGGACAACCGCATCAAAGGTCTCCTGAGCGATCCTGCGTAATGCCATATTTTCAGCTCCAGCCTAAACACGTAATTAGAATTCAGATTACCATGGATGAGGAGCTTGTACTTTATACACTTGCCGAAGGTCCAAGGGACACAGTTTAGGGAGTATAAGGACCTAACTGCATAATACTATTTAGTAGTGCTAACTGCTTAACTATATTTGCTAATATTAGTTTGTCACTTGGCTTGCTAGCAATGAAATTCATAAGAGTATCAACAATACTACAGCTAACATTAACGTTGGATTATCTGAATAACTTTGTCTGGCAGTAAGAAAGTGAAACACAATCTAGCAAACGTCATAGTCGTATTCACTTAGCTAACTATCTCAGACGTTGGTGTGTGAATGCACAACAGTAATTTAGGGTCTCGCTCACCGGTATCAGAACACTACTACCATGAAGATACGAACAAAGCTAGTGCACGTTACACAGGCCAAGCCCAAAACGGGTTCGTGAATGAGTCCTATGTTAAATTGGTCTCGGCCGGAATTTGATATAATGCATTAACATTAGTTCCGCTCATATTTTACATATAATAGTCAAACCACCCAAATAAGATGTTACAGCTAGTCAAAGTACTTTAATAGATTTTAAATAAATACAAAATATAATTAGCCACCGGTAAAACTACTACTGCAACAGAAAATGTTAACTGATGCTGGAGGTCCCGGAAACATTTCTGTCGTGTGGAAACAACCTACGTCTTATCTTCCCCCATGCGCGTGCACCAGACCGGGAGTCGGCAGTACCGCGGCCCCTCCATACTACAAGAACGCATAACTGATCTTGAATCAGCGGGTAACGACCCTGCGCCAATCAACCGACAGTTAGCGACTGTTGATGTTTTTGTTGTCAGCTAAAGATGGCGACAAGCGGAGAGGCCCCAGAGTCTTGGTACCTCGCTCTGCTAGGCTTTGCAGAACACTTTCGCACATCAAGCCCCCCAAAGATCCGTTTATGCGTGCATTGTCTACAGGCAGTGTTTCAGTTTAAACCTCCTCAAAGAGTCGAGGCCCGAACTCATCTTCAGCTAGGCTCTGTGCTGTACCACCATACCAAGAACACTGAACTCGCCCGAAGCCACTTGGAGAAAGCGGTGAGTAGCCCCTTGGAAAGTCCGTGGATGTGCATCGTCCAAACCGGCAAATTAAGGCCGCTGCTAGAACGTACTACTTTAACTGGTGTTTAACCCAACTATTGATACTGACTAAAGTGCAGATGCAATGAGCATGCGTGCCAGTCGTTAGATTCCACTCCTGCTTAATTTCTTAAAATATGATTTAAAAGCTAGCTGAATTAACCTGTTGTTTTTCTTATTTCCCCCAGTGGTTCATCTCACAACAAGTATCCTTTTGCATAGATGTCTAAATGTTATGTGGGAGGAGGAAGGATGGTGATAGTTCAAATGTTCTGGATACTCTTCAGTGTATCTGGTTCCATTTCTGTACAAGGCTCTTGAATAATCCTTCATAAATATTATCAGATCCCCCAGTTTGAAGATGTTAAATTTGAAGCTGCAAGTCTTCTATCAGAGCTCTATTGCCAACAGGTAGGCGATTGTCAGCAGTCATTTTTGTTCAATAAATTCTAGTTGTAATTCTTACCAGACTGCTATTGCTCTTTGATTGTCAAACATCAGCATGTTGCATGTTCCTGTTATGCATACGTTGTATTTTGTTTTTCTCCAATGTAATAGACTGCAGGAGAGCCTATGGCCTATTAAGTAATCTGTACACTGTTTTTCCCCCCAATTAGCTACTTTTGCATGTAAGTGAACTCTAAAACCGTAAAATTAAGTAGCACACTGTTGTAATTTGGCTTAGTTTTAATTGTGGTGGAGTTCTACCCTTGCTTCACACCGTCAATTCTATTAATTATTCTCATGTACTTTTTTTTTTTTAAGAATTTGGTTGACTCAGCAAAGCCCCTACTACGAAAGGCCATTCAGATATCTCAGCAAACTCCATACTGGCACTGCAGACTACTCTTTCAACTAGCAGTAAGAGAACAGCACCAACTGTCCAAGTCACAAAGCAATTTACTTGGACCAAAATATAGACAAATACGTTTTATGTTATTCTATTTTATTCAATTTGACGTTTTATTTTTTGGAGTTATTATTTGTCCTTACATGCCCTGTGTTCCCCTCAGCAACTACACACTCTGGAGAAGGATCTGGTATCTGCATGCGACCTCCTGGGGGTGGGAGCAGAGTATGCCAGAGTTGTTGGCTCTGAATACACCAGGTATTTGAAACGTTTCACCATTATGACATTGCATCACAGGTTCCAGTATTTGCTTGTAGTACCCTCCATCTTCTTGTTGATTACACATGATGAAACCTATTCTAATAATTCTTTCATATTTTCTAACTCTTTTATAGAGCTCTCTTTCTTTTGAGTAAAGGCATGGTAAGCATCTACATATTAACTTATACATAAAGTCGACTTTTCATACTCTTCATGCTTTTTGTGTACACGTTGCTAATCGGTGATCTATTGTCATGATAATAGTGTTTCCTCCTCAAAGCGACTGCTACGCTGGTGGTTTTTACTGAATCTCCTCCACCTAATGACTGGAGTGCCTCTGTCTGCAGCTGCTGCTGATGGAGAGGAAGCTGGGCGAGGTGCACCCTCTGCTGACGCTCTGCGGGACCATCGTGGAGAACTGGCAGGGAAACCCCATCCAGAAGGAATCGCTCAGGGTCTTCTTCCTGGTGCTTCAGGTCACCCACTACCTGGATGCCGGCCAGGTTAGCTTGGCTCCTGTCCTGTCTTGTTCAGTAGCAGGAAACAATCCAGCTAACATAAATAAGCGTTTGATGGGTGGCAACATTTTGTTTTTAGTATATGTATTCAGCTCCAACCTATTCAGTTGGAGCATGAGAAGTTCATAAACACAACAAAATCGAAGTATCTTTGCCCTCTTAGGTGAAAAGCGTTAAGCCGTGCCTGAAGCAGCTGCAGCAGTGCATTCAGACCATCTCTACACTCCATGACGACGAGATCCTACCCAGCAACTCAGCAGACCTTTTCCATTGGCTGCCAAAAGAGCACATGTGTGTGCTTGTTTACCTGGTGAGCTACTGCTCCACAAAAATAACTCACACAACTGTAATTCTTGCCAAAGCTTTTATGCCAGACCATCATCTTTCTTGTCAGGTTGTGTTAAAAATTTGCAGATTCCGAGAACTGCTAAAAAGATCGAAATAATGACTTGTCTCCCTAAATGGCTTATGGTAACTGAATTATTGTAATTTTTGGATCAAAATCTCTAAAGGTCACTGTTATGCACTCCATGCAAGCGGGGTACTTGGAGAAGGCGCAGAAGTACACAGACAAGGCTCTCATGCAACTAGAGAAGTTGAAAAGTGAGTGAAGTTAAAATAGATCTGTTTCCGTGCAGTAATAGGGCTTTGTTTTAACCCTGTGTGTCTGTCTGATTTGTCAGTGCTGGACAGCAGTCCTATCCTCTCCACCTTCCAAGTTATTCTACTGGAGCACATCATCATGTGCCGACTGGTCACTGGACACAAGGCCACTGCTTTACAAGAGGTTGGTAGCATGTCTCATCTACTGTAGGGATTGCTTGATGCGTTTTATTAGATATCTCTCTCTCTCTCTCTCTCTATCAAGAGACAGACAGACAGACAGACAGACAGACAGACAGACAGACAGACAGACAGACAGACAGACAGACAGACAGACAGACAGACAGACAGACATCTCACTATCTCGCGTAGGCAGGCAGGCATTTAAAATAACAAGTGTTGTTTGTGGTCAGATTTCCCAGGTGTGTCAGCTCTGTCAGCAGTCTCCCCGGTTGTTCTCCAACCACGCGTCCCAGCTCCACACCCTACTGGTGAGTCACACACAGCGGGCTCTCCCACATCAAACAAACAACCACACACTTGAACTTTAAATGAAAATGCAAATCCACATCAAAACGTCCATTGATATGTATGAACAAGAAAACAGGAATGAAAATAGCAGATGGAATTGTTGCAACGTACTCAACTATTTAGTAATAAATCTTATTTTTTGTATTCTAGGGTTTGTACTGCATCTCAGTTAACTGCATGGACAATGCTGAAGCTCAGTTCACCACTGCGCTACGGGTAAGTCTGTATGCCGTTGGTGGGGATGGTTTTAAGATTAAAGCATTTATGATTGACCCAAAGAAGGCTTGTTCAAGGAACACTTGAGAGGAGATGTTTATTTTTGCATAATGCAGTGGAAAAGATGTTTGGCAATGCTACCATTAGGAAGACCAGACTTTGACACAGAGTGTGGGGTTTGGTTTTACTTCATAACTTACGTAAGAAATTGCAGTCGCTGGAATATTTTGCTGCTGATTTACAGCCAGTGAAGAATTTGGTGGCTAAATGATTTCTCAATAGAAAATATCAATATCTTCCCTAGAAGGGGCCCTAGGCCCTTGAAGGAAAGACAGTGGTAGCGTGCTACAAGAAAAGGGCAGAACATAGTAAACCAGGGCACTCTGGAGTGCTGTTATGGCCGTGCAACTTTCTCAAGTCATACAACTGTCTTCCCCAGCTGACGACACACCAGGAGCTGTGGGCGTTCATTGTAACCAATCTGGCGAGTGTGTACATCAGGGAGGGCAACCGACAACAAGAGGTCAGTATGGTGTTTTGACAGACAGTTTGACAGACCGCTATCTTTTATGTTCTGTTGGGGGAGTGGACTGGCCTTTAGTTTCAACTTTGCTTTACTTTTGTCAGCTGTACAGCCTCCTGGAGAGGATCAACCCAGATCACAACTTCCCCGTTGGGTAAATGACAATGCTTTTATCCAGTTCCTACCCCACTATTATGTCTCTGGAAAATGTGTAAGGTTACATTCCAAACCTAGCGTAGATGTTTAGCTATATACAGAAAACATGGCTGTGTTTTCCCCCAGCTCCCACTGTCTGAGAGCAGCAGCCTTTTACATCAGGGGGCTCCTCTCCTTCTTTCAGGGTCGTTATAACGAGGCCAAGTGAGTAGTGTTCACGTCATTATTCTTTTTCTTACTCCCAAAAATATATTATCATATTTTTCTGAACAAATCGTGAACCTTTTTGTGTGTGTATGTGTGTGTCTCAACAGGAGGTTCTTGAGGGAAACTTTGAAGATGTCTAATGCTGAGGATCTGAACAGACTTACGGCTTGCTCTTTGGTTCTCCTGGGACATATTTTCTTTGTGCTGGGGAACCACAGGGTAAGGACGGTTCTTGTTTATACGATCTTTCATATCGTTCTTCCCACTGGCACTTTTGAACCTGGCCTGGGTTGGATGAGTTTTGGTATGAAAGTCTACCTGAATCGAGGTGGAGCGACTTTAAAAGCAGCCCTCTTTCTCCTTAATTTCAGTTAATGCTAGTTAGTGGCTTTGCCAACTGGTCAATTCGGCTCTAAACAAGGATTCTTTTTTAAAGTTATGGATAAAATGATAATGTTAGGGACTTTTAAAAGGAACTGTTACCATAATTTAACGTTCATTTTTATTTAGTAATAAACCTATTTTGATAGGCAACATTTTATCGCATTGGCCGTAGTTTGAAGTTTTATTAAAAACCTCATTTGAGCCTCTATAAACGAGGAAAAAAAGATCTATAAGTGGGTGCTTGACCGATGTTTTGGCACGGTTTTTCTTTTCAGGAAAGCAACAACATGGTGGTTCCTGCCATGCAGCTTGCCAGCAAGATCCCAGACATGTCTGTCCAGCTCTGGTCTTCGTCACTCCTCAAGGGTGAGTGGGCCGCTGCTTCATTGACTTGCCCGGGGTCCCGGTCTTGAACGGTTATGGGTGTTGTTTTTAGTTCATGTATACTCATTAAGTCTACCACATCTCAAATTAGAATTCAGCATTGGTGATACGATCTCTTAAAATGTGTGTCCATTACCACATACATAGGCATCAATATTGTATGTGTTGGTTTAAAAAAACAACAAAAAAATGCCATCAATACAGTATGTTTTCTTCCCAAATAATTGTATTTTCCTTAAAGATCTGAACAAGGCCTGTGGGAACACAATAGACGCTCATGAGGCAGCTCAGATGCACCAAAACTTCTCCCAGCAACTCCTGCAGGACCACATCGCCGCCTGCAGCCTTCCAGAGCACAACCTCATCAGTGTAAGCCACTCTTTATATCCCCCCACTAACCAATTGATCACGTGGCAAATCACAGTATTAACCCATTGTCCGTAGAATCTATATTTTGCAATAAAGTCTGTGCCAGAATACTAGTGTTAATCCCATTAAACACACACAAAAAAATCATATCCACAGTTAGGTTTTATAAATGCTTTTACAATGAGTTTAACACGCGTCGTGTTGGGTTCTAGTGGACAGACGGCCCTCCACCGACACAGATCCAGGCCCAGAACGGACCAACCACCAGCCTGGCCAGCCTTCTCTGAAAACCCAAGGACAAGAGAGAAATGGAGGGTCAGTAGAAGAATGGAGAAAAACAGGTTGTGTGTGGCATAATGAGAAACTAGGGACAGATTCATTTAGATATGTTTATTTGTTAATTTTATTACTTATACCTTTTTGCAATTTTAACAACAACAGTGTTTAGAACACAGGATGGACGGAACCTGGTTTGTTTTTTGGGCAGAAAAAATATTGAGACCAGGGGAATTACAGGAAAATGGCACTGAGAACGGTTTTCCATTCGGAAATCTTCTGGTGAAACATCACTTTAAATATTTACGTGTGCACGCGCTGAAGAGAGAAAATTAGCTTGTTTCCCTAGTTTCTGTTTGTAACCCAGGCACGAAGAAATATTCAGAGATTATCTGTCTATTATATTCATTGGATCCTTTTTTGCGTGTGCTGCCATTTGATGGCTGAATATAGATGTGATGGCTGAATATAAATGTATCATATTTTTAGTTTTAAATAGAGGTTTTAAAGAACATGTTTCAACGGCATTCATCTATATTTGATGTTTTCTATTTTTTATTTTTGTATTGGCCACAAGGACATCCAATTTCATTCAGATTTTTTACTATTTGTGCAAGATGCATAATGGAGTAACTTGGGAATTTGTGATAAAAAGTCCTTCAGAAGCTAAATACAAATCGGGGAACAAGATCCAGGGGAATTGTTGGAATTCATTTTAATACATTTCAAGTTCAATTCCACTTGTTGGTTTTAACATTATTCTCGTGGTATTCTTCAATTCTGAACTCAATTTGAATTGACCAAAGTAAACAGTCTAATCATTTAAAAAAGGGTAATGTCACCTTGGTCACCTAGACATAATGAATCTATTGGTAGGCGTTTTGATCAAAATAAAACTCATGAAAAGTACCCACTACAGCCAGGGGAGGGTGCAGTAGATCTGTGCAGTATTTTAACAACCTGTTGTAATACAAAAATACTCCGACTTTATTAGTCAACACTTTTTATTTGGTGTCATAAGTCACATCAGATTAGTGCTATCATTTTTATTGATTCTCTTTTATTTAAATGTCGAGGACTTTTGTACAGCCTTAAATATGCAGACTCATCTTTTACAGCTACACATTTTATGTAACAATGATCCCTGTGTTTAAAATATTAACTTTATTTTTAGCCAGTAAATCCCTTTTTATTAGATTTGTAAAGCTTGACTATTTATATACTACATTTGACAAAGCTATTTTGCCTAGTTTTACTTCTGTTGTAGGTACTTTTTTTGTATAGAAATCCCAGAAAGAACAGCATTTTTAATATTTTCTTCAACAATGATGGTTTTATAATGCTGGATTTGGTACATTATGAAACAAGTACAATAGAACTAAGACAAGTTTTTGTTCTTTCCCTTTACTGTAATTTATCCTACGTTTTTATTTACTGTCTCTTCCAACATACTATTGCTTTAAAAATAAAAATTGTAAAGTGATTTGTAGGACGTTGTCACATTTATTTGCCTTAACCACCTGCAAAATATAGGTTATGGAGATATTTATGTCAGTTGTTGTATCTTTAACTATATATATAAAAAAAAACTATTACCCACAAGTTTCTAAATGTATAAAGAAATTTGTGTAAACTTTTAAAGACTTTTGTATGGGAGCAAATTATGTCAATCCTCGGTTAGAGGAGAAAAATACCGGCTCAAGCTAATACTGGTTGATTATGATAAAGCAATACTTCTCTGAATTTGAAATAGATTACTGTGACTCTTTCAAAATATATGGAGATGTTGCACAAGGCAGTTTCACTTATTAAAAAAAGGGTGAGTGAGATTCTTCATCAGTTCTACAGTGTGGCTGTTATAGATGCTTATTAGGTAATGGGTGTCTTGAAAGCAGCTGAGGGGAGGCCTTAGTCACTTCCTGCCAAATAGTGAGTCTGTCCGCGTAAGGCTACTTCCTGCATTGTTACAGTGCTTAATGGGGATTAAGTTGAAGCTGTCATGTTGTTACTGGCGGCCATTACCACATGCAGGGAGAGAGAGAGACACACACACACTCAGAGAAAGAGAGAGAGAAAAGAACAGAAGAAAAGGGAAGCTAAAATATTATCAGTGCTGCATCCGAATGGAATTGAAGTTAGATCTTGGCTTTAGATTGATTGCTTCTCATTAGATCCATAGGAATTCAACTATCATATCACAATTTATTTCAAAAATCACTTCCTGGTTCATTTATCATAATCTCTTGCTCGAATGATATTAATCAAATATGGAAAATAAACAAAGCCTACAAAAGTAAACGACAATACTTACAGTAAAGTGAACCAAACCACTGAACTTTACAGTATCTAAAGTGTGTGCACAGTTCTTCCTCAGTAATGCATTTCAGATTGAAAAAAATCATTAAAGACTGCATGGAGATTCAGATTCAGGTTGAAGGGGGATCTTTATACAGTTTTTGGATGACAAGTGACGACTGAAATTACTGAACAAAGACACAGCTGAACATTGCATTCTGTGATCACACACTTAGTTTTTAGTTTAAAAAAAATAAGGATTAAAGTTGTTTTTTAATTTACCCAAAAGCCTCAAAATTGAGAATTAGTGTGGAAGGACATAGTTTGATTTTAATCTTTTTATTTTTATTTTTTTTTGAAATAATGTTATTTATTTACCGACACCCCTTATTGTTTTATTCACTTTTTTTCACTGTCTTTCAACGTTTTGATGTCATGTAAACCTCCAACAAAATCCATCTCATTTATTCGGACACTAACAAATTCCACAGTTTGTGTTGTTTACAAGCATGCCAATGTGGTGAAGCCTCCAACAAAAACAAATATTGTGTACGTTTGCATATATTACCTCACTTCTCACAAACTAGAACACAATGGAAAAACAAATAAAAAGATGCATGTTCCTTTGGAAATATGTTAGCTGCTATATCATCTTATATGATTTGACTTCCCATCAACATGAACAAAAAGTTGGTCTTATATACACACGCACATGAGGTTCTTTGGCAGAGTAGACAATCAGATCAGATGACACAGCAGCATTCAGCGGGCCCTTTGTGACTGTGGGGAAGAACAGGAGAACAAAGCTGACAAAGCATTCAAGGTTTGAGTTTTTAAGTTGCCTATTCCTCCCCCCAATGATTAGTCCATAGGCCCACCTACATCCCCCCAAAGTGGAATACATACTCTTTTTTATTTGTTTCCCCGATGTGCAATGAGAGTAATAGGACTATTAATGGCCAGATGACTACCCCTGCCTTTAATGTATGATCAAATGTGACGTCTTTGTGACTGTCCATCATTCTATGAGAGTGCTGGATTTGGCTGCCTGCAGTGGAGATCAGTGAGGGAAACCCTACAGACCATGCAAGTTACAGTTTGTAGTCTACTGCCATAACAATAATTGAGGGTTCACTTTGGCCTGTGCTGCTGCTATGACAGCCATACATTCAAATGTTATGTTTAGTAGGCTACTCGTTTAGGATCTGGTGTATCCATCCAATTCTACATAGTTCCTATTGTGGGTTATAGGGTCAATCTGATTCAGGATCTGGCGTGTATGTCCTGACTGAACAAGAGGGGCCAGGGGCCCATCATGGACATCGACGTTTTGCCCTTTGGTGGTCAGTTCTTCAACGATGTGTTCTGGTCGTCCTGGTATGTTGAGGTGCGCATGCCCATTGAGACGACGCCGCGGCTCCATGTGTGTTGAGGCGCATTATTTGGCAACAGAGGCGGCAGCGGGGAGGGCCGAAAAAATAGGGTATCCCCGGGATTTTAATAAAAACAACGAATTCTCGTGTTTTATTGAAGATAAAACTACTTCTGGCTGAACATCGCTTGAGGACCGGTCATAAATCGATCAAGTAAGTTAACCGCGGCGTACTACAAGTTTTTTTAGTGAGGGGATTGAGGAAGCCTTTTTATTCGGACTTGTCGCGAGCCAGGTCTTCCTCCACCTATCTGTGACGATAAAGAAGCTGATGGGCTGTTGAAAAGTAACACTTCCCCGCAGAGGCAAAGCCACTTGGGCGCAGGGAGGGGGCTTTCCTGCAGGCAAATAAGTAATATTCTTTGGAATTGGAGATTAATACTATTACTTTGTCAATTTGTTGTTTGTTTTGATCCCATCAATTTAAGAATTGGGTCGGCTGATGAGTAGTGATATCGCCGTCAGTTGGTTCGCTTGTCGACTGCAGTGCAACTGTATTACTTACGAGTTGTAAATGATGTTTTGCTCACTCCTCAGCCAAGTTCGCTCCCTTTCTTTGATGAGGGATCCCAGGTAAACATCATGCAACACCAATAGCGACCTTTAGTTCGTGTTTAAGGCTTGCCATACTTATTTTTATTCGGTAAAGTTCACCACGTCTCCCGTTAGAATGCTTTTGGGGATTTGGTTCTGATCAGATGACCTGAAGCTTGTCTATTACTTTTGCTAGTTAAGTGGTTTCATTTTGTCTGGCATGCTCGCCAAAATGTCATGGATGACCAGATTGTAGTCTTATGAGGTAGATGGGTTTATGTTGCCAAATGCAAATGTTAGCTTGCTAAACATCTTCTGATGTTGCTAAAGCCGGCTAGTTCAAGTTGCACATGCAGACAGCGTGGGTTTGTTTTGGATTTTAAAGGGGGGGATTAAATGTTGCGAAGATATGGTGTAATGGTGGACGTTCTGTACACTGCAGTTGAGACCCGTGGCACCACTGTTGGTTCTGCTATCTGGTAGCTAATCTTCCTACTTCGGTGTGACAACCGTAGTCTTCCTCCTCTTAAAGCTGAACACACACAAACTCCTCTCAATGAGACGCACACACATAATCTCCCCTGCTCTGTTCGGAGCATTCAGCGCGGCGGTGTGGAACGAAGTTACTTATGACTGAGCCAGTGTCCCTGTCTAAACCGCTTTCAAAATACGTTTTACGTTTCGCATATGATTTCACGCTGTTTCAGAATGCATACTCAAATTGCATGATGTTCTGTTATTCGACGAATGAGTAGAGATTTTTGTATGACTGTCTTGATATTTAGAAAAGGATTTGGTTTAGTTTAAGCTATAATCTCTTGGCTCACAAGAAATTAAATAGTCTTTCCTCATTGTACAATTCAATTAAGAAAAGCACATTCTATTTGTAGTGTTCGTCAACTATTAGTCAAGCCTTCATCTTGTAGAATTATGTTAGTTCTTCCCGCAAATGATGGAAATGGGGATTATTTTCATATAAAATGTAACTATATGGGGATAACAGTCGGTTGGCGTAATTTGTAGTAGCCTTCTCACAAAGTAGAGACATAAGGGATTGTGTTTGAGTCTTAGGGAGTAATAGCATAGCATTAGTGTATTTAAATTATATAGTCAGTACATTTTCCTTGTTGGAGTTCTGGAACGAGCCATCAGTTGTCCAGCAAAACAAAGGCTTTGGGGGATATTATTTGCATATAGACAATAGGTCACAGGATTGTATTGACAATCACTAAGGCAGAGTTCAAGGAGGATTACTTGCATGAAAATGTGAGTTTTCCTTGTTAAGAAGAGGTTCGGTGGAGAGGTTTAAACGGACACTATACCTGCCACATAGCAGTACCTTTTATTTGGAGATTTCAAATGCCTGTCATGTCTTTACTCTGGTTGATGCAGCAGAATCCAACACACAGTAGTCCTGTCAATTTTAATAAAACCTGCTGTGGGCCTGCATTTAAAAGCTAGTTTATCGTTACGTATAGTAGTTGAATGGGCCAATATTGTCCCTGTGTTAAAATGTAACCAACATGGTAAAATTCACACCATACTCTGGCATTTTTGTAGCTGACATAAATATTGCCAGGGAACATATTGACAGAGGTAAAACATTTTCGCGAAAAAGTGAGTTCAGATACTCCCAACAAACTTTCTCCATATTTTCATATTCAAAACCGGAGATGCTTCTCAATGTGAGGCTATGTAGCATATAGGCTACATCTGATCAGCCTATCCCAGACAGCTCAATCAGCAGGCCATTAGAGGTCGGCCTACACCTCCTACTTGGTGCAGTTTCTCAAAATACAACTTATTTGATTCCATGTCTAAATACAGAATTGATTGTCTAGAAAAGAAGACGTGGAATTATACAATTTGTGGTATGTTCCTGGAGATGCTCTATCGAGGAGAACTGGTAGAGCAGCTTCCAACTAATTCACCCAAACATATTCCTCAGCCATTTTGTTCCCCACAGAAAGATCACACCCCTAATTGCAAACATTATGTTACGCTCGGTTCAGAGCGGATGGTACAAGGTAGACATGGCCAAACTCCTTCAAGAAGACATAGCAGAAATGTTTGTACAGGTTCAACCCTGTGAATAGCAGTAGACTAGCGTAGTCAGTTATGTTCGACTTTGCAGAGGGAGAGGGAGACACACGGATGCCTGGCCCGATGATGCAGGGCAGTACTGCCGGTGTCATGGAAGCGTTTCACTGTGTTTTAGACAGCCAACACTGCCTAGATACCAGGCCATACATAGGTGGTGTTTCACTTAAGGGCATTTATTTTAGACTAGAATGATCGAATATTTGTTTTATGGGGTAAAAATCTATTCCTGACAGATCGCTGTAGACTTCAACCTGCAATAAGATATTGGTGCAGCCGGGCACAGCAGTGACGATGGTGCAGAAAAGCACGCTCACCTCAACTTATGTATGTATGATGACAGCCGTGCAAAATTGAATTCGTAGTGAGGGAGCCACAAAGGCGTCCCCGTGGTTCTTGGCCCGGGTGAATGGTCAAGAAGGACGAGGGCTCAGTGTACTTCGGCCCTTTCCTATAGGCCAGACTAAGACTGATGCTGCCAACCTACATTCTGATCACAGGTTTCTATTTTTCATGCACGGGCTGCGCTCTTAACGTTTCTCTGTATAGAAAAGGGTTGAAATGGTGGCGATAGAGGCCTAGATTTGGAGAAAGGTGGCACTCTGTGTGTGTGTGTGGGTGGGTGGGTGGGGGCTGGGGGGGGGGGGGGGGGGGGGGGTGCAGATGTATGAGGTATAGGCTACGTAAGGCCTATGTTGAGTTACCACATTGAGATGAAATCAGAAACCTGGCGTCCATTTAGGCCCTTCCCTGTAGCTTCCCCGTTACCAGGATCCACTGCCCTTCAATGGGAGGTCAACATCCACCCATAGCAGGGGTTAGGGTTAACCCTAACCCATAGCAGGGGTCGGGGGAACAGGCGCTCTTACTTAGGACAGCGCTATATTCAACTCATTGTGACTTCAGATCCATCAGTATGATGACTGGAATAAAACTTGGCGGTATTTAACACACAGCCCCCCCTCCTTCTCCTCCCTCTTTGCCCTCATCTTCCTCCACAGACTTGTTTGGAATGCCATGGCGCCTCTCGCGCTGGCTTCCCTCCCCGACACCTCCCTCATTTTCAGTCTTGGCTACTCGCACCCTCACTGTCTGTCTCTCTACTTTAAGCCTCTTCCTGTAAGCCCCCCCACTCCCCCCTCTCTCTTCCATACAAGCGCCTCTATCACTGTAAAAGCAGCGCTGTTCAGTCCAGCATCCGAAGGGTTAAAACCTGCCCCAGTCTGCCGCACACACATGCACCCGGCCACATACGCACAGTGGCCGACCGGTTTAAACCGGTTCTCAGGGAAAGTGCTTTGTGCTCCCACTGAATCCTGGGAAGGGTCATGTCATGTGTGTCTCAGTGATGTCAGACTGGTTGGGGGGGGAGAAAAAAAATACTTGAGTCAGCTCTCTGTTATCAAATGGTAGGCTGTGTGTGTGTGTGTGTGTGTGTGTGTGTGTGTGTGTGTGTGTGTGTGTGTGTGTGTGTGTGTGTGTGTGTGTGTGTGTGTGTGTGTGTGTGTGTGTGTGTGTGACACAGGTATGTTTGATAGGGGAGAGCCGTCGGATATCCCAACCCTCGCCTAACTGTTCTGAGAATTGGAATATTGATCGGATGGAGTAGTGTGCGCGCACAGTGTTACTGAAATATGGCCCCCATGTTAGAGGCAGTGGGTTGTTTTCCTTTCCCCACAACTGCTTCCTGTAGCGTGTCACTGGCCAGACGGAGGGCCGGCGTGAACAAGAGCGAGTGCTCTATTTATTTATGGAGGGCAAGATCGCCCCCCCCCCCCCCCCCCGCTCCGTACCGTGCGTGACGCAGAACACAGCTCCACACAGTGTGCAGTCTGTCTGTCTGTCTGTCTGTCGTCGTCTGTCCTGCCCGAAGCTCTGCGTTCAAACAACACCCTGGCTTGTCTCTAGGATCTCCGTGGATCTCGCTCGTTCTCAGTTTGAACCGTGCGTCCTCCCGTTGCCTCTGTTCTCTCCCACTTTGTTTCCGTGTCCGCCGCACCGGTTTTGTTTTGACGGGTGAAAGGCGGGGATTAATGCCCGCCAGCATCTGGGCGGCTGGCACCGAGGTGGTGTGTGTGTGTGTGTGTGTGTGTGTGTGTGTGTGTGTGTGTGTGTGTGTGTGTGTGTGTGTGTGTGTGTGTGTGTGTGTGTGTGTGTGTGTGTGTGTGTGTGTGTGTGTGTGTGTGTGTGTGTGTGTGTGTGTGTGTGTGTGTGTG
This sequence comes from Aplochiton taeniatus, assembly GCA_017639675.1. Taxonomy (NCBI): domain Eukaryota; kingdom Metazoa; phylum Chordata; class Actinopteri; order Galaxiiformes; family Galaxiidae; genus Aplochiton; species Aplochiton taeniatus. The sequence goes on from CM030189.1 coordinate 4,523,104, forward strand.
TGTGTGTGTGTGTGTGTGTGTGTTCCATCCCCCCATCTCAATGTCAATCCCAGCGCCATCTGACCGAGTGAGCTGCTGTAAAGTCTCTGTGTCCAACTAACGTTGCCCACTTTGTCCGAAGGCCAACATCTGTTGGGGCTGAAATTTGCTTCATGGCAGCCACAGGTTTTTATTTCAAAGCCTCCTACGTTTTGCCATCAGCGATACTATTTTAAGGCCAGCTATGGGTCAACTTCTCAACAACTATTTAGGCCATACTATGCTATAGGTTACAAGACCTGATGCAGTGTCTGGTGCGGTGCCGCCCTTTTATTAATAAGTGCACAAGCGCTATCTTTTCCATCTATTCTGTTAAAATCCAGTACATTGTGGCAGGATACTTAACAGCAATCCGGACTTCTCCCAGAACTGGGTTTGAATAGTGGTTTTGTACACGTGTCCAAAGCCAACCCAGCCTTAATTATAGTCTAGCTGGATTAAATTAGACTGCCCCTTTGACTCAGGGTTTTGCTCAATTACTCATCGGTACCCTCCATCGTGTAATATATTGTCATAAAGATAGTTTAGGTGTCAGATGTTCAGATGCGAAACACAGTCTATTTGTTTGCTGAGATGCCTAGTTTAGGTTTTTGTTTACTTCTCTTTGTGTGTTCAATTGACCGGGTTCAACATTTCTCTTTGCCCTCATCTGCATTAAAGGGGATGTCTGAGGAGGCGGTTCGCCAGACGCGCAGCCAGAAGAGGGCGCTAGAGAAGGATGTTCTTCCCCTGGCTACCGAACTCACCTCGTCGGAGAGCGACACCAAGCGGCCCAAACTGGACCAGGCCGAACCCGGTCCCGAAGACTTCCAACCGGACCAGACTCAAGCCGTACCCAGACCTGACCTTAAACTGGCGCGGGACGCTCAGGACCGGACTAGCACTGGAGCTGAGCCTGAGAAAGAACCCGACTCAGAGCCCAGCCAGTTGACTTTACCGTTGGTTTTACCGTTAGCCCACAAACCCTCCAACGAGGCCCAGGAGCGGATCCCCGTGCCGCCGGAACCGAGTTCAGACATTCGGACGGACCACAACGCGGCCCGGGTAAAGAAAGAGGCCGCCGTGTTAGACGTGAGGAGCCGGGCCCGCTCGTCAGAACCCAGAGTCTCCGGCAGTCTCCTGGCAGCCGGGGAAGTAAAGGCAACCATCAAAGTGGAAGTGCAGAGAAGCGAACAGCCAGTGGATATGAGTACCTCTAGAAGGTGAGAGACCCAGGCTCCTATCTTTGAGCGCGTAATGACTACAAAGCGCAGTGTGACAAGCCCCCTGATGACTTGTCGATTTTGTGTCGCACATCGAGCTAGCTGCCAACAAACTGATGAGGCAACGTCACTTAAAGCTATGGGCATTTAGCCCGTTTTGGGTCGTAAAACGAATTCTTCAACTTTTTTACACGTTTTTCCTGTTTATTTCTTAAGTTCCTTTCTAATAGTAATCTTTTAATTACTCTACATCTTTCTTTATTGTAGGTTAGATCAGAGTTTGTTAGAGAGAGTACTCTGGATGGAGGGGTGAGGGTTGTTGTCGTCAAAAGTGTACTTCTAAACTTTACGTCTGGCCCTCCTTCCATTTTCCCCAGTCACCACCTGAACCCTAAAAACTCAAAATGAAGCCTGTGTGTCACAAACCGGTTCCAGCCGGCCGTTGCCATGGTTTCCACTGTGGAAGGAACAGCAAGGGGAGGGGGGCAGAGTGGGGGGTGTCACGTGATGACGACTTTGGGGTCATGTGACCTCTTTGGAATTGTAGTGATTAATCCACAGGAAGTGATGTTGGCACTAAACCCGGTGGGGATTCTTAGAGACACACACATACACACACACACACACACACACACACACACACACACACACACACACACTCTCGCACACAGTGTCAGGCTGTTTCTGAAAGACGAACTTTACTTTTTCAACGCCTCTGAGACTGTGATACGAGTTGGCACTACTTCACTTGTGTACTGAAGTTCGTATTTAAATCTCCATAACAACTGCTGAAGTTAGTCTATACACGGGTTCCATATGACAAAACGTCAACCCCAACGCTGCTATTGACATCAAGTCAAGGTGAACTGCTAATCTCTGTAGAATTACGGCTGGACAGTCTGTAGAGTCTCCCTGTTCTTTAACAAGTCAACACAGGCCAACATTATTTGATAAGAGTGTCTGGGGGGCGGGGGTTTGCAGTTTAGCTGAATGAGACGTTCATGTTTGTGAATAACAGAGGGTTTATGATAGATACTAAAAGGTGTGTTATCCTCTTTTAGTTGACATCTTCAGCCTTGCACCGTTTTCCGGACTTGAAAAACAAACTGTTGGCGCGTTTCGACCAGTGCTCTATTTAGCATGGCAGCAAAATACTGTCACCTTAGAGATTCAGGAGTCATCCGTTGTCTGGGCCGTCTCTTGTCTTGATGTGCTTTTTGTTCCCTCCTCCAGCGTCGTCAAGAGGGAGAAGCGCCCGCCATCCCCAGACGACGATGACGACGACGATGTCATCATCTTGTCAGATAATGATTCCCCAAGTCCACCAATGAACGGCCTAAGTCACGTCAAGGAGCTAGATACAGAGCTGCTTATGGTAAGACACATAGACACACACACACACACACACTCTATCACACACTGACACCTTTTGATCTAGTGCGGCGTATCTTCACTCTGACAACTGTATTTGTCTCTGCTGTATCATACAGTATCCGTCCTTTCCTGTGTGTATTTTAGGCGTAACAGTTTTTTCCCCCTGTACTGTGTGTGTGTGTGTGTGTGTGTGTGTGTGTGTGTGTGTGTGTGTGTGTGTGTGTGTGTGTGTGTGTGTGTGTGTGTGTGTGTGTGTGTGTGTGTGTGTGTGTGTGTGTGTGTGTGTGTGTGTGTGTGTGTGTCTGTCTTTAGAAGAGCAGTCCCCAGGAGAGGGACCGCGTCATCAAGCAGCTGAAGCAAGAACTCCGACTAGAGGAGGCCAAGCTGGTGCTGCTGAAGAAACTCCGACAGAGCCAGATACAGAAGGACGCACTGCAGAAGGTATATGAAACAGCCCACAAACACACACACACTGGCAGGGATGTAGCATGCAGAACTCACTGGTCATCATGGAGAAGGTTCCCAGAGAGTTCACTCTCCCTCTCTGTCTCTTTGTCTCCCAGCCATCAGGCCTCTCTGGCTCCGCTGCTCCTCCTCCTCTGATCAGGGGAACCCTCACCGGCAACAAGGGCTCCCAGCAGGTCAATGCTCTAAGACACACACACACACACAGACACATGTACACACACACAATAACACACACAAACAATAACAAAGAAAATGTATAAAGCACCTTTCAAGTAACTCAAGGACACTGAAAGGATGCTAAGACACACACGCACACAATAACACACACACAAGTACACACGCTCACACAATAAAACATACATGGTACACACACACACACACACGGTCGTAACAGTGTTTATCTGACCAGGTGGTAAGCAGGTCAGTGCTCTAAGAGACACAAACACCATAACACACATACACACAGACGCATTAACACGCACACACAGTCACACACAGACACAATAACACACATACACACACACACACACACACACACACAGTCACACACAAACACAATATCATAGAGAGACACACACACGCACACGCACACACACACACACAATAACACACACATGGTCCACACACTCTCACACACATGGTCCTAACAGTGCTTGTCTGACCAGGTGGTGTCAGGCCGGAGTTCAGGCACAGTCATCCCTCCTCCGTTGGTCCGAGGGGGGCAGCAGCTCTCCTCCAAACATGGCTCCCAGGTCATCATGCCTCCACTGGTCAGAGGGGCGCAGGTAAACTGGGTTGCAGTTACCAAACACTCTTAACGCCTAGCCGACATTGATTGTTTTAAATCTGTGTAATTAGCAACTGGTAAATATTTTATTGTGGAGTGTGGTTTTAGTTAAGATTCATGAGTGGAAATTGGAAACTGGCTGAAAATAGCTTCTTTACTGTTGAAATATAGCTTATTTACTGTTATTTTCCTGTCCCTCTGTCTGTGTCTGTGTCTGCCCTGCTGTGCACACGTCTTTACCCTGTCCCTCCCTTGGTCCCCTCTTGGCCACCTCTTGGCTCTTGATCTGTCCCTTCTTCTCCGTTTGTCCCGGTTAGCCCATTTCCGTGTCTCCCCAGCAGATCCAGGCTCTCAGGCAGCAGCAGCTGGCTGCCTCTGGAGGCTCCGGGCCTCCTCCTCTGCTTCTGGCCCCCAGGAACTCTGTGTCTGGGGCCCAGGGCCAGAGGGGCCTGCTCCAGTCAGGCCTCATCAGAGTGGGCAACAACGCCAGCCTGTTGGTCAACATCTCACAGGTAGGGTTACCCAAAGGGTTGGCCCTAAAATCCAAACTTTAGAATAGCAGACAAAAAATCTCTGCGAAGTAGGTGGTCCAAATGCTTCTGTACTAATGCCTGTTTGTGGGATGGATTTAATTAGGATGTTTTCATGAAAATTCAGTTGGGGAAAGGTGTTGCTGCTAAGAATGAGCTTTTTTTATTTAAGACTTGCATATAAATCGGGGCAAGTCAGTCTGAACCCAATTGGTTAAAAAATTATCCCCCCCAAAAGTCAGCGTACAAGTTGGCAGTGAGTTAGCTTGTGAAGCTGGGAATAGTCCTGACATGCCACAGAGACTGCTTGCCTCCAACCTGGATAGCTGACTGAAGTCAACGTTTTCCCATGCAAGATAGAACAAGAAACTGCTTGAAATGTTCCTTTCGTAGTTTCAGTAATGTATCCTAGCATTTTGGTGACTGCCCTAATCCTTAACATAATAATAATAGTAAGCGTGTTCACCATGACAACGTGAATCGATGCTTGCATGCGAACCATAATTACAGACTTACCGTGTACTTGCACTCACTAGACCACATGCAACGCCACGGTCTTGTCAGATTTCATGTGTGTCTTCATTAGCGCACATTTAGAGTGCGCGGTGGGTGGCTTATGAAAATGCAGACCTTGCCATTCCTGTTAAATCTCTCTTTCTTATGTGTTTCTGCAGGCCTCTCCGACCAGCCTGAAGGGCACCTCTTTGACCGTCCAGTCCGGCAACAGCAGCGTATCGGTGGTCAACGTGAACGACAGCCCAGCCAGCCGCCAGGCGGCTGCTAAGCTGGCCCTGCGCAAGCAGCTGGAGAAGACCCTCCTAGAGATTCCTCCGCCAAAGCCGCCCGCTCCAGAGTTCAACTTCCACCCTTCTGCCGCCAACAACGAGTTCATCTACCTGGTCGGCCTGGAGGAGGTGGTGCAGAACCTACTGGATAGCATCGGCAGAGGTAAGTGCTTTATTACCTAACCCTTGAATTCAAAACGATTTTTGTTATTTGTGAGAGGTTTTACACAGATTTATTTCGCAAAATATCGATATTAAAGCCTGCCTTGTCCTAATTTGTCCGTCGCCTGAATTAAAAACCATAGGTTATACGTATAGTTGATTTTTATCGCTGAATAGAGAGGTTTTACACGGATTTATTTAGCAAAATATCGATATTAAAGCCTGCCTTGTCCTAAACTGTCCGTCACAGGAAAGACAGGTGTGTCCTTGTCGAAGCCTCTCCTGAAAGAGCCCTTCACCTGCACACAGTGCAGCACCGACTTCACCTGCCGCTGGAGGCACGACAAGGCTAAGGGCGGGACAATCCTCTGTGAGGACTGCATGTCCTCCAATCAGAAGAAGGCCTTCAAGGCCGAGCACACCAACAGGCTGAAGGCGGCGTTCGTCAAGGCCCTGCAGCAGGAGCAGGAGATCGAGCAGCGCATCCTCAAGCAGGCCTCCTCCTCGCCCATCTCCTCCCACACCACCACCACCTCCTCCTCGGCCTCCTCCGCCTCGCTGAAGGTGGAGCAGCTGGTGTCCCAGCAGCTGAAGCAGGCCCAGGACCAGGCCAGGGCCTCCTCCCTGCAGCACCATCACCAGCATAGCCGGGGGCAGAACATCATTCGGCATCACTCCACCAACATCAAACAGGTAAGGTTCTCTCTCTCTCTCTCTCTCTCTCTCTCTCTCTCTCTCTCTCTCTCTCTCTCTCTCTCTCTCTCTCTCTCGCTCTCGCTCTCTTTTTATTCACCTCTGTATGGACGTCCTTAGCCAGTCACCCGGCTACTCCTCCACGATTCCTGCGCTTGTTTTCCCTGTTGTAATATTCGGTCTAAATGAACATTCACAGTTTCCCCTCCCCCCTTTCTCCCATCCCCGCCCCCGTGTTCAGAGCTCCCAGCAGGGCCAGCTGTCCCGTGGCGGGGTCTTATCAGCGGGATCCAGGGCGGTCCCCCACTCCTTCTCCTCTTCCTCTCAGCTGCAGAGCGCGGTGGCGGCCGCGGCCTTGGTCAACCGGCCAGGTAAGCACGCCCATGTTTCCCGACCCTCTGCCCAGAATTTGAAGGGGAGCAGCAGTGGAAAGAGCGGCGGCGTTGGCGGCGTGGGCGGCATCAGAGGAGGTAGCGGAGGTAATGCCCCAGCCACTGCATGGAGGAAGCAGAACAGCAGCAACACAGGTAGACTGACACTGAACGCCCGCCCCAACACTGGCCCCCGGCGTCTACACCCTAGCCTCTGAAACTCTCGGCCTGGTCTGAAAACAACCCTTTCACCTTCCACCGTCCCACCTCCAGGGTAGACTTATTTAACAAGGGGTTGCGGACCTGGAGTCAACGCTACGCTGTTGATTGCGTAAAGGGCCCACGAAAGGTTGTTTTTGGACAAGGCGTCTGTCTCAGTGTTTTTCCTTTCGCCGTCAGCGGTCTTCCTGGTCTTCCTGTTTCACTTTCTCACTTCTGTGGCTTGGTTTTCCCTGGGTTTCACACGTAGTTGACTAGTGTGCCCTTGGTTAGTGAGGGTACGGTATGTTATTTCATCGTGTGTTGGTGTGTCTGTCGGTGTATTTGTGGGTAGATAGTGTGTCACTCAGTCTGTTAGCTTTTTCATGTCTGATGAGACCAATGTCTCTAGGATTTTTTTTTTATCATCTTCCCATTAGTGAGTGATGACTTTGCTACCTGTGTCCTCAGGAGTAACCATGGCCTACGTCAACCCCAGCCTCTCCGGCCATAACAAGACTTCCACCGCTGTTGATGCTCGCCAGAGAGAGTACCTTCTGGACATGATCCCCTCACGGTCCATCTCCCAGACAGCCAACACATGGAAATAATGGGCACATCTCATTACCATTATAATAATCGACCTTTCACCAACTTCTCTCTTCACCCATAATACATTCAACTACAACCCCCAGAGGACAGTTAAGAAAATGCAACCTGTAAACTTCACACAAGATATTCTTCCTTCTTTACTTTACTTGTTAATGTTTTTTTTTCTTCTTTTTACTTCATAGTCTGTTTATTCATTGATTGCTGTTTATTTCAGTTGGGGGGGGGGGGGAGGGCGGGACATAAAGGGCTTCCTTCTAAATATTACTATAAGGCGGAGTGACTTTAATTTAATGATGGCTTTAATTATGTCTTTTAAAGCTCGGTCTATTACTTCCCTCAAGAAAAACCAAGTACTGAGTGGATTAGTCCCTTTCTCCTTACAGATCCAGCAAATGGATGTCACAATGCATACATGTTCCTCTTGGTTGTGATCGTCACTATTACAAGACGTTTGTAGTAACTTGACGTGTTTCGTTCAAGAGTAAGACTACAGAACTGAGCTTGTAGTATTTTCAGCACATTGCTCCAGTGCTTAAATATCTACAATTTTGTTGTCTTTACACTTTTTATTATTAAGTTATTGGTTTCTGTGACTGGTGAGAAAAAAAAATCATTGTCAATACACAGTGGTTTAAACAATTGAACAAATTATTCTAGTATTATTGTTTTTTTTCCTGTCTTTTGACAGAGCATGACTGCATTAATGCTTTCCTTACATCATACTTCACCATGGCAAAATATTTTATGATTTATTTACTCTGTAATTACTACACATGTTGTACTTGGCTTGCTTTATATTAATGTAAACATTGTATCATTTTTGAGTGTGTGAGGCTGTTGCCGAGAACCGAGGAGCAGTAAAACTGCAAGCTGCTGACCCGAATTTGACTTACTAAAAACAGATGTGGGATCAGATTATCTAAATACAGTTGTGATCTTATCATGGGATGTGCAGAATGCCTGGCCCTGAATCAGTGCTTAAAGGCAATTTTTCCAAACTGTCTGGTCATTGGATTTTACATTTTTAAGTAGTATGTGCCTATCCTTGTTGCATAGTCTCTCTGCTTCTCATCCTTTCTTGCATTGTACAGATTTGTGTTTCAGTTTGTTTAGTTTACTTTTATTAGCTCCTAAAGAAATAATAAAAAAAGATAAATAGTTGAAATTTAATTTTCTTTATTTTTAATAGATACGGACATTGCGTTTTTGTTTTTTTATAATGCTGCACATGATGATGAACCATTGACAGTATGAGTGATGAACTAAAAGATGAGCTCCAAGTCTATGGGGGGCGATATAGGTCCTTCCAAATGATCTGACTGCGGAATGAGTGGAAGAGTAGCGGTCTATCTTGTACGTCACGTCTGTTTGGGAGAGTCGGCAGGAAGATGGCGGCGTCCAAGGTGAAGCAGGACATGCCTCCTACGGGAGGTTATGGACCCATCGATTATAAGAGAAATCTACCAAAAAGAGGCCTCTCGGGTACACACATTTAAATACGTTATGACTGTGTTTTGTATTATGAGATCCTTGGAACTCAGAAAACCATAACAAAACACCTTGATGTTTGCATGTAGCGTTAGCTTTTCCAAGCTACTGTCCTAGTACAGTAGTCTAGCCAACGCAATCAGAAAACGTTTCATGTATGTGTGCTGTACAAGCTGTGTTTGTGGAACTAGTTAGCTATTTTTTAAACTAAACTGAGTACAATATACCAAGTTATTGCTACATTCGGAGTCGGAGTGAATAGACCTAACCAGCAATGCCTAATGGCAGTGCTTGCAGGGCTACGAAGAAAGGTCTGTGCAGCAGCGGAATGATGTGACTGGTACAATTGGTGTATACTTTTTAAAATCGTTAAAGCATTTACAAGTATATCTGGTTTTATACCTGTGGTTTAAAATGCGAAATATGAGGTATTCTATCAAGGACTGATTTTATGGAAATGTATGCACTCTTAGTGGCATTATGTTATAAAAACTGCATTACTAATAGCTTCCCCTTCTTATTGACAGGTTATAGCATGTTTGGCATCGGAATTGGTATCATGCTGTTTGGCTATTGGAGGCTTTTCAGATGGAATAGAGAGAGAAGGTAAGATCTTTTCTTAATTATTATTATCATCCAAGTGCGAATATAAATATATTGGGACCGGACATTATGATAACCTTTGTGCATGCATTGTAGACGGTTGCAGATTGAGGAGCTGGAAGCCAGAATAGCTATTCTTCCCCTGCTGCAGGCAGAACAAGACCGGAGGTGAAAGCAAAACTGGCCATAACGCGCACACACACACACACACACACACACACACACACACACACACACACACACACACACACACTACCACTACCACACTACCACTATGATATACTTTAAGATACAGAGTGTTAACACAGATTATTGTCTAAACGTATTTATTTGTTTTCTTGAGCATTCGTATTTTTCATCGGTAGCCTTAACTACAATAGACTTGAATGCAACCATTTATTTTTTTATTTCGCTAGGACATTACGAATGCTGCGCGAGAATCTGGAAGAGGAATCCATCATCATGAAGGACGTTCCCGGCTGGAAGGTAAAGATGATCTATCCGGGGCGTGAAGTTTTAATCACTAGGCTCACAAATATCATCTGCCTATCATCATTATAACTGTTCCATTTGCCCCAGTTGAAATGTGAGCAAGTTACAAAGGAGTTGCATTAGCCATAAGACCTAGCCATTGGCAAGTGAGCTTTTTAATAGGGTGGGTGTTGAGTATGTGACTAATGTTTGTGTGTGTCGGTTTGTCTCTGTGTTCGTGCTCTAGGTTGGTGAGAAAGTCTTCCACACAGACCGCTGGGTAACCCCAGTCACAGAAGAGCTGTTTAACCTACGACCCAGGGAAGAACTTCTGCACAAGCGCTTTGGTTTCCTTTGGTACGTGTAGTACCCCAGCCAGCCACATCTGGTCCAGAGCCCACACTCAACCAAGCTTGTAAATGTTAAAAATTAAAGTTTCTTTTCTGTACCCCCCAAACCGGCCTATATGTGTCTTTTTTCTGAGTCTTTGTAGAATACCATAGTATAATGATGTAAGTAATCAAGGCCAGGATTCCACAGCCAACTAGACACGTTTCAAATCCCTTCATAAGTGCAACATGGAGCAGAGAAAACGCAAAATCATGAAGGACATGATAACTGTGGCTAGCTCTAGTTGTGTTGAAGGGCCGAAACAAATTTGATCTTGTTAGTGATTGGTATGAGGGCAAGCTTTCTCAATGCAATGCATGATATTGCTTCAACATATCACAGAACTAACCCACAATCATTGGCAGGGCTCAACTGAGCAGTGTTCCATACGCCACTGCTACGATTCTCTGATTGGACAGAGCTACTGGTCCTTGCAACACACCCAATCAGCCCTTGTCTCCACCTTTAGTTATTTACTTAAAGCCACAGAAGTCAGTCCGAGTCCGACACTGAGGCAAGGACAGTGTTTGAGATCCAGATTTTTGGGGTGAATCAAGGGCTACCATTCGAAACACTTCTAAAATGAACCACAGCTCATCTGACCTGGAGGATATGCCTGAAGAGCCAGTTCGCTACCTCAGGTGAGGAATTTGATAATGATCCGTCAGAGATTGTGTATTTCGAGAGAATCTGAAAGAAATAAGGAAAAGCAGATCTGTTTAAACAATGGTGTTGTTTCTGCATTTTTTATCTTGTTTAACTACATAAATATTAAGTATATTATTGGGTATATTAAATTATTAAGTGTAAAAAATGATTTACCACCAAATTCAATAAAGCCAAGTTTGAAGTTTCCACTCTTTTGAATAATAAATGACAGCTCATGTCATTCCCAAACTCTACTAGTTAATTTACTTGAGTGTTTATCCCGTCTCTTATGTGTGTTTTTGTTGTTGTTTATGTGACACTATTGATATGCTTTCGAAAGATAGTCCCCACTGAGACATTTCTGAGGAACATCTGTGCCACCTTTAGGATTAGGTGAGGCTTACCCCATGGGGGTTTCTACCTGCTTCGGGGAGGGCTGTTAAATAAATATACTGGTAAATGAATTCGCTTTTTTCAAGTTCTCACCGCACCACTAGCCATAAGGAACAATTAATGTTGGTTGTACCGTGGCAGGGGCGAACTGTCATGGTATCTTCATTACAGTCCTGGATAAGTGACATGCTCAAGAAACCCCTTCAGCGTGTATAGCCGGTCCCCAGCCCACCACTATTAGCCAGAGAAGTAGCACAGTTTCTCCTCTGTGCACCAATGGAGGTCCTCCTCAGCATCTCTCATTCATTATGGATGTACCATGGTGCGTGAACTGGGCTGTGGCGAAGGCCAGGTTGCATTCTGAAAGTTCAACTCCTTATTTCCTGATAGCACGCAGGGAATGTATTGATTGGATAGGTGTAGCAGAATCCTCCCTGAATATTTGTTCTGAGTGTCCTACAGGCTTGATCTGTCTCTGTCCCTTCTCTCTTTCTCAGTAAAGTGGAATATGAAGCCATGGAAGCAGAATTGTTAGAGGAGTATCGTTTTGGACAGCAACAACTGATGGAAATCTGGGGTCATGCCTGTGCAATTGCTATTGCTAAGGTCAGGCCGTGTTATGACAATTAAAAAATTGTGTATACAGTAAATTCTCTATTTCACAAAGTTTTTCTACATAGTGCTAGATTGTAATGTTTGTGTCTGAGTGTGATTGTGATTACAGGCATTTCCTCTGAATTCCCTGGAGAAAAGACAACCCACGGTTCTGGTTATCTGTGGTCCTAATCAGAATGGCTGTATTGGTCTAGCCTGTGCACGTTACCTACGAATGTTTGTGAGTGTCCTGCTGTCTGCACTTACAAATGAACATATTTTTAAACCTCAAAGTCTCACCCATACTCACGCCCTGCAGTCATTCCACCTTCACTTTGTCTTACTTCTCTTTCCCCTCTGCTTTGTTAGGACTACAGTCCCACAGTCTACTATCCCAAGCGTTCCCCTCTAGCCCTGCATCATGACTTCAGAGTGCAGTGTGAGAGGACTGACATCCCCTTCCTCTCTTACCTCCCCGCAGAGGTTAGTGCATCCGCCAGGTGTTCAACGGCCCCCCATATTGATCATAAGGGTAAAGCAATACAATAAGGCACACTATGTCTGTCATCTATGACCTTTGTTCACTATTCTCTGCAGGTGCAGCTGATAAATGATGCATATAACCTGGTGGTTGATGCTATATTTGGTTTGGAGACAAATCTCTCCACTGTGGAGGAGCCTTTCAGCAGTGTCTTGCTCTCACTGAGACAAGTCCGCATTCCCATTGCCAGTGTAGACATCCCGTCAGGTGACTGTTTATAATAATCTCACCCACCAATGTTGTGTTTTGCGCTCTGAAACTGAAGTTGGAAAGGATGCTAGCAAGTTCCAAGCATAATTATACTTACTTGACTATTACAAATAAAAAAAGGTTTTATGTTCAGGCAACATAGCCCACATTTTCCCAATTAAGCTGCACAACAATTACAAAAATGAACAGGGAGTGGATAATCTAGTATTGTGTATTCATTGTTTTGTTTGCACATACGGTTCAGCAATTCATTTTTAATGTCAATTTAATCTGACCTCGATTTATTGTTTTAGGCTGGAAGGAGGAAGAAGCCAATGATGATTGTCTAAACCCTGCGGTGCTCATCTCTATCATGGTTCCTAAAAAGTGTGCTGCTGGTTTCAGTGGAACTCACTTCCTCGTTGGACGAGTGTTGCCCTATGACATACAGAGAAAGTATCAGCTCAACTTGCCACAATTTCATGGTACAGACTATTTGGTGGAGCTAGGATAACCTTTGCTATATTGGACCAACCCTTATTAAAACAAAAAGTAGCACACTTGTCTTTCCAATCTAGCAACAAATTATTGTTAGTTGGTCAAATAAAGTGATATTTTAATCAACGAAATAGAATTCTGTACAATTATGTGCTGTTATAAATGTGGGGAATCCAATAAAAAAATGCTGATTAGAGCATATGTTTAGTAACATTAATAAACATATTAAACCTTCATATCAGTGGTTTCTTCCTTTCACACCCAATTCACATCAGACTTGATGCAAGTTGTAGTTGGTACTTGTGAACACTAGAGTGCAGCAATCCATGGACCAAAGTATATTTTGTCAATTCACTCCACAAAGAAATTGTGCAACATTTGATTTCAACGGCAAGCAAATGTAACTTTAAACAATATGCTCTAGTGCCACTCTGGGCAAACTGCTTCAAGACAAAAGCAAATGACAATGAAAGTAATCTCATTCTCAAATCTATAGATAATGTATTCACAATGTGAACCTTCATATTTTAGTATTCAGGAGACAACCATAGATATGTATATTCACATGGTTTATTTACAATGAAAGGAGGGACAAAAAATGACAAATTGAACAACTGACATTGGATGCTAAAATTTGCAGAATGGCTGAATTGGCTTAGTCAATTAACCAGATTGGCTAAACCACAGAAAGATGCATAAACTGTTTCCACTATTTACTTCCATTCTGGAATGATATTCTGAATATCTTACTTTGTCAATAACATCAGCAAATCTAGAATTTGTCAACTTTGGCCATCTTTCCCTAATCCCATCTTTTCTGGATAACAAAAAGTAGCCACCTCAGCCTTAAAAATGCCGTTAACCTATCACATTGATCTGTACATAAATACTTTGGATCAAGAGACAATACATGGTATTTCTTGTGTCAGAATGCTGCTCAGCATTCCAAATCCAGGTTAATGATGTGTACTCATTCTTGCTGCAATTAAGTACGGCCATCTCTACACACCTCTTCAATCCAGAGCACCGCTGCATCTGTTTATAAAAAAAAAAAAAGACATTACAATGGATTCTGATTGATAATTGGAGTCACAAAAGGCTAGTACCTTACCAAACTTTGTGAAAATGAATATTAAGTATTAATTTCATATTTTGAGGACTGAAACTAACCTGGAAAACATTGGCTCCTGAAACCATCACTTTCACTGGAGTCCAATCGCATCAGACAACAGGAAGTTTGGGTTCTTCTCCAGGCGGCTATATTCATCCTAAACAGAAGACAGCACATCAGTTTGCAGATCCAACAAATACCCTAACAATGCTCGACCACTGAAAAACATGCAACAATATTTGGTTTACTGACAATTGTAAATCACACGTTCCATTAATCACAAGAGAACACATTACGGCCTGACAGATGGTCAATTGAGATGACTCCATAAAAGGTGACGGGAGAGAATTTCTGAAGGGTATGACTTGCATAGTTCTGACAGTGAGTGGACTGGGCACAGAATTACAGGTTGTTGTGGTCAATCCTTAACCACCCCTTTGGGTAGGATTATTGAAACAGCAAACTTCTGATTAGATCTGGGTTGGTTCTGAGGTCACTGGATCGCACAGGTAAAAACCAAAGGGCCTAGGGAAGTTTTCAAATGGGGAAACCTCTGAAGCAAGGGGTGGACAGTGGTCACTACAATTGCAAGATATTCATGGAAATAAAATGAAAACTTAGTTAAGGATGTGAGCAGGAGAGCAAAAGGAGTTACCTCACGTGAACTGGCCTACTGTTTCCACATAATGCTAGGCAAGAGAGCAGCTTTCATCTCTGACGGGCACTTGTTGGTAGGCGCAACACTTCACTCCAAGGACTGGTAGTAGCTGACCTCTTGAATGTAATGAAGCATTAACAGGACCAAAACCAGCTCGTTTCCCCCAAAAAATACTAAGCAGCACTTTTAAAAATGCCTAGTGCCTAACCTTAAAAGGTTAGATTGTAGCATCAATATCATCTGTCTGCCAAATAAGCCAATTCCCTTTTAATCGATTCATTTGACCAGGACAGCCAAACCGGTTAGCAGTGCCGAGGCTAATAGGGCTACAAGGACTGAAATTATATTTACTCCCCCAAAATAAAAACTTCATATAGCTATTTAAGGCAATCAACATTCAGCATCACAGCAAACTGAACACACCACAACAGGAGATGGCTAACACTTTCCTGGTGTACTGGAACAATGCTATTCCTGATGTATTAGTAAACAAGTTTCAGGCTAATGCCAAGTTTAACTTCAAGCTAATAGTTCTGAGCTTCAGCAGCTGGCACAAAACTGCCAAGCTCCCCCATGACGTAATTTTGAAAGGCACAGGAATCAAATTATTTTCAACAAGTTGTTTTAATAGGCTCCATGAAGCCAAATTGACAAAAAAAAATCTTCAATGTTGATGATACAAAGAAACAGAAAGTACAAAATTGTTCCCAGGTGGGATATTATATCGGGCAGAGTAGTAGTAACATTTGACGTTGATCTCGTATACAAGTTTCAGTCCATCATAACAGCACATAAAAAATGCAGACGTTGAGCAGAGCAAAAAAAAATACCTTGGTCAGACTGTAGCATGCTGCAATTTGCAACTTCATGAACAGTTGGCCACTTCAGGCGTAGTTCACCAGTCTGAAAGGAATTCACTTTTTTGGGAAACGGAACATAGAGGATCCTCATCTAGCCTATATCAAAAACTTATGGGTGAGGCATTGTTGCCTGGTAACACTTAGGAATGTATATATAAAATCCAAAAAGCACACCCGCCAGTTCAAGTTTCTAAATGGATTTAACGCTCAGCTTAAAAACTTGGCGGGAGGTAGGTCGGAAACTTCGTTTAAAAAAAATAAATGAAAGTAGGCAAACCCTAATGGATGCCTCTGACAACGTCAGAGAAGCTATAAGGGTAATGTTACAGTGCTAGGTGAGACCTTTAGTGTGTCAAGGAAGTGGCTGGTCACAACGGCTATGTCGAGAATATTTTGACATCGCCAATTTGCAATTTACAGCACCAGCAGGTCTTGAGATTACGCTATCAATAAGGATGTGAAACTAGAGACTGTAAGAGCAACTGTGATGCACTCCGCACTTGAGGGTGCATCGGGAAACTTGGAAACTTTTTATACATGGTTTAAGGAATGGCCGAAATTCATGGCTACATTTAAAGATGCTTCAGCTACTGAACAGAATAGGACTACAAAAATCAGGTCAACAATAACACGTGGACATTTCTTGAGGAGCGCATCTTTTAAATACAGCCAGCCAAGGGATGATCTTGAATCAGGGAGATTTTTACTGCGCAGCTGAGGATAAAAGTGGGCAAAGGTAAAGACACTGAAGTTCACGAACATTTGAGCTTGACAACATCCCCTAAACAGCCCTACATTTTGCACAAGGTGCACCATCAACTGAGGTGTGCATGATGAGTCAAATGAAACCGAGGTCAGAGTAACATTCAGAATGGACCAAGTAGGGTGAGCAGTGATTGTTGGGCGCTACTTTGAAACTGAAATGCAGCAAGCTGGGCAACAAATACGAGCGATTGATGCCCTGGTTCTCTAAAACGCATAAGCTCAACGTTAATCAATGCAGACATTAGTCATACATACCATAGCTGTCGTATCCGTCTCTGTAGGATCCTCCAGAGCGGTCCCCGTAGCCACCCTGACCCCTAACATTAAGAGAGAATAAGAAATGGAATAAGGTCACTTGGCCTTGAACAACGGTGGGACACATTGATACAGCATTCAAAAGGAATAAGATAACGTTTAAACATTTCGGCTCACCTATTGTCCCTGTATCCACCGCCGCCGGAGGAGTATCCTCCACCACCGCCACCACCACTCCTGTATCCACCACTGCCGCCATAACTCCTGTCTCCACCACCACCATAGCCTCGGTCTCCACCTCCATAGCTCCTGTCTCCATAGCTTCTGTCACCACCACCGCCGCCATATCCTCCACCGCCTATGGACCAAACACAGGTTAAATTCAGGCCCAACCACTGAAATGTGCAAAGGACAAGGAGGGCGTGACCAAACGCAAATGGAGAGTGGGAGCAAACCATTATGCAGATCGCCAGCCCTTACCTCCCGAGTAATCACGCCCACCTCTCCCTCTGCCACCACCGTAGCCTCCACCATATCCTCCACCCCCACCTCGGGAACCTCCTCTGAAGCCACCGCCTCCTGAACGTCCACCACCTTTGCCTGCCTCATCCACACGAATGGTCCTGCCATCCACAGTCTGCAACAAAACATGTACATGGTTAAAATACAAAAAAAGTAATAATGTTATGTTGGAGGATTATGTAAATACAATCATTAAATGTATCATACCTTGCCATTCATTCCATCTAAAGCATCTTTAGCATCTTCAGGCATATCATACTTAACAAAGCCAAATCCACGAGACCTTCCCGTTTCTTTGTCTCTGATGACATCGACTGTAATGTAAATCAAAATGAAAACAATGAATATCGAATGTTTAGTGTTCATTTGAATGCGATGTATGAAAAAAAAAAGTTTGATGCGTACCTTTCTCAATGCTTCCATATTTGGAGAAAGCTGCAGCTAACGACTCTTCGGTCGTATCGAAGCTCAGTCCACCAACGAACAGTTTACCTTCGTCGGACATGTTGTCTGAGGGGGGAAAGTTTTGGTTAATGATCTGCGTAAAAACAAAATTCACGCAGTCAAGGTTCAATACTAAAACTTGGAAGGCTCCACGGATTCTGTTTAAAAACGAAAGTAGGCCAAACAATGAGCTAGCGGCCATTACATAAATCTGGGCCTTCCGCACTAGTGCATCGTGTCGATCTGCACCGTGACCAATGCCAACTTGGCTGGGCTAAATGGCCCCCGATTAACTATTCAGTCCAAAAATACTCTAAACCGAGGCAATACAATACAAACATATTGTAGCACTAACAAATGGAATTTGCATTAGCTCAAAAGTCTGTAAAGGCCGAACCATGTGCGAATGTGGCGCAGTTAGCATCCTATCCCGCTTAGCCAACTAGCGCTACGCTAGCATCGTGATATGGCGTTTTGAAATCGCAAAGAATAGAAGCGCCATTTTACATCACCACGTTGTTGGCCTCGTCTGCCACCATTACAAGCAAGCCTTTTTTCATTATAGATGGGTGGACATTTACAACATACTGGTGTCACAATTTTAGATACATATTTTATATGCTATAAATATTACATAGAATGGTAGATGCAGTTAGAATATCTTAATCGTTAGCCAACAAATAGGCCTACTCGGAAGAGGACGATATGTATAATTAGACAAAAAATGAATCCATTACATAAGTGCGCAAATAAGGAATAATTCTGACACAGAATACAAAGGTACATAATAGCTTGCCTAAAGCAGGCTTTCACTGTTAAAACCGTACCTTCAGTTAGCGGACACAAGACAGGTGATACTCGGAGATGCAGCAGGACGAAGTGAGAGAGATGGTGGCGCGTACTCTGTTCTCATACTCAGATGAAGGCGGGTATTTAAATGAGTTTAGAGGGGGTGGGATTAAATGTCATTTGAATACGGCAATGTTCTTTCGTATGTCTTGAATTTGTTTTACAATGAATTTATACATGCAATATTTGGAAAGTAGAGCATGTCCACTTTTGAGCTTGAATGTAAACCATTTCAACGCAGCCTACTTTACAAAAATAAGTACATTATTAGGAAGTCCTTTCGCAAACATCCGTTTTCCTGGCTTCGCTTTCGCGCGCTATAAACTAGCTATTTTTCTGTTACTGATTAGAATGTCATTGTGAACCTGCAGACGATTTAGTTGCTCTAAGGGTTTTCATTTTTATTCAGTGCACCAGGCAGAGCCATATTTTTAAACCATCAAATCACTTGAACAATATGTTTTTGGTTGAACTAGGTTATTGTCCTTGGGTTTATCCTGCCTCTTACCAGTAGATTAAACAAATAATAAACTAATATTCCCCCATAGTTTTCTTGAAAACAACAGGCTAGTTTAGCTATATTGTATATGCTTGCAGTTCCATACAGAAAGTAGGCCTTAGTAGCGGTGAGAAGACTAGACCATTTCAAGGCTATTATATCAGCGTTTCACAAAGACATGGTCAACTTATTTCCTTATTTCAATCCTTATAACCATGTAGCAGATGTGAATGCTTTTGTTGAGATGGTTCATTCTGACATGGGCAACATGACCATTTGAAGTTATTAAGTAGCCACTGGTTAAAAAGAAGACTCACAGTAAAATAAAAGAATCAAGCAATTTGCTTGTTGTTGGCCTATTATGAGCCCATACTATTTTTTTTTTTTTTTTTGCCTTAGGCGAGCGGCGGCTAGCGGCCTTATAAGGAAAGTAATATAGAGCAAATAAAGACATATTGTAAAGTCAAATATAGGGCTGGGTAAGTCGTTTTTAATTTGGAATTGTGAGAATTTTTACAAATGCCCTATTTGGCTAGGTTGGTCCTTCATATTGTGGCTTTATTAATCTGAACTGTTTCCACAGGATTTAGAATCTACCTAAAAGATCGACCCCCCTCCCAGAACAACAAAGAAGAAACTGACCATCCCCCTCAAACACTGATTGTAATGTGAGACTGGTGGATGACTCCCATTCATAGTTAAATCTTGATTGTGTGAATGGAAATGACAGGCAAGTCGTCAAAGTAATTTAATTTGAATTACCAACGTGTAGAAACCTATGCGGTAGTGTAGACCATATCAGCAAAGTAGGTATTTTAAAGATTGAATGGATTGTTTTTTCTTTCTTTTTCTTTTCATTATAGTCAAATTGATATAGCCTACTGATAGGTAAGGTTTCCAATAGTTGTTGAAAATGCAGTTTAGCCTAACCAAGTCCAATACTTGATGGTACAAAACCTGCTATCTAAACTGGCTTTGTGGCAATCCAGACCTGCCCTGCAGAAACCCCTTCCCCCTCCCCCCTTTGTAATCCTTTCTCACACTCCCCCTGTCTCACCACTGCCTTCTGTACAGATGGTAATGACCTTCCAATTCTAATTTGAATTCTCCTTGATTCTGAGTTGATTATGTAGAACTAAGGTGCCAGAGCAACTGTTATTTGGTCTAGCCCACATTTCGTCTGTTAACTCATCGTCACATACTTTTTTACATCTCAACAGCTTTTTGTTCTATTTCAAATTGTTTCACTGTGGGGGGCAGTGTTGTAACGTCTCTCATTTTATATGAGCACAGTTTGCTGCTCCATACGTTAGGCTATAGTATTTTGATACATCAGTGCTACTATTGTTGCACAAGAGCAGTTCTTAAAATACCAGGGTCTCCAAAAATGCATTCTATGTCCTATTATCAAACTACATAATCAAAAATGTCTAGGCTTGTCATCACCAAGCTACTGCTATCACTCATGCTGCAGCATTTTGTGATGAAAGAGATTTTTGCTTGATGTGAGTGTTTCTGGGCTTCTATCAAGCTTTTAGAGGTTTCTGTGAAAGTTACAGCTGGAAAGATGATAGAGTGTGGACAATTGTCAACATTTTGTAATGATAAGCCTGCTGGTACCAAATTCTATACTAACACTTCCACAAACACTCTCACTAACACTGACACGGAACGAGAATATGTATAATTTGTCTGAGGTCGATAGGGATACTATGGGTAGAAAAAGCACAGTAGCATACATACACCTAGGCTGCAAATGTGTCAGCAGATAAAAATCAAAGGGGTCAGCTAACTTGTGGCTCTTTTCGTGGCTACTCACACCCAATTTGTGCTCAGGTACAAGGCTGCCAAATATCAGACCATAAAACACGTGCCTACGGAGTACAGACACAAACTATTAATTTTTCTGCCATTTAAGTCTGCCTCTCCTCACAAGTCCACGATTCTGACAGTCTGGGTACAATGCCAGTATTTTCTTGACCCTCTTGCCTTCCACACCACACATGCTACACCAATGCCAAGGATACAAAAACAAAGTCCATGTAGTTGTCATGGAAACCTTTCAAACTGAAGTGAGATGTTGAATGCAGTTTAGGGAAAAAGCATTTTTTGTTGAATTGTACTTAATCTTTATACTCTCCAGTGCATTCTTCCACCAGACACATTTTCCCATCATGCTTGCATTGATTCTGTAAAATGAATCAGTCCATGCAAAATTCTCAAATAACTAGTGTTAACTTTATTATTAAGAAGTCATGAACAATGACTCTTTATTAAGATCAGTTCTTAGATTTGGAATTATACGCCCTTTTCAAATGTTTCTCTTCTCTCATTTGAATGTTAATTTTCTGTAGCTAGCGTATTTCTTGTTCAAATATTGATGAAAACTTAAGTCTTGAACATAAAGTTGTTAGATAAAGTGCCAGCCATCCAAGTAATTCTGGAATAAAATTCCAAACAGATTGTTGCCATAGTGACAGATTCCATGTGTGGGATTCATCTGCAGTGCCTCCCACCTCCAGTTCCCTCATGTGGACAGTCTGTCCCCTGACGTATTTAAATATTTGTCAACATTTTCTACAGCAACAGGCATTTTAAATGCTTTGATCATAGGCCAATGTAAAACCTAAACAAAAAGTTGTCTGTAGCACGTCTATACATACACACACACACACATATATATATATATATATATATATATATATATATATATATATATATATATATATATATATATATATATATATAAACGTCAATAGCACACTGTCTGGAAATGATGTAATGGGTTTGTCGGTGTGTGATTGATATTGCCCTGTATAAATAAATAAATGATAGTAATAATAATAATAATAAAAATGATGTGTGTGTGTGTCTGTGTGTTTGCTCGTACCATAGATACAATAAACCAAGAATATCAAAAATACTGTAAGTACACTGTCAGTTTTAGTTCAAACATAATTCCCATGGTACTCAACAGACATTTTGCCAGTCAATTGCATTGACAAATGCCATGTAAGTAATATTTTAGTCAAATCCCAGTGACTTTAAGTGTCACACTTGTATAGACAAGCTGCACTATGACCTTACATTGGCACACCATTTTTCCTCACTAGGACAGAATATGTACGCCAAATGAACCAAAATTGGCTTTCACTAACAGGAAAGTGATTACAAAACGTGTTTATTTGTGGAATCAAAAGTGTTTGCGATTGTGTGGGTATGTGGCTGATTGTTTGCCAGCACATATTCTTGTGAATCACCCAAATTGCACGAGTTGGTGAGGTCTGGATTTCAGTGTGTGCACGCAATTTCTTTGGACAGAGAGTTTCTGAGGTGTGGGAGGAAGTACATGTGTGGGAAGTGGAAGTGTGCATAGATGTGTGCTGGCTGGAGGTGCAGTGTGTGTTTTGCACTGCATGTGTGGGAGGTGACAAGAGCAGCATGTATGGAGTAGGAAGCCCAGCACCCAACAAGTGATGACATTGTCCATCTACTGTCTGGCCTGTCCACCCATCCCTATTACTGGCATTATGGAGGACAGGGAACGAAATACTCCCTGGCGTGCTATCTATCTGTTCTCCCACGTACCCATCACTTGATCTAAGTGCCACATCTAATTTTCAACTTTTTTGTATTATGTTTGTATATTCTTCTGTTGTTCAGAAAAAAGAAGGTTCAGGTCAAGACTTCAAAGCAGTAAAACACGTGGAATGCATTTTAAATAACCATTCCTAACCTTTGTTCCTAAACCAGATGAGGTAATTGACTGTTACGGTGATAATGATAGGACAGTACAGAAAACCCACACACATTTTGGACATTGAGAGCACTTTCAAAAATGTTCCCTTACATTCACAATTGCACAAAGGTGCATTTTTCGTGTGACATAGCCAAAATGTGACTGGATTTGATCAGCAACCATGTAGCTACACCTCCACACAGACATAATTACACAGGTGCTCTAGGATGGCGACCCTGATTGCACACGGCTGGAAATCAATTAGCTGTAATGAGGAGTGGCAACTAATACCAAACCCACTCAAACATGTGCTGTATAAAGCTCTCTGGATTGCAAACAAAGATCTACTGGCAGTTCTTGTCGTTCAGTCCTTGACGTGTTGCAGCCATGGAGACAGGGCTGTGTGGGATCGATTTGATGGTGTTATTTGTTTTGACCTGTAACGCAGGTGCACAATGGCAATTCCCATTGATTAGACGGTCAGCCTCTCAGCTGCCTCAGAGACCTCAACTCCTGCTTACTCAGCAGCCCCAGAACCCTGCAACTGCAGCTCCACAAAGGCCATGGCAGTGGTACCAGCCCCAGAACCCTGCAACTCAAGCTCCACAAAGGCCATGGCAGTGGAACCAGCCCCAACAGCCCCAGAACCCTGCAACTGTAGCTCCACAAAGGCCATGGCAATGGGCCCAGCCCCAGCAGCTCCAGAACCCTGCAACTGCAGCTCCACAAAGGCCATGGCAATGGGCCCAGCCCCAGAACCCTGCAACTGCAGCTCCACAAAGGCCATGGCAGTGGAACCAGCCCCAGAACCCTGCAACCACCGCTCCACAAAGGCCATGGCAGTGGAACCAGCCCCAGAACCCTGCAACTCAAGCTCCACAAAGGCCATGGCAGTGGAACCAACCCCAGCAGCCCCAGAACCCTGCAACCACAGCTCCACAAAGGCCATGGCAGTGGAACCAGCCCCAGAACCGTGCAGCGCCACAAAGTCCTTGGCAGTGGAACCAGCCCGGGCAGCCCCAGAGCCCTGCAACTGCAGCTCCACGAAGGCCATGGCAGTGGACCCAACCCCAGCATTCACAGCTCCTCCAAACCAGTACAACTGCAGCCCCACCCAGGCAGTGGCCTAAACCCCAGCTTCCAAAGCAGCCCCAGATGCCTGTAACGACAGCGCCTTTCCAAAAGTGCCAGGTCATGGAGGAGGAGAGGGTGTGCTGTGGCAGCCCGGATGTCACTGCTGAGAAGTGTGAGGCCATCAACTGCTGCTTTGATGGACAGCATTGCTACTATGGGAAAGCAGGTGAGTGAGTCGGGAGCTTGTGGGCTTCCCAAGCCATTTAAATCGTGTGCAATGTAGTTTTAATGAATTTCTTCAGACAACTGGCAAAAGCAAACCAACTTGTCTGCCGTATCAGTTTGAACAATGACGTCTCTATGCAGTGACTGTCCAGTGCACCAGGGACGGTCAGGTTGTGGTTGTGGTGGCCAGAGATGCCACCCTGCCTCACCTGGATGTAGAATCTGTCAGCCTGCTGCAGGGAGTGGAACCCTCTTGTAGGCCTGCTGCGGCCACGTTGGCCTTCGTCGTCTTTCAGTTCCCCGTCACTGCGTGTGGCACTACCCTGACGGTCAGTAATGAGAACTTGCAACAAATCTCTGACGTTTTGAAAGGGGAATGTGGCTGTGATTAATACAAGCGTTTTATCGTGTCCACAGGAGGAAAAAGGTTTTTTAGTGTATGAGAACCACCTGTCTTCTTCATATGAGGTTGGGATTGGCCCAAGAGGCTCGATCATGAGGGACAGTCAATTTGAGTGAGTTCACATTCAAGTAAACCAGCATGGTCTGTTTCAATATGGCAGACCCCTATTTTAAAGGTGTCATCAAACCTATCAGCCATTTTGTTGAGTAGCTACTTGTATAGTGACTCATCTCTTCTGCTTTCTAGCCTGCTGTTCCAGTGTAGGTACTCGGCCACTGCTGTGGAGGCTCTAATCATTGAGGTAAACCCGGTACCCCCGCCTCATCCTGTTTCTCTACAAGGACCACTTCGAGTGGAGCTCCGGCTGGCTAACGGTCAGTGCCACTCCAAGGGATGCGCTGACGGTAAGCTGCCAAACATACTCTAGCCTACATTTCCCTGTGCCCCAGATGTGACTAAAGCTTCAAAAAATGTTTACGTTTTTATTTTCAGGGAAGGAAGCCTACACTTCCTTCTACACGGCAGCTGACTACCCTGTCACCAAAGTGTTGAGAGAGCCGGTCTATGTTGAAGTTAGAATCTTGGAGCGGACTGATCCCAACATTGTCCTGACCCTGGAGCACTGCTGGGCCACCTCCAGCCCCAACCCTGAGAACCTGCCCCAGTGGGACCTGCTGATTAATGGGTAAATGATTGACTGACGTACGCCTGTTTGGGTTGGTTCTGAAACTGTTAATAAACAACCTTGACCCTTCCCTCCCCAGTTGTCCTTACCGCGATGACCGTTACCTGACCACTGTTGTTCCAGTAGACGAGTCTACTGACCTGGGCTACCCAACCCACTACAAACGCTTCATTATCAAAATGTTTACCTTTGTGGACAGGGACTCTTTCAGCCCTCTCAAAGAAATGGTAAATTACTGCTTTCCAAAATAAGAGTGAGCTCTGACAATTAAAAAACTGAGTGACTGTTCTCTTGCCAGGTGTTCATCCACTGTAGTGCAGCAGTTTGCCAACCCTCTGCGACAACCTCGTGTGTTCAAACCTGCCACAGACAAAGTGAGTGACATCAACCCTAGCTAAACCGGTGTTATGCCAAGATATGTGGCTCACTGCTTTGTTTTCTCTAGGGAGAGACGTTTCCTTCAAGTCTACCAGACGATATGACACTGTAGTATCTAGTGGAGAGGTGATACTGACCCAAAACTAAGGTCATTGCTACTCCTACCATGCCTCATGACTTCTACTGCAACATGTTCTAATAAAAGATTAAATCTAAATAACAATGGCTATTGCCCAGTTTCTTTTGTTTGGAAGCCTGAGAACTACAAACCTGGGGCAAGGTTGTTGCACTGCTTTTGAAATTGGCATATTTGCAGAAGCACTGGTTTTAACTGTCCTGAAATGGCGCTCTCAGAATTCCTAATGTGAAATGCAGAATAAAGTTGTAATTTTATTCTTAGAAAAGTTTCACAACGTTTTGCTATTCACCGGACATTTTTCCATAAAATCTACAAAGGACAGGATAGTGAATACATTTACATTCAAGACATGCATGCTTAAGGCTTTGATTAACACTAACACCAGGTACATTCAGAGTAATGCTCTCCTGACAAGTACATGTAATGATTGATTTCCTTTCCACATTAACAATTGGTAAAACAGCTAGGGTACATTTAAAAGTTTACTCAAAACCAGGCTACATATTATTCAACAGTGGCGGTCAATTTGAGGACGCAATACAAAGTTATATCAATACTAGTAGGTCCATGTATCTCCTTAACGTGGGTCAACCCCTTGGTTCACCCATGATGTGACATTGTGCTTCTGTAAAGAGTTAATATTTTTGTGTAGCGTTCTAGTTCTGTACATTCTTAATTCTCCACTCCTTTCACTTGCTATGCCACGATAATGTCAGACGTTAGTTCTGGTTCCCACGGGGACTGCATGTTCTCCAGGTCATCCGGTGAGTTGCCCTCAACGACAGACAGGCTATCATTGCTACGGCACCGGGCAGCCCTCCGTTGTCGAGGCAGCCAGAGGTGACCATGACGTTGAGGATATAAGTGTGACGCTTGGGCCGAGTGCGTGCCCCTGCGCGCTCGCCTGCGTAGACGCCTCTGGTGCATCAGAAAGTGGAGGCGGTCCAGCTTAGAGCGCAGTGCAAGGTTCTCCTCTGGTGACCGCTGTGAACAACTGCCATCCCCTGAGAAGAGATCAATTCAGTTTTACTCAATCTACAATTTAACAAATTGTCAACTGTTTATCAAATACATAAGACCAATTACAAAAAGGCCATGGAACTTAATTTCCTAGATTGTTCATTCTTATTTCCAATGTTAAGGAGGTACATTTGTAGTGTGGCCATCAATATGCTCCGGCTGTGCTCGGCAGGCTAATGATTAGCCATGTTTCCATTCTGCTGTAGAAAAGACTGGGTTAGGTTCCCCTGTTTCATCCAACAGGGGCTGAGATTAGTAGTTCAGAGAAACTGACTCTGCATCTCTTTGCTGACCAACTGAATAAACCCCCCACACACTTTCTTGGCCAGCAGCTGAGTGACTACTATATTGACACTCCGAGCTCATGAACGGAGGCGAAGTGACAGTTTTCTTTTGTCTAATAATACCCTTTTATTCTCAGCACAGATGAGTCTGACTAAATGTGGCCAGTTTACAATGTGCCAAAAACTGTGTGTAATTTGGCTTACGCTGAAAGGGTCATTGCAGTTAAAATGGTAAACTATTAGTGGAGCTGAAGTTTGACACTATGGCTTAGGAAGACTGGAATAGTTTTGACAAATGTCATCGTTTTGGAATTTGGAATTGACCTATATTTGGATCTGTGCACCAGCCGTTAACCACGACTGCTCCTTAAACTGTTCTACAAAGCAAAAACAATAGAATACTGGCATGTATGGAATGCATATCTGGTACAACGTTATGTTTTTTTGCCGTAAAATGAAAACCCCAAATCTCCTCTTGCTCGATAACTCACCTGCAGGTTTATTTAATTGTTTGGGTTCAGGTTTTCCAATCATGAGTGGCTCTGAGGTAGCTTTGTAAGGGGTCTTGGGAGTTAGCTGTGGGCCGGCTGGGGGGCTAGGAGTGGGGCAGTGGAGTTGGGAGAGGGATGGTGGAGCCCCCTGGTGGTGGCGTGTGGCACTGAGGAGGTCGTTGAGGATCTGGAGAATGGTGGTGATGCCACGCCTGGGGTGGCTGATGGCGCTCTGATTGACAGTGGGCAAGGTGCCTACAAGAGAAGATAAAGACACCAGTGAAACCAGGAAGCTGAGGAAGTAGGGAAAGAGAGTGTGTGTGTGTGTGTGTGTGTGTGTGTGTGTGTGTTTTGTTTTGTAGTGAGCAATTCATTCAAATGGATTCACTTTTTTTTTACATTATTTTGCCGTTATCATAACTTGCACGCCCCAGCTCTGAACTATGAAGTAGCCTACCTGAGAAGGTCCCTGAGAAGACTCCAGGACAATGGTTGACAAAGCTCTCGATGACAGCTCCAGGTTCTGTTGACTGCTTTGCTGGTGAGGGAGTTTGGTGCTCACCCTGCGGGGGACACACGGAACCTTTTACAATTTATGAACCAAAACATGTCCAGCTGATTACAAACACATAGGACAATACAACAATAAAAAAAGTTGTATTGTGGGCCAAGCGGCAAATGCAGACTTGGTCAAAGACGCTATCCTTTTATGGACACAATCATGACGTTATGGCTTACCCCGGGGAAGGTCGCGGCCGGGGCTGGGCTCTGGGGTCCAGGACTGGAGCAGGGGGGATAAGAGGAGTGGAAGGGGGCAGTAGGGAACAGAGAGGAACGGTGAGGGGCGCTACGCGATGGGAGGGAAGGGGCAGGGAGCTCAGGAGAGGACGTGAGGGAGGAGCAGGGAGTGATTCGTTGGGCCTCAGGCGTACATGATGTGGGCGGAGAAAACTGGGGGTGACGGCAAATCACAGGGATCTTGTTGGAGGGAGGGGGAGGTGAACGAGGGGACGCAGGGAGTTGGGCATGGAGTTTGGTAGTGGGGGGGGCGTTGGGGGGACAGGGACGGGCGGTGGAGTCGACGGCCCCCGATAGCACCCTGCCATCACTGCGAGACCTGGCCTCTGTCTGAGGCTGCTGCTGCTGCTGCTGCCCCAGTGCGCTCGGAGATGCCAGCTGGAGCTGGACGTACATCATGTGAGCACCAACCCCCAGCGCCAAGGTGAGAGGGGAACGCCCAGACAGAAAGTCACTGATCTGGGGGTTGACAAGAGAGAGAGAGAGAGGTTTAGTTTAGTATAGGTGTGAGTGTTTGTGTGCATCTCTTGCGTGTGATCAGACAACTGGTGAGGATTTCTTTGAAAAAGGGTTCACAGCTCAAATCGGCCCTACCAACAATAAGTGACAATTGTGATAACGATAGATAATTCATACATTGTTTGAATAAGTGATAATTCATACATTACACATGTTGAATACATGCACAAAGAATATAATGTATGATGCTACTAAACTAAAGACTCTACTGCATTTTAAAGCAGATGTTATCTATAATGATAACCTTACCTGAGCTTCTGTCAAGTTATCCAATGCTTGCATCATGGTCTTTTCTGTTTTAGGTGGCTGCGACTATGCGGAAGAGATATTATCAAAACAATCTTATGCATATGATCAGTGACAACAATGTTCTTGGCAGTGTACCTACATTTAAAACACAGGCCATTAGCCTATGCTGGTTCTTTAGTTTTTCTGACTGGTCAAGTGACAAGACAGGTAATAGGCTTTCAACTTAATTTCAACAAAATAATAATAATAATAATATGATCATTTTTATTTGTATTAACAAATTGGTAGGACTTACCATCAAGCCCGCCTCAATAGTAGGTACAAGTGTAAGTTTACTCTCATCAGCTACACCTTGATCCACCAGTTTTCCTTCCATCAGCTGCCTGTAGAAAATACATTGCATTTGTCAATAAGTTTCAATAATACAATTCACCAT
Source organism: Aplochiton taeniatus (assembly GCA_017639675.1). NCBI lineage: Eukaryota > Metazoa > Chordata > Actinopteri > Galaxiiformes > Galaxiidae > Aplochiton > Aplochiton taeniatus. The sequence continues at coordinate 4,552,543 of CM030189.1, forward strand.
CTAGGTAAATTGTGTTGTAGATGATCATGTCAGTTTAAAAGGTCAAAGCAAAAGACAATTTAGCTTGGACTGCAATCATGGAGATACAATGCATGCATGAACACACACACACACACACACACACACACTCTCTCCCTCTCCCCCTCTCTCTCTCTCTCTCTCTCTCTCTCTCTCTCTCTCTCTCTCTCTCTCTCTCTCTCTCTCACCTCGTCCATCAAAGATGTGTTGGCCACTCACCTATCTTTATGAAGAAGGGCTATTCTGTCTCTGGAGACTCTTAGTTTTTGGGAGAGGCGTCTCCTCAGCCCCTCCACCGTCTCACCAAAAGGTACACACAACTCGAACTGGCAGCCGGTGGTCGTGCTTATGGACAGGTGCATCGGGGGGTCGTATGAGCCACAGACCTGAGACCCTCGGTAAATGACGCTCCCTGCGCTGGACTGGTGACGATCCATTCGCCAAAGTGAACAACGCGGATGGAGACTCAAGAAGCGGAGGGCTTTTGCTACAGAACAAAAAGTACCACTGGTCAACCGAGCTGTGTAACGCTAATCAATATGCCTAGATTTGTCAGACCAAAAATAACTCTCAAAACTCTTCGGTCCTTTCAGACAATGTATGTTTATTTTGATTAATATCCCTCTCAATTGGAATGCAAAATTATTAAGTCTTGGGAGCTGACTGACTGGAGGCTGAAGATGAATAATCACAACAGACTGCAACGCTGTGCCTCTGTTAACTGTATTCTTTCCTCTCCGTCCACACCGCGTTCAGTGCAGCACAGTACGCTACTCCGACTTGCGTAAAAGCACCCCTATTTGATGACTATAAAGTCCTCCCACCTAACTAACTATCCAATCAGAAAGAATTGTAAGTAATGTCAGCCAGCATTGCCCAACCAACAGCCTGGATTTCATTTGGTAAAACGGCCCCACCCCGTGTTCGCGGTTGGGCTCTTCACCATTCATAAAGTAGATGACGTTGTGCATCTTTATATGTGAAACAACCGACCATGAAGAGGCAGAAAAGCTGTGAAATGGAAAGATAGGACGGTTGTAAAATCCATTTAACACTTGCATAACACTTGATAACAGCTCTCGTATGGGCATTCAGAACAATTTCAGTCATCTGTAAAATTGGCATGATTATCCGGAACCTTCGTATGGGAAGTCATTACAATTATGATCCTTACGCAACTCAAAACAAACGAGAGAAACTATGTTTTAATTGAAGTTGTATTGTTTTGTATTGTTTGATTTTGTATTCTGTTCATTTTCCTTCCTGCCTAATTAGTATTCGTGTCTGGTGCACAGTATAGCACCGCATCACAGCACCTGTCACGTGGCGTGCAGAGGGGCCAGTGTTGAGTAAGTGACGTAGGAAGCTAAGGCAGAGAAATTTTGCTAGATCCCGTCTCCCATCGGTGGCTAAAAATAGCAGCGCCCCCTCCACCCCCGCATTATCCAGACTGCGTCAGACCATTCCCATCCTACCTACCTCCCCCATTCTCCTCTGCCACCCACTCCATCTTTCTATGCCCAGAAATAAACATGCATCTCATCTCTTTCATGTCCCTGTGGCCTGGAGAAATATTATAAAAGAATAAGTGACTTGCCTTTCAGCCTCTCTCTCTCTCTCTCTCTCTCTCTCTCTCTCTCTCTCTCTCTCTCTCTCTCTCTCTCTCTCTCTCTCTCTCTCTCTCTCTCTCTCTCTCTCTCTCTCTCTCTCTCTCTCTCTCTCTCTCTCTCTCTCTCTCTCTCTCTCTCTCTCTCTCTCTCTCTCTCTCTCTCTCTCTCTCTCTCTCTCTCTCTCTCATTTCACAATGAAACCACTTCATGCAAACATTCCCCCAGAGTATAGATGGTTCGGCTGTTTTGCACTAGACCAGCAATTCATGGGATGAGAAAATTAAAACTGTTTATGTGCTCTTGTGTGTGCCTCATCTGAGTGGACATGTTTTTTTGTGTGTGGAATTCAGCAGGAAGTAACAGGGATGGGGTTCATCTCTACAACATCTAGTAACATTCACCCTCTGGCCCAATTCTACTGTGCATTGATTTACTCCCCAACTTGGACATACTGTTGAATATAAGTTAACCTCTTTCTGCACCGTGTAAAACGAACAAGAAGTTAGTATAGCGGAGACGAGTATAGAGGAGTATAGCAAAGCAGCAACAACAGCAGGCCCTTCCGATTCTTTGAGCCTCTCCCTGAGTGATTCCGCAGGATGTCCTGTTCCCCGGAGCATGCAGGGACAGGGCGCTGACGTCAAGAGACTGGGAACATTCTCCACAGTACTCCTGGGTCTGAATTTCTGGATGCTAGCATTCCTGACTTCCCTCGCTAGCCTCCCTCGCCACACCGTTTTCCGACCATCTCACTACTTTGGAATGTTACACCTCTCTGGAATTTCAGGGAGCTGAAAAGAATTTTCAGGGATCAGGTTAGATGAGGGTTGAAGATAAAGTACTAGTAGAGTGCAAACTATAAACAATGGATATAACAAATTAAAGGGGATGTTTACATCATTCTCAATGCTAATGCCAACCTGTCTAGCACCTATGGCTATGTAGCACCTATATGCCTATTGAGTATGAAGGCGATAGAGAGGAAATATATTCGTTTTCTGTCACTCAGAGGCTTTATAAGTGTATCTTTCTTGTCTATCCATCCCTCCCGCACACGCACACACAAGCACAAGCACACACACAATCGATACCTGACATTACCCTTTTGACTGAAGGGAAGAGTGATCCCCAGACTGTGTGCAGGAAACAACACACAACCCAATCTCTTCTTGACGGTGAAACATTCTAAGCTTGATGGCATTGGATTGGTGATCAGTTACGAAGATAACAAAGACTATTCTATCATTAAATCTTGATGAGTTCAGTCAATTTCTAGACAATTCCAATGATGTGACCACGTATCAGACTCATTTTAATCAATAAGCATCAATTCCCCATGATCATGTGTCCCAAAATCATGTGGAGAAAAAAGGCATAGTAGGTTTAAGAATATCAGAACTTTGAGCTGTTTTAGTTTTTAAAATGTTCCCCCCATGACATTACAAACATCAGGCGGTCGGATGTCTTCAATTTTGTACAACCTCTACGAGCTGATTTCTCCCCTTTCTTTCATTGTTGAGACTTTAAATATAACGATTCTGAAAATGCCTACGTCATGGACGAGAGTGTTGCAAAGCAAAGGTATAACAGTGCCACGATGTGGTTATAGGACACAATTGCATACAAATGAATCATCCCAGCACCTATCATGGCTCATGAAGCCTGCATCAGATCGTTCATTGTTGGACGATTTTGCAAAAGACAAAATCTTTAAAAGATATTTCGATAATCAATTATGAAATCAATTTTCCGTTTACAAAATTCTGTGGCATGAATAGTGAAAACATTGGCAAAAGATGTGTCGTGGTGCATACGTACGTGCACGAAAGCTCACATCATCTGGGCTGTTCTTCAAGTGGTAGGCTACTTCAGCCTCGGATAGTGGGTGTGTCTTAAACCTTGTGGCTTCATTCATAACTATGACCAGTTTCTGATGCTTCAATATTTAACTATAGGGGAGGCTTGTGTTGTAGGCTTTTTTTTTCTAAATTGCTGTCTGATGGACGTCTCTGGTCAGGAGCCTACAATTAGGTGAGTGTATCCGCCCTTTTATCTTTATATAGTTTTTGTCTTTTAAAGCATAGTCAATTGTGCCAAATTTGAAATAGAATGTACAGGATCGTTTATCTATATGATTTAGGCAGTAGCATGTGCCAACCAATATAGAAAAATATTGTTGCAATAGCCGAACACAGTGCGCTGCGGATGAGGTCAGCGCACGGATTCTGAAGTTTAACTCATAACATCACACATTAAAAGAACAATGATTATGACTCCTGGCTATATTTCATTTAATTAAAAGCATGCTTATAAAACAGTGGCATTTGTGTTTCTCGTAGGCTAAAACGGATGCTGAATATGGGACGATTATCTTTTTCATTTTGGTATCTGAAGGACCTCTGCATTTGAGCGTCTCCAGCAGCAGCAGCAACCGCGAGGCGCTTTAATCGGCTGCCTTCAAATAGGAGGAGGCGGCATCACTGTCAAAGCAAGACCAATTATAAACAGTAAGAAACTGACAACGTGAACGTATATAGGACTTCTTCTGTGTTACACCAAATTACCATTCTTCTGACCCGGAATGTTTTAGAATCTAGACGAAAAAAAAAAAAAATCTCCCACTATGTAAGGTACTTATGTGTCTTCGTGGGCTGATGTAACATCAAGTTTTATATCTTTTCAGGGGAAAGACACACGCAGTTTCCCTTAGTGTATGTATATTTTTAGTTTTGATACACTTTAATTTTAATCTGATCTTTATTCTGATATCTTAGGTATTTAACATCGTTTACACATTCAACATTAATACAGATACAGGTTTAACTTGCCATGATGTATTTAAAATTATTATTATTTAGTGGTTGTGGAGACTGTGTTATTTTGTGGCGAAGCTAAAGGTATTTTTAAAACAGAATAACCTGAGATATCGCCAGATGTCAGATCTGTGCATCCTAATTCTCTTGTCATAGTACTTCCAGCTCATTATTTAAAGCCAAAGTACTACTCCATGGCTCCTCTAGTATCATCTAAGAGTTAAAGTGCCCCTCGGGACCTAAACACTCACACACACACACACACACACACACACACACAGACACACAGACACACAGACACACACACACACACACACACACACACACACACACACACACACACACACACACACACACACACACACACACATTAACCGAAGGTTCACAGGAAATCATTAAACACATGCACATAATGAGAATTTTATGCCTGAAAAACATTGGTGAGAGTGTTTGTGTGTGTCTGCCCATTTAGTGCTGGGGTTTATGACTCGGCTTAGTCACTGCCGGACTTAGGAACATCTTGTATGAATGAGGCAGAGCTGGGCATGGTATTTGCATTGGGAATGATGATGCTGTGTGTGAGTTACATAAAAACATGAGTCTCACATGGCGTGGGAATGTGAGGTACTTTGTGAGCATGTGTGAGGAATAAAATCATGGACAAAAGATGTGTTGTAAAGACATGCTTTTATTTGGCCTTTCTGTTGGTTCATGTTTTTTTTTCGTTCTCTTTGCCTCTTGTGTTTTATTTGTTTCTGATCGTTCAAAAAGATAATGTGGCAGCTCTGATGAGGGTTGCTTTGCAGATTACTGTATCATCATAACACGATGTAATCAGAAGGAGAGAACAATGTAGTCAGAGAGTAATATTGGGGCTGAGCAAATATTGTACAGACATTTTTTTTAACGCGCCATGACATCACATGCCAGGTCCTTCTGTGTAACGTTTATCTGAACCCTCTCCTCTCCTCTCCTCTCCTCTCCTCTCCTCTCCTCTCCTCTCCTCTCCTCTCCGCTCCACTCCTCTCCTCCTTTTGTGTATTCTGCACAGGGTTCAATCAAGCTTACCTGGACCATGAGCAATGACTTGCCCATTTTGACAAGTCTGACTGAGAACTCCACAGTGAGTACTGAGACACCTCTCCCATCTCTGTCTTACCTGGCTTATAGTGTCCTGTCCACATACCGTCACAACTGAATCATCTGTCAATCATTGGTTTCTTCTGCCGTGCCATCACTGCCCAGAGACATTTTGTTCCAGACGGTTTAACAAAGCAGGCTTGACCTCATTATAAGCAGGAAACAATCGCAGGCCAAAGGACACCTTGTGTAATCATAATTAGAATAATTTGATTGAGTTGATGACATTATAATAAAAAAAAGGATATTCATATTGTTAGCCAGGCAAGAGCCACCAAAAGGCTGATAATCTGGTATTTGGCCGCCATTTAGCCTCTAGCCTTACTGCCCTGGGGGGGATAAAAACATAATAACTGCCATAGCCTTACAGATTAGTACAAAGTTAAGGCCCTTTGGCATCAAGATAATAGTGTTACATTTACAGTGCGTTAGCAATATGTCCGACAGGCTGGTGAGGGACTTTGCTGTTCCGGCTGATTGATTGTGTTGTTCTTACCGTTTGGCTGAGCTTGTAGAAACAGCAGATTTCATTACACCATACAGTCACTCAGGAACAGGGCGATTGTGTGCGTATGTGTTGGTGTGTGTGTGTGTGTGTGTGTGTGTGTGTGTGTGTGTGTGTATACCTGTTAGTGTGGGCAGCACGATTTGGTGTTGACCTATCGAGAAAAGGCCAATTACTCACGCAAAGCCACCTACACATACAGACAAATGAGTCTGTCCCCATAACCCTTCTAGTTGCATTTAAACTACTGTTATCTTTTGGGACTTCCTCTTAGTGTACCTCACAAAAGCAGCAGACGCATGTATGTGACAGTCTAACTCATTAAGAGTGCCCTGGAGCAGAAAGCAAGAGAAATGAAAAGCTGACCTGTGGCGCGTGTAATCACTCTTCCCATGGTCAAGCAAGCGGCTTTGTGTACACGATGTTTGCGCAAGCGGCAGTTACTAGCTTGGTCCATACAGCCGCTCCTGTTTTCACCAGGCGTATTACGGTTAGAATTTGAGCGTGACTGATGTTGACAGCTGTGACAGAGTTAGATTGATGGCTGGGTGTTCAGGAATTTTGCCCCCTTCGTAAGGCTTGTGCTCAGCTTTACCAAGTCATCTGTGGGAAAATGCAGAGTTGCAAACAAGGCCATGCTTTTTGCCCAATCTGCTCTTCTCTTTCTTCTGGCAGTCTCTCTCTTTCACTGTTCCTCTCTGTTGGCTCTCCCCCCCTCTCTCCCTCCCTCCTCGTAATCCCTTCCCTCTCTTTCTCTCATGGCAGGATCTCTGCTCCGTCAACAGAAGTGTCAAGGGGACTGTATTGACCTTCTGTCAAGGTCACGGTGCTCTGGAGGTCCTATCGGTAGTTGATCCGAGGAGGCACTCCAGTTTCACTCAATAAGCCAATCAGGGCAGATGAGCATGTAGGTCACCGTCCAGATTTTAAGTTCCAGCACTCGAGTCGTACTATTTCACGGCAATTCCTTTTGATCTAAATCTAAAAGCAGTCAGAGCCGGGGCAAAAAACGTCTGGTTTGGGGACCGCTTACGTTGCCCTGCATCCTTGCAACGTCAAAGCTCTTCTCCCCCTTTATCAGTCTCTCTCCTCCCCCTCCTCCCGCCTCCCTTTTGCTTTTTTTAGCAGACGGAGGCCTCATTTCCCCATCGTTGAGGAGAGCAGTGAAAATTAAATTAAGAGTCTCATTGACGTTTCGATTAGCATCCCCAGGCTCACTTAGCTGAGACAGACGGTATTAATCACACAGAGCTGGGACGACTGCTGTGTTGTAATATTATTGTTAGTGTGTGTGTGTGCGCGTGTGTGTATATTGCTTTTATTCTGCCGTGTTTGGCGGGTGAGAGATTGACTGTAAGAAGAAAGGGTATTGGAGTGCCTTTCTGTGCTAATACAACTTATCAAATATCACACTGCCAGCGCAATGCCACAGAGATATTTCAAGTCATTACTTATACTTGCAAAGGAGGGTAATCAGTTGTTTTCTCAGCAGGATTCGGATTGCTCAGATGCCAGGGCACAGAAGAAGAATTTCCATTCCATTCATTCTCCCTGTCTCTCCTGCACACCTAACCCTGTTTGATGACTCCAATGATAGTGTGACACCCCCATGGCATTTTATTGCTGTTGAATATACTGTCTGTTTTTATCACACAATTCAATCGGATTGAAAATCCATGAACATTTAGGAAGGAATTATTCCTAACCAATGGATCAACGTGGTGCCAAGGTGTCTGATCCTGTCCCTCCCTCCCTCCCTCCTTCCCTCCCTCCCTCCCTCCCTCCCTCCCTCCCTCTCTCCCTCCCTCCAGGACCTGCCTGTGTCCACAGGCCGGGTGGAGAACTATGTCCTGTTGCTGGTGCTGCTGTGCGTGTTCGCCGGGGGGACCCTGGTCCTGCTGTCCCTGCTGCTCCTCTTCTGCCACCGCTGCTGCGTGGGCGGGCGCCGCTACTCCAGGTCAGTCCCCAGAGAGGAAGACCTGGCAGGCCGGCATAGACCCAGGCAGGATTGTAGTGTGGTGAAGTGATTATGACGGAACTGGATTAGAGGCCCCTAGTCAAAAGCCAATGAACCGAAGAGCGCTGATCTGAAGAGACTTTTTGCCACTAATGGTCGGTGGCCGTGGAAGTAATAAAACCTTTTGGTTCCGTTCTCTCTGTTCTTTTTTGCCTCCATGTTGGCAGGGCGAGCGATGACCCTGAGAAGACCAATACCACCTACGTGGAAGATTCTCAGCCCACTCAAGGTAACAACTAACAACCCTGTATCAATGTAAGACCCTTCCGGATGGGCCTGATTCAGCGCTTGTTGTAATTTTTTTGCTCGCAACTGACTGGGTCCTGTGCTTGTCGTCCTAATTGCTCCGTCCCAGAGATCACCATTCGCCTGGATGAGTCAGACGCCGCGTCGACGACGACGACGAGCTGTCACGACGGCGAGACGGAGCGCTTCCTTTCCACCGGCTCCACCGGCCGCCGCGTCTCCTTCAATGAGTCAGCGCTTTACGAAGAGGAGAGGAAGAACCAGGAGAAAGGACGCAGGTATAATGGGCAGTGGCGGTTTTGACTCATTTGGTGCCCGAGGCAAGATCCCATAGGGACGCCCCCACCCCCACCGAAAGTGACTGCCACACAACACTACTACCTATGTGCCACGTGATGCAATGCACACAACTTCTATTGTAGGAGGTCAATTAATAAAGATGAGGAAAATGAAAATTGTGCACACAAATTAACTTCTGTTTAAGACCAAATAGATAAAACACACATACAAATAAATAAAAATAGCATTGCACACAGATTTCCCCCAAAACGTGGCCCTCCTAGTCTACTAAGGGCACGCGGGAGCTCTCTGCACCAGTAATGTTGGTCGAGGAAGAACCTTTCGGTACGTCTGCAGGTGCGTTATGCACATAAGGTGCTCAAACCCAAACATGAACACACTTTCATAACATTATGAGGATTGGACTGGACAACTTCTTACTACCAGTAATGTGCTGCATGTTACATCGGTCAACCTGTGTTTATGTAGCACAATGCTTGGATACAAGAATATACCCCATTCTTTTTAACACATACAATTATCACACGCATGACGATGGCTGGACAGTAGAGGGGGTGGTAGCAGATGAGCCTTCATGCTCACGCAGGGGTTCTGAGGAAAGGACGAGGTAGACCGCCATTCTTCGCCGGGGTCAGAGGTCGCTCCCAAATATTGAATGTATGGAATTAAGCACCAATATGGCCTTGTTTTACTTGAGGATGAGAGCTAAATTAGCTATATATTTAGCAATTTGACAAAACCTCAGCTACTGCTAAAACTCGGATTATCTTATTCCGTGATGATGACAAAAATAATGACTAGCAAATTGTGATTCTCAGGTACACACTGACTGAGGGGGACTTCCATCACCTGAAAAAAGCCCGCCTTACCCACCTCCACCTGGCCCCTCCTCCTTCCGCCCTGAAGATCCTCACCATTATGGAGTGTGAGTCAGCGGCGAGCAGCACCATGAACATCAACGAGCCTCCAGCCCCTAAACCCCCCCTTGTCATCTATCAGGTAATCTAATTTGGGAGCTAGATGTAGATTCTAATTTGTTGGTGAGGAAAGCAAAGAAATATGTATGTATCTTTTTATTATATTTTAGTATTTATTTGCGCACAACATTAAGTTGTGCGGTGCAGACATTGAGTAAAGTCAAGTTAAAGTAGGACTGAAACGTTGACTTTTACATTCCAAGTAATTTACACTGTTCAGCTGCAACTAAATTGCTTGCTTCGTGCTAACTCTGTCTCTCCGGCTGTTACCCAGCTCCCTGAGAGAGGTGTACCCCCAGCATCAAACATATGGCTGGGCCAGAGCCTTAGTGGAGGTCTGCCTGGAGACCCCCATCACTCCATTCTCCTGGACCAGGGCCCCCCTCAGAAACTGCCAGTGCTGAAACCACAGCACACACACACCAGGAATGTGAGTCTAGAAGTCTCTATCTCTCTCTCTCTCTCACACACAATTGACATGCACCGGCACACGCCTAAACTCGCATACAAATTCACATTCGATCATGGCCACAGAGATTTGATATGATTATTTGTGTGGTTTGCACCACTACATTTTGGGACAGCCAGGCCTCGGTGACTTCACTCATGCGTAGGTCTGTGAGTGACAAACACGGTGACAAACGTATGTCCCCGGAGGGCTAAGCTTCTGCTTGTCATGAATCAGCCTCACTCTCATCTGATCCTGTCCCACTCCTCCTCCTCCTCTCCCTCCATTTACGTTGATCTCATCCGACAGTTGGAGGCTATCGGGGACAGGGGAGAAGGAGAGCGAGAGATGAAGGGCGGACGAGGGATGTCTCCGCCCCCCAGCCCGACCCCTGTACTTCAGTTCTTCTCCAAACTGCGGCGTCACGCCAGTTTGGAGGGGGCGGGGCCTTACTTCAAGAAGTGGAAGTTTGACAGCGGCCATCGGGCAGCTAGTTTGGATGCCAAAGGTGATTTCCTTTTTTTTTTTAAAGATCTCAAGTAAAAAATAAAAATCGGATTCTTGGCTTCAGTCCCTTTGAGGGTACAGAGTAATATGTATCGTTAATAATACATTTGAAATAAAAGTTAAATAGAAGTAAAATATAAATAAATACTCTTGACATCAATAAGAGTTGTTTGTTTCCTTTGCCAGGATCGCCCAAGAGGAAACCTTTCCAGAGGCAGAGGGCAGCCAGTGAAACCACAGATCACACAGAAGAAGACTTCTCCCCTCTCAGCAATGACGTCCCTCAGGATTTTCCCCACAACGCCTGCCGGACCAGCAACCTCCAGCCCCTCTCGGCAGGGTCTCTGTTTCACGCCGCATCCCCGCCCTCCCCCTCAGGTTCTCTTCGCAGGCAAGTAGCCCTTAACCCATCAATACCATCCTGTTATTCAAAAATAGTACCACGCCATTCAACCTTTTTATTTTAAAAACATGTCATGCATTTCTTACTGCGCAGGTTAGAGGTGGAGGCTGTGGTGGAGGCTGAAGTCAGCACCAGTAGTACCGAGGCCGACAGGACCCAGCCTCCTTCGGGTCACCCTGAGGCCCAGCAGAGAGAGGTGGAGACTGGGCAGAGGAGAGAGGCTGCACCCGGAGCGGAAGACGAAACGCAGACGGAGACGGAGGCAGCAGAAGACAGCGCAGACGTGTGGGTGAGGCCCGGAGAGGAGGAAGGTGGAGAGATTCCGTTTGGAGCAGGAGACCGCCGGAGAGACGCGGCTGAGAGTCGGGAAGATGGCGGAGAATATGACGGCGCTGAGGGAATGCTGCTGACTGCGGTCGAAGGGCCGGGGAGAGAGGAGGGGGAAAGGGGGATCGGTGCGACGTCAGGAGCCGAGAGGCCGCTGGGTGCGGAGGCCAGGACAGGGTCCGATTCAGGGTCGCCGCTGCACTGCTTTGGGCGGCGGGAGAGCGGCGAGACGGCGACCTCCCTCTACAGGGACATCTGGAGCCTGCGGGCCTCTCTGGAACAGTACGCCTCCTCTGACCAGAGCAGCACGGACCGCGAGTCCATCCGCAGCGATGCTGATAGCGTCTGCTCCCTAGGGGGCGCTGGAACCCGCTCAGGGTGCCTCTCTCAGGATCTGGATGACGAACCAGAGCGGGAGGGCGAGGAAGCGGATGGGGGAGACAGGGGGGCGTCGGGTGGGGACGCCGAGTCGGGGAGCAACGCTGGAGGGGGCGAGGGTGAGGCGGGGAGCCGTAAGCTCCTGCAGATGGACAGCGGTTATGCCTCCATCGAGGCCCCGTCCAGGGCCCCGGAAGAGCTGCGTCTGTTCGGGGCCCCCGGATGCCCACGGGGCAAGTCGGCGTCTGAGAGGAGGCTGTTCTTCACCAGCTCCAGGAGGAAAGGCTCGGTGTGTGAGAGCTTCGAGGCCAGAGTCTTCCAGGAGGAGCTGGAGGAGGAGACAGCGGACGGTGCCGAGGCGGGGGACAAACCGCTGGAGAGAGGCCTCCTGGTGAGGCTGCCAGCATCGCAAGAACCAGCCCACCTTCTGGTATCGCTACACCCCCAGAAACCCCTCGACCCTCTGCAACTGCAGCTGCTGCAGTCCCAACCGACCTCGCCCCCACTCCACCCACCGCCGCCCCTCCCCCAGCCGTCTCCGCATCGCCCCCGCCTGCGTCGCCGCGACTACAGCATCGACGAGAAGACGGACGCGCTGTTCAGCGAGTTCCTCCGCCACGACCCCCGCTTCGACCAGGAGGACTCGCCGCTGCGCTCCAGGCACCGCTCCCGCGTTCACCTGCGGAAGCAGTGGCAGAGGCACAAGCAGTACAGCGACCCCGGGGCGGGGGCCGGGGGCCGGTACTCGCCCTCCCTGGAGAGGCAGCGTTTCAGCCCCCTGCGGAGGGGAGACAGCGCCGGATACCCTCTGGACACCAGGTACCACAGCACGCTGTCTCGCATAGCCAGCGCTGCCGACGAGGAAGCCAGTGAGACAGCAGCCGGCGGGGGTGCGGCGTGCGCGGAGGCGGCCGGCAACAAGGAGACGGAGGAAGACGCGACAGTGGGTTTGGCCGGGGCCTCAGAGGAGGGGACCAGCACAAGCAGTATGGCTACGACGCAGGCTGTAGGCAGTGAGGGCCTGGCTAGTCGTTCCTGCGACACATTGAGTGCACCAGGCGGGATGGATCCGAGAGTGGACAACAGAAACAATAACAGTAGCCAGGCCATTTTGTCCGAGATGGCCTCCTCTATTCTCTCCACGCAGAAACCCTCTGCGCCTTTTCCCAAGCCCCTTAGAGACTACAGCCCCGTGCCCCTAGCTCCAACCCACGCTAGGCCCATCTTAAAGCCCCAGAGCAGCCTGACAGACAAGCTGGCTGTGACCCTGGAGGAGAGACTGTTCTCTGGGCTCAGGACAGGGCAGCACCTGGGGAAGGGTCAGGCAGGACTGGAGGCTGTGGTCACTGTCTCCCACACATCCTCCCCTGACCGTAGTCCTACATAACAGGCCGATCTATTTCCTTCTTTACACTCAAGGCAGTTTTTCTAGCACTTTAAATAAATAAAACAAATGTGTAAGTAGTAATAAGTCAAAACTCTTTGGAATTACTAGTGTTATGACATGATTTGATTCCCCAAAAATTAACCATTAGGTTATTCAGTGTATGGTTATATGATTCTTATATACTATATGTGGGACTAGTGGCAAATTTCCTGCCTCTTCCAGTATTTCCAAACAGACTTGTACTTCGACAGTGAAGCCAGGCGCTACCTATTCATTAGACTAGTCTAATGTCTTCGAATAGTTTAGAATGTAAAGCGCCTATCATTTCCTATATCAATAAGTGAAGAGACAGTTGGAAAACGTTTAGATTAAACGTGAGTTCAATTGCTGTTCCTCTTGCACAGTCTAGATTTTAGACACAATGCTTTGATTTTACAGCATGCCTATGTGTTAAAAAACATTTAAGTCAAGTGAATACTGTACAGTTTTACTTAAAAGAAACGGAACAAAAGCACTTTGATGGGAAGGAATATAATATGGCGTGTTTGTCATCCATTTTCCTAATTCCAGACCACATCCTCCTTAAGTGTCCTTGTCATATTTACCACATTCTCTGCCAAATGAAGGAAATGGCTTGTAGCTTGGCTTCCATTGTTTCTGGTCTTCTGTCTCCTTTTTTTCCCTTCTCTATTCCGATGTTATGTTGAGTTTATGCATCTCAACGGAAGGAAGCCATCCCCAAAAGCTTCCACCAGCTCTACCCTCTGAGCCCTGGGGGCTGTGGCCTCCCACTTTGAGGGAAGGACACTCTCCACCATCCGGCTGACAGATGATACTTTAAGTGACTGAGAGAGAAACCTCGCAGACCTTTTTTGGCCAGATGGACAGGGTGACGGGAAGAGGGAAAAGAGGGGGTGGAGGGCGGGGTGAAGAGAAGAGAAGACCTTAAAACTGAGAGGAATATTGATCGGATGCTCTTGAATCCCCTCCAGTATGTCGGTTTGGGGAGTGTATCATTTGTATTCTTCACTTAAACCTTCAGCATTGAAATAACTGCACAGTCACGAAGAGGGGTGCAGTGGTACTCTAAAGGTGGGCACACAGTAACAGGAAGGCGGATAGACAGACTGCTCGGTTGTTTAGTTATCCTGCACAAAAGGGTGTATATTATATAGCTCGAGATAAATGGTGGGTATTCGTCAGATACTTGCACAAAGCCACCACTACACCAGTGGTCCAATATTACGTAAACTATTGTTTTTCATTTGGCCTTCTCTGAAGTCCTTACTGTGTTTCCGTACAACTGTCCTCTCAACCCATAGTGGTGTCTCTCTAGTCCCAGTAAAGTTATGGCCACCATCTTCTCCATCATATGACGATGCTCACAAACATTCCTGCATGTTTACAAATCAAATGACCAGTAGAGTGGATCTATCGACAACTTTTTTCTCTCTAGCAAACTGTAAATGATGCCCATACTCCTATATGCGGTGTATACCTGGTTATCTACTGTAGTATAAAAACAAGAAGATGCATAGTGAATAAGGTTCAAAATATTTTGTGATGCCTGGATAAGTTTAGAATTTGTGGGACCAACTGATGTACATATTCTTTTGGATAGCAATTTTTTTTTTTGGAATAAAAATGACACGAAAATGACATACTTTGATTAAATATTGCAGTATTAATCAAAGTGAGCTATGCAATCTAGATGTATCAACATAACATCAAGTCTGCTCAAATTCGTTTTTACCAATCCAATCATATCTGGCCAGCTTGAAAACACATATTCCCTTCACACTGGATGACATCCATCAGATTTTCCTCACTGCACTGCTCTCCCTATGTAATGTTAAGATAGAGAACCTTTCCGTTGTTCCTCTGACGTGGGCCAGAGCGCGCCTCTCTCTCCCTCCCTCCGAGCTGTGACTCACCTGCTCTGATCTATTCTCAGTCAGGGTCTGATGATAGGCCTGGTTACGTAAGAGGTGGGTGGAACTCCAAAGGATGCGATTGGCACAGTAAAGACCCCCGTTTAATTTGGGCATTTTGACTGTGATGTGAGACATTTACAAGAGGGGGTGTTCTGAATCTTTCTATAGAACTTCTAAAACAGAAGGAACCAGGAGGGGGAGAAGTGGGTATCCTATGATTTTCCCTGTAACCCTTGCCTTGATTTGTGAACTGATGGTTCATTAACACAAAAGCTTCCCCCAGGTCAAGGCACCTCTCAAAGGAAATGCCTTTGTCATGTCTATTGAGTCTGTGAGGAATGGTACTTCCAAACAGTCCTCAATCAACCTACACCATAAGAAGGCAACAAAGCACAGCTCGGTTGGGACATGTTTTATATAAATAATAATAAAAAAAAATTATTGAAAAAAAAAAAAAAAGAAAGAAAACGAAACAAAAACTAAACTGAAAACAAAAACAATAAACCCCAACCCATCAGCGGTGGATGTCGAGGCTTCAGTCCGTTGGCCTCTTCATAACAGAGCCGTTTCCCTTTCACCCGAGCTCCATACAGCATGCAGTTCTTAAATCGGCAGTGGCACACAATCAGCCCCAGCATCAGTCTCACCATGGTTTAAATATAGAATTATTCATATCTTTATTGTTATCAACATCAATCTTTATACACATCAAAACGTGTGTCTTTAAAACTGCAGTTGGGCACGGTCAAACAAAAAGGGAGACCATGAACCGAAGAGGAGGAGGTAGGAGGGCGTCCGGTGCAACACGTGCCCTCCTCGGAGACGCCAAGGACGGACGCCGGGAAAGGACGGGAGGATGGGGGATCCTCCCGGGAGACGGAGGAGCAAAAAAAAAAAAAAAAAAAACACGGCAACCTCTTCACACGCAGTCTTTCGGCAAACACCTTTCCCTCCTTCCTTCCTCCCTTCGGCTTTCCCCTCTTTATCAAACGCGTCCGTGGAGCGGTCTCGCCGCCCGGCGGTCCAGGAGAGACGGGGCACACCGTCAGCAGGCTTCTCTCGCCACAGCAATGGGCTCCGGGGGACAGAAGGGCGGGAACAGATGATCCTGAGAGGGGCGGCGCGGGAAGGGAAATAACAGAGGCAGAGGGAGTTGGAGAATTAGGAAGGAGGTGGGGAGGGGTACAAAACATTTTATATGTTTGTTACATCTTTCTGCAAGTTGGGGAGAGGCATGGCAGAGCCATATTAAAGAGAGATGCAGGGGCTGAGAGCAGGAGAGGAAGACAGAGACAATCTCCTAGAGCCCCCTCCATCTCTACCAGGGTGAGTCATCGCTAGAACAAATTAATATAGAGCCTCACTGCACTGCACACCACCACAGTGTAACTGTTTGCTCGTCTCTCTGTGTGAGTGTGAAAAAGTGAGTCTAAATACGGCAGGACCAACGCAACGTGTTAAGACACTGCGTCCACAAACAACGTGTGCAATTATCGAAACGCGACACCCCAATGTGCATTTCAGCTAGCGTTCTATAATCCCAGTCCCGTGTTTAGTTTACAAAGATCCAGCCCCTGTGCTTGCACCTGGGTGGGTGAAAGGCCGTTTCATAGACCGAGAGAGAAGGGACCTCATAGAACAGAGGAAGGCTTGTCTCCCTGATGCAGGCAACAGTCGGCAGGCTGCTGTTAAATAGGACTGTATAGAGAACAGCCCTCGGTTAGTTCGCCTGTGGAGCAGCGAGGGGGATGACTCATAACCCAGTGCTGCCGACGGAATATCAACACTGTTCCCTCCCCCTCGCCTCCCTCTCAAATTCCCTCTTCCACACCACCACCACCTCCTCCTCCTCCTCCTCCTCCTCCTCCTCCTCCTCCTCCTCCTCCTCCTCCTCCTCCTCCTCCTCTATTCTAGCTCTTCCGCTTTTTCTCCCCCCTAAGATGTTTTTTTTTTCTGCTGAATCGCACCACCTTTGTTCTCTGTCCCCCCCAACCCCCCCCTGCCCCCACCTCCTCACAACTCGTCCTTCATCCGTTCTCCCCTTTGTGCATGAAAAGCGCCCTCCCTGCCAGAGTGTCTCATTCGAGATTCAGCGGATCACTCAGGCGGTGGGAAGGAGACAAACTCAATTGCTCACCAGGTAGCTTGGTTGGCAGAGAGGGGGGGTGGGTTGGGGGAGGGGGGGGGGATCACTGCTGTTTGCAGGTGGAGAGCTTGCGGATCTTGCTGGCCGTGGAGACTCCTTTGCGGGACGGGTTGGAGGAGGAGGAGGAGCGGCGCTCTGCTTTGGCCTTGCTGTTCTGGGAGCCTCCGTCTGTCCCATTGACACACACTGGCTTAGCAGCTGCCCGGCTCTGCTCCACCTCCTCCTCCTCAGATACTTGTCCTGGTGGGCAGAGACGGACACGGACACGGACACACACACACACACAGGTTACAAACTCGTTCACTGAGCAGACCCTTAACAACTTCAACCCAGAACACACTTAATGGGCAATGTAATGTAAACACCACCCCCAAAAAAAACTGAGCATAAAAAAACATTTTAAACCACTTGAAGGTCATAGCAGCTCAAATGGGCAAACATAAAAACCATTGTTAAAAGATGGACATGTTACACCAATAGACTCTCTGGTGAGTCATTACAGAGATGTGAGCGTGGTTGAGTCAGGGAGTGAGTCATAACTGCACCAGATTGAGTGGACTGAATGACATGGCAGAGGAGGGTTCTTCCATTGTCACGGATCGGATGAACCGCGCTCAACGGCGTGAGGACCCTGGCTTCAAACCAGAGCCTGGACAAAGCTAGACGGGCCGGCTGAACGCTCCCTCCTTGGGGCCTGCCTCATGTTTTTGCTTTCGCTACCTCCAACCCAAAACCCCACTCCCCCTTGAACTCTGGGTCAGGCCACCGTTCGCGGGACACGCATGCCCATTCCTATAGAGGCCACGTGCCGGCCAGGCGAAAGTGTGTGTGTGTGTGTGTGTGTGTGTGTGTGTGTGTGTGTGTGTGTGTGGGAGGGGAATCTGGAATAACCATTCACACTCCCACAGCGTACAGCTTTTCAGCAGGGCTATATTTAGAGGTCTTCACCCACCGCCATTCAAACTCGGCAGCCCATTGAAAAGCCACAGAGCCTCCCTTCAATAGGGCGTACAGTACTCTCTAGAAGAGTGACAGGGACCACTGCCGATATCACTGCACCTCGTTGCCAAGCAACAGACGAGTCTTACATGACCATAATTCTGCAAAGAATGAGGTTATCATTTAGACTCACAAGCAATGGATGGGAAAACATGCATTTATTTAATTTTGGCTCCAGACACAAAACAGTTCACATTCTAAACTACCTGGTTAAATCTTTATCTTTTCGTAACAATAATGCAACTAAGCCCCCCTCCCCCCCCCCCTCCATCCTTTCACTTTTCTTTTAAAACTAGTTCCTTTTGATTTGTCTCCTCCGGCCATCTTGTCTGACTGAACTTCACTGAAAACTGCCCCTGACCGCAAGTCCACCTGCAGCCCTACTTTCAAACCAGCGGAGTAGATCTGGAAACACAGAACAAAACGCAATAACCTCATCCACAATACCGCTGTGGGTGTACACAACGTCTGTGTGTGTGTGTGTGTGTGTGTGTGTGTGTGTCTACCTGGCACTGTGAAGTCCTGAGTGTATATGATCTCGTCCTCTGCGTCGTAGAGCTCGTCCTCCTCCTCCCCCTCGTCGCCGTAGCCGTGGAGGTCCTCCAGGTAGGGCACGACCGTCATGCTGCGCCACGGGTCCCTGCTCTCCGAGCTGGCTGGGATGGGCACCGGCGGCTCAGACGGAGGGTGTTTCTTACGTACCCAGCTGGGGGGGGGGGTGGGAGGGGAAAGGAAGTTACCCCCACGGACATCCTGGGAAGGTCACTGGGCTCAACTCGTTTCTGAGTACACGGTAAAATTGTGGTGCACGTTTTGTTAATGTTACCGTTACATTACATATTGCGCTACATATTTCCTACTGATATGAGTCGAGTTCATTCGGCCAAGTCCCATCAGAGGCCTCCGTGCGGAGTGGCTTAGCGGGAGTGTTGCCGTAGAAGCGCTACTTCTCTTCATTACGCTCGTACTGTCAAAACACTCGCTCCCCAAAACAAACAGCCCCGCATCGTCACGAGGACAAAAAAGGCTGTGTTTATTTACGCCGCTTCTAAATTATTCCTCTCCTCCGTCTGCTGCTCTCTCCGTTCCTGCCTCTCCCTCTCATCTCCTTTATCTTGCCCTCTTTATTTACAGACAACCGCCAGAGTCGATTTTTTTTTGATCAAGTGTTTTGAGAAATAGATGCGTTGTGCAGGAAATAGGTTGAAGTTAGTAATTGGGCCTCTTTGGTTCTTGTTAGCCAAGGGGCTTCATGACGACCACACTTACACCCACACAGTCGTTAAATAATTACATTTGTACATACTATAAATCAAATGGTTTCACCCTGGCCCTGCGATGAACGCTATTAGTGACGTAGATCGGATTTGACAGCCTACAGAACTTACTTGTGTTGCCTTATGTGCTGTATCGAAAACCTCTTCACCGGCTCATATTCAAGCATTCCTGGAATACAATCAAAACAGAAGAAAGGCAATCAGTGATTGGGTACGGAATAGGACTTGTATAACACAAACCTCTGTATCTGTTTAATCAGACTACGAGCTCCCTCTCCCTCTCCCTCTCCCTCTCCCTCTCCCTCTCCCTCTCCCTCTCCCTCTCCCTCTCCCTCTCCCTCTCCCTCTCCCTCTCCCTCTCCCTCTCCCTCTCTCTCTCTCTCTCTCTCTCTCTCTCTCTCTCTCTCTCTCTCTCTCTCTCTCTCTCTCTCTCTCTCTCTCTCTCTCTCTCTCTCTCTCTCTCTCTCTCTCTCTCTCTCTCTCTCTCTCTCTCTCTCTCTCTCTCTCTCTCTCTCTCTCCTAAAATGTAAATAAGCCTGCACTAAAAACATTACAAAACCCATAATGTCACGTAGTCATAAACAATGCTGACCATCCAGCTGCATCCGACTAGATCTGTTTTCCCAACACAACATACTGCAAAGTGCCCTGGATGTACTGAAATGTCTGGAAGTGTGATTACGCTGCGGGACGGCAGAGCCGAGCCAAGCAGAGCGGAGCGCTGCTGACAGTGGGGTAGTTGTGTGTGTGTGTGTGTGTGTGTGTGTGTGTGTGTGTGTGTGTGTGTGTGTGTGTGTGTGTGCGCGCGCCGAAGGACACCTTTCGTGTGACAGGGAGCTTATTTTAGTCCACGCAATTATGAACGGCCTGCCTCTCAGGTACTGCATCATCGCGCCCATAGACACAGTATCTGCAATATTCTTTACATAGAAAACGGCTCACTGTCCCCTCATTAAAATACCATTTCCAAGTTTACAGTTGACTCAGAATTCATACTGACTTGTGCAAATGCACTTTTAGAAAATGGCCAACCCATCTTCATCTTTTAACCAAGCATTAACCTAACTAGTGATATTAGCCAGCAAACCTAATCACCTGGTGTCAATTTCTCTTTAGCTATCAGAAGCCAGCCGGAATCACACTCCATCTTTAGCATCAGAATAAATGTTGCTTGGGAAGCATTCCGACCAGTCTTATTTGGAGTGGTTAATTCAACTCTGGATTACTCCCATTGTTTGTTTTCTCAGGGGTGTGAATGTGTTTTGGATCGGACATGAATTTACGGATAGCGCCGTCCAGAAGGAATACAAATATAGGCAAGGACACTTGCTTTTACTGGTTATTTTTTGGGCCACCATTAAGCAATAAGTATAATTGTTGTTTGAACTAGGATTAGCCATTTTCTGTCACCAATTCCTATTCCAAAATTGTAAGACCTGCTTGACCACCTTGTTTGGTTGAAATACGTGTCTTCTTCCGAAAATTATCTTTCAATACCTGTTAGTAAAATCTACAAAATAACAGCTCAGTGAAATAGACCTTGAGGCCCCAATGTGCTCACTGTTCATACTGGGAATAATTCATGGAGCTCGGCTAAAGAACGTTTAGTATTCAGCTGCAGGTCCCACATCAACGGCAACTACGTCGGCGATTTCAGGGATTTCTACAGAGTGGGCTTGCCTCTTCATACGGGCCAGACTCATCGACAGTCTGGTGCCATCTAGTGGAAAAAAGGAGGAAACAAAAGCTGCCTCGACAGCAGCATCCATCCATCCGTGCATCTATCGGCCCATCCACCCACCCATCTATCTATCTATCCATAAACCTTGCTCACCATTCAGTAGTTCTGACAGGAGGGGGCCACACTCCTCTGGAACAGTGAACTCTCCCTTCCCAATGTTCTCAAATAGCTTATAGATGTTGTCCCCTTCGAACGGATACAGACTCGTTGTGATGTTGTACCTAGACGGGGGGAGGGGAAACGCACAGAATATTTAAAAGATCATTCAAATAATAGGGAAAAGTATGAGCAGAGATGTGCTAAAACATACTGTAAAAAGTTCAATGCCCTTTGACAATCTGTCTTTTGGGGTTAAGGCAGTGACCAAATTGGCAAAAGCCTATTGTAGGAGAAAAGGACTACAGATCCCAAGACAACGTCAGACGGGGCAGGAAAAAGAATCCACTCACAATGTAACTCCAGCAGACCAGATGTCTACTTTAAACCCTGAAAAGGTGTCCAGGCCGTTGGCGATCTCCGGGGGTTGGAATGCCGGGGAGCCCTGGCTGGTGCGGCACGTGTCATCCTCGGCGAACGGGTGCAGAGCCTGGGGAGAGGAAGAGGGGGGGGGGGGACGGACGGACGAGGGTCAGCGGTGTTGAAGGAACGTGCAAAGCTCATGTGAGTCTACGTGGTGGCGGTGACCGGTAGAGACGCCCACCTCCGCCACCCCTAGGTCAGAGATCTTGAGCGTCCCGTCCGTGGTCAGCAGCAGGTTCCCTGGTTTAATGTCTTTGTGAACGATTCCCTGGCTGTGCAAATATTCAAGGCCATCTAACAACTGGCAAAAGTACCTGAGACACAGAGACAGAGAGAAAGACAGAGAGAGAGAGAGAGAGAGAGAGAGAGAGAGAGAGAGAGAAAGGGGGGGGGGGGGGGGGGGGGGGGGGGGGGAGTTAAAAAGAGAAAAAAAGAGGGACACACACAGCAAGTAACGTTAGGTGGTTAAAAAGAAAAGTGTTTTGCAGAGCGTGCCAAGTGTGACTACGGTTTCATTGTCCAGATTACGAGTCCATCTGCTGGATAAATCATTGTGCTACTGGACTGGCCTGTCGGACTCCATCCATAACTCATTGCACAAGCAGCTGGGGATTTGTACACTGCCCGTGTATCTGCCACCAGTTATTTCAGTAGCAGAGGCTCCGCAATCTTGGCCCCAAGGCGAGGCCTGGAGTAGTGGCTGTGCACCGGACTCCAGACTAAGAATAGCAGGGGTGTGCGGAGGGAGACGCAGACACTTACCCGTGAGCTTGAAATACTGGAAACCTTTTCTCTGGGACGCTGTCCAGCATTTCCTGCATCCCACATACGCAATACTCCATCACCATATACGTGCGGTAAGGAGTCAAGGGAATACACCACACATCAGAACACATTACATGAAATGTAAGAAGAGGTACCAGCAGGGCAGACACACTGCTATTAAAATGCATTAGGGAGAACCCGAAAAACTAACGCTCTTTGCGGGACTTAAGACCAGGAATGCTTGTTTTGAATAATTTCACTTAATGTCTATCTGCATTTATTAATGAATACACACATATTAGCTACATTTTTTTGTAAGTAAAGAAAAGGGGAGAAAAGGAGACTTGAGCAGAGATGGAGAGATGGAGTGTTGAGTAAAGGCTCGGGGATGACGCAGTAGTAGCTGCTTAGTCATCATGACTGCATCAGGAGTGGGTCCACTGCTGTAGGGGTGGGGGGGGGCGCACAGACGCGCGCGTGCACACACACACACACACACACACACACACACACACACACACACACACACACACACACACACACACACACACACACACACACACACACACACACACACACACACACACACACACACACACACACACACACACACAAAGAAGGATATATTTTCTGCTTCTCTTCGTTGTACAGCACATCCACCAAATGAATCACATTTTTGTGCTGGAGTCTTCTTAGCAGCTGAATCTCTCTGGAAAACAAAAACGTTGTATAATGATGTACTATATAAAATATCCATATGGACAGTCAGTTCTCAACCATGTTTGTGTGCCTTGTTGTGGGACAGTGAACTCTATCCTGCTTCTAGGGTGCATTGAGCTTCCCTTGGTTCAACATTCAGCGTGCATCTAAGAGGGGTAAGCCAAAATAAAGCGCAGTTACACAAATCAAGTGTAAACAAAAAACAATACAACAAACAATACACAATAACTGCACCTTGTAGAAAACATATGAACGTCTCCCCTCTAATAACACACTGATCTTTCCGACTAATATACCATCCTTAACCTAATGAAGTCCTGTTTCCACAGCCTACATTGTCAAAGCTTGTTATACAGAGAGACGTAAGCTGGCCATTCCACTTGCTAGCCAAGAGCAGGAGTTATAAATCACCAAGCCCCTGGGAGACTACCATTCTTCTGAGACCTAGCTGCCTGCTTGTTACTGGAGGACATTCAGAAATCCTGCTCTGGCAAACCAGCAAATAGTACAAGGCGACGACCAAAGCACATGCCTACATTTTCAGTGGCTGACAGATGCACAGAAAGACTAAATAGGCTATTAGTTCTGGACCAATGCAACAGAACAGGAGTAAAGTTGACTCTACTCCCCTATGCCTTTATAGTTGCAGATAGCTGGCATGCTAACACTATGCTCAAAGCATTTTAAGCTCTCTCTATCTCTATCTCGCTCTGTGTCTCTCCCTCTCCATGCCAAAATCGCACAAATGCAGTGCTGCTGTGCTTTTCTCCCATCTTAGCCTGCAGTCATAAGCTGTCCCAGTCCTCTGCTTTACACACAGCAATTACAGCAAGGGAACGCACGCACGCACGCGGCTTGCGTAATTGAAAATGAGATAGTCCGTAGAGGATATGATAGGTCTCAGGGGTGTATTGTGATGGGCCAGCCATGTAGCACAAGTTAGCCAACGATAAGGCCGGCCATGACACAGCTTCCAAGTAGCTAACAAAGACAGCTCAACCCATTCTATTATAATGCGTCACTGACTCCTGGATCAAATGTCTGCAGATAAATGCCTCTCAGATGCACTTGGCTTTTGCACTAGGACGAGCATTCATCATTTCTGTGTACATATGTGTGCGTCTGTGAGTAGACTTCTGTCACAGATTCCAAAACAGGGCTTGGCAATCTGGAGGCGTTGCCGGAGTAACAGGACTAGATTTCCCGATGCCAGCCTGAGCATGTCCATCCCCGTGGAAACCTTTTAAAAGCAGGAAGTGTTTGGTGGACAGGAATGCTAAATGATTGCTGCTGCTAGGTCTCCATAAACAAACAAAAGGTTCAGCATAGACTCCAGGGCATCAACATTCAGAGCAAATAACGTGCAAAAACTTTAAACGTTTTCAAACTAAATAAAGCACGCAGGCCCAACCCAAGACAATGTTGTATTCAAAACATGGCCCACTCACTGAGGCCTACAGCTCGGTGTGTTCAGATGAACCCTTAGTGCACCTGCCAGTGCTAAGTTGAATAACAATAACAAAACTGTACTGGCAACACGGATATATCAGGGACTTACATTTCCTAGGACATTCTGAATGCGTTCAAACCATCAACATAACTGGGGAACAGGTTCCCACAGCACTCTTACTGACTCCTCTGAAAGTGACCTGATAAATATGCCACTTGCCAGTGTCACCCATGTCTGAGCTCATTTCCTAGTAGCCAGAGATCCCCACTCTATTTTTGAGCTGTCCCCCAGTTTGGTCCTGGAGATCAATTAATAAACACCACTGTGCAATTAAAAGCCCATGCTTGCAGAAAAGGAGAGGTGGAAAAAAAATAAAAAAAAGAGGGTTCTATTAAAGATACATAAAAAGCAACTGCGTACACAGGAAAATCTTCAATATCAAAGTAGTATGACTGAAGAAGCGTAGAATTATAATCTGAACAACAAGCAATCTGCCAGTTCATATTCCTAAAGAAAGCACAGCAAAACGGACAAAGGTGACAGTCTTCAAACGAAATAAATGATACACTAAATTCAGAGAAACAAGTCAACAGGAGAAAACTAACCATTAATCTAGGAAAGACAAATACACTCAAAGTGGTTATTTGAAGCAGAGAGAGAAGCTGAGAGGAGCAGCGTGAAAAGACGACTTAAGTGCAAACGACGTTTGGAATCGCGGCGCACTTTCAACGCGACACGGCTCAATGAACCAGGGCCGTCCTCTTGTAGTGGCACGGTTAAGTAATACTTTGTTCCGTTGACGTGACAAATGATACGCTGTGGCTTAAGCTACTAGAATCTACACTGCCAAGTAGGTCAGATTACAGAGAAAGTAACTGTTAGGGCCACGAAAGACGCATGTAGCTGGATGGTGAAAGAACAAAGGCAGAGAAACTAGGCAAAGAAAACCGAAAGATAGCTTGACAACATAAACAATCACCACCCACTTTTTCACATTGGCCTCTCCGTTGGGGATCCTCCGGAGCTTCTTCTTTTTCAGTATCTTCACGGCCCGTCGGCAGAGCGTCTCAGAGTCCAGCATCTCCTTCACCTTACCGTAGGACCCTTCTCCCAGCAGGTCCCCCATCAGGTATTTCCCAATGAGCTTGGCCCGCTTCCTCCGGGGCTGGTAGATCACTTCGGTGGAGTCAATGCGGTGGATGAAGGTGTCCATACCCATGAGTTCGTTCTCCGTTAGATAGTCCAGGTGCTGCAACTCCCCAACGCTCATGATTAACGGTCCGGCAGCTCCTATTACACTGCAGTATTGTCAGAGTTCACAGAATGTGAGGTGTAGCTGTCCCTAGGAGCTGACGACAGTTTGTTCTTTTTTTTCCTCTCTCTCTCTTTCTCTCACAGATAGCTATGACAAATACTGACTGGAAGAACTACATAATTTAATCTGCGTGCCGAAGTATATTGGAAAACAAACACCGAAAAAACACTAAGGGACACAACCAGACCAGAAAATGAGAGATAAGGGAGGGATGAAATGTAACTTGTAAACATCGGGTATGTTTCTGTTTGACTGAGAGCTGTGGGTTAACTCTCCTACATATGTTTAGCAAACCAATACATTGTACAGGTCCAGTGCAAAGTGACTGTTCCAGCCAGAGCTATGACTGTCCCGGGGGCAGTTGACTAGAGGGATGCTACAGAGCAATTACATTCCTCTGCTTAACTCCACGTCAACTCCATCTGTGCTCTGAAACCAGACAGCAGAGGTAACCAGTATTGCCTCAAAGCCAGGCACGGCATTTCCGTCGGTTGTCCTGCTGCAAAATACAACACCTCGGTGCCACCAACTTGTCTTGATGAAGCAAAAGAAGTCCAATCTTTGGTATCAGCTTGCTTCCTTGATTTTACAGGAACCTTCTGGTGTGTTGAACCCCCAGTCTGCTATCCACCTTGCGGCAGAAAGGATCCAGCTCCACGGTTCCTTAAGAAAAAAAATCATAAAATGATAGGTAAGCAACCAAAAGCAAGATTTGAGCTTTGGCTACACTGGAATGAAGGCTAAAAAAAGTAAAAAATAAATAAAGCTTCCGCTGGCTGTATTGCAAATTGGTAATATTTTGAAAAGTTAGCTGGGAAGATGATGTTATGCAATAGCATGGCATGCTGAACGCTGGTTTAGTCGTGTCGCACATTTATTACAATATGCTTGATCTCCTTAGCTGGCATCATAAGTTACTGAAGGCCACAACATCGAAATTCCCTTTATAAACACTAACGTTTGCATTAAGTTGATTAGCCAAGCAGTCGGATCTGCTCAATAGCCAACGTTACCGCTTAGCTGAATAAACTTTAGCATTGAAGGTCCATTTCAAACCCCTTTTGAGGCGTTAGAAAACGTTGGCTTAGTATCTAAAATGAGATGAATACTCTAAGTATTTCGCTAATTTTAACGTTACACGAATAAAAATAACGGCAAAATTGTTTTATTCTTTTACTAATGTAACGTTATCGTCCCTGTTCACTCAAAACAAATGAGTTGTTACAAGCACTGCAGACTTATTAACAAAAATATTTGCTGACGTCGTTGGTGTTAAACATTAGAAGACAATATCAGTGATGGTAGCCTAACTAGCTAGTACCGCTAGCTAAGTAATAGTAACCTAGCTATCATTCTAAGCAGGGTTGCTAACCTCAGACTGCAACGTTGACGCTACAACACCACAACTATTAAGCCAGCTAGCTAACGTTTCGTTAGCTAGCTACCGTGCTAGCGTATCTCATAGCTGTTGGCAGTGGTTGATTGTGTTAAGAGAAGTCTCACCTAATTACCAAGTGGCGTAATATAAACGTGTTGTCGATATTTCCCTTTGCCTCTGGTGTCCAGATCTCCGGTGCCGATATCTAATAGCGAGTATTTTAATAGTGGCGGTATACAAAATTACATTTCTAGCTACAAATGCTGCTACTGTCACTCAGGTTGTCGCCATCTTGTTTACCTTCCCCGTGCTCTCACTCTGACAGGCGCGTCAACGCCAGCTAGTTGTATATATTTTCTCTCCCCCCACCCCCTTTTCTTTTTTTTTTTTGTAACTACTATACTTTTTAAAATCTATTAATAGGCTTTGCTGTATTTAGAAATATTTTGAACATAAAATAAAGTGTATTGCATCTTGCATCATTACTAATAGTCATCATTTAAACATAAACGAAATTTGTTGGAACGAATATAAAAAAAATTCCGATGCACGACAAATATGGCTAAAGGACTTACTAGGCTATTTCACAACACAGCAATCTAGACTCAATATTTTGTCCCAGTTTTTGAGTATTAACCTATAAGTAAGAAAGTGTAGATGATCTCACACTAACTCAGGAGACTGATACATTCCTGTTGCTATACTCATATACTGATAGACCTACTGTTAGCCTGTTCTAGGTTCTGAAAATGTCAGCAGAGACCAACTGAAATCTGGTGGATATGCTTTGCCAACACCTTTCTCCCTAAATGTTTAACTATCTCAAACTAACGGACCAACTACTCTCTACAAAAGTAACGTTTTATCTTGGCCTAAAACCACTTTTGCAGCAGAATGATTCTGTGCTAAACGTTTAGAGGGTCCCTATAGCTTAGCTGTTCATGCAGGGTTATATTTAACCAGTGCAAACCCCAGAGAATGGCAAACTGAAGGTCTCATTTCACAGATCTATTACCTTGAAGCTGAAGCTTGAGGTAATAAATAGAGAAGATCACACACGGCCTGTTAGAAGTCAGGTACCCCTACCAGCGGGTCATGCACTCTTGAACCTCTCGACTCTTGAAGGCAAATGGACAATACATGCAATGTTATTATTTGAGCTATTGAAGACACCTTCAATAACAAAATGGAGATGAGTGGATTATTAAGACATATAAGAGATGCATTTTAACAATGAGCTCAAATTCTACGTGACAACTTTCAGTTTAATTGTTCATTTAAAATGCTCTAAAACGAACAACAGGGGGCACTGATAGATTCACTAGAAAGTATACAAACATTACATCCAGATTTCAGATTGTTTTTAATTACTGAGAAGAATATTACATTTAATTTTTGAATTTACAAGATGAAGGTGGTGACAAGTCTTAACTCGCAAATGACAGTGAATATATAACAAGAAAGCAGATCTTTTAGTGAACCTGTCAGGTATTGTTTTGGTGACGAAACGCAATAGCTGTCCAACTGGTATAACTAGTACATGTGAAAAGGTTGATATTCAACTATTGAGTTAAGAGGCTAGTAACAATGCAATGAACAAAAGACAGAGCCAACCCTTCATTTTTATTATAAAGTGACATGTTGGTAAAAATGTTGCAACGAATGAAATTATTTTACTAAACGGCTGCATAAAAAAATCAATTCAAAAATTCAGAGAACTCAGGAGAGAAAAAGTGGACAACGTGGCTTGTATACACTTTCTAAAACAAAGAAAGACTGTCACTGTCAGTCATCATAAAATGCCAAATTGTGTGGCTTAAAAATGAGTATGAGCAGGCAGCTGCTTCAGTAATATGGTCTCCTTGGGTTATTCTGAAAGGCATAAAAGGGATGAATTACCGTGAGGCCAAATAATTACAGATTATGGACATGTTCAAGTCCAGAGATATTCATGCAGCAAAATATCTATGGAAATTTCAAATGCAGTAAACATCATGTTCACAACACATCAATTCATAATATAGATGTAAACTGTTGAAGAACAGATCGGTTACCAGTGGGTTTGGTCTGAAGCGGTATGCAAGCATCATTCTCTTCCTAAAAGCATCATACTCGTCATCATGCCCGGACAGCTCAGCCGGACGGTCGACACCAAACCCGGCTCCATCCACAGCTGTGGTACCCCTAAAGTACACACGGGATAAATAGGCTTATCATTTGTTCACGGTGCTCGTTGACATGTTATTTGGGACAAATGTGTGAGTCACTGTTTGGGGTGTTACTGTAGATTGTTTTTATGATCAAGGTTTGTACCTGTGGACAGGGGCCTTGATACCTTGCCCATCGGAACCAAGGCCTTCACCTTCCTTCCAACCCATCTTCATCAGCATCTTGAAGCCGAGGTTCTCCACTGTCAACTTAAACTCCTTGTACTCGGATAAGTCTGGATCGCGGCCCTCCTGCAGGTCACAGAGAAAAGTACATTAAATTAGCCATATTTTGTAATTATTACACACATAATTCCTGTTTATAAAGAGCTAGCGCTCCTTCCCTCAGTAAATAGAAATCCTCCAAGACATTGCAAAAATAAACTTTAGACCAGACTATTACTGTGGTCCAATACACATCCTTCTGTGTCATTTTCTGTTGTCATGTGTACTGTTTAACATGCGGAGTGTCTCTGGGTTTCAGAAAAGTGCTATATGAAAAAATTCATTATTATCATTATAAATTGTTGAACTACAAAAACATCCTGTGAGAGTCAGACGCCCTGGAGTAGTGGCATTATCAATCACGAGCAACTGAAGGAAGTAATGGTCTGGGTTAAGGACTTGTACCATGAAAGCCTTGTCAGACATAGAAGAAATAGCCAGTGGCTGTAAGTTAAAAAAAATTAAAATAAGAACAAAGAATATAAGAAAATCCCAATGACGTGGATTCAGAAGTCTTCTTGTCCACAATTAAACCAGAAAAGGAACAGGGGTAGGAAACTGACCTTGAGGGCCTTGAAAGTCTCCATGAACCTCTCCAGTTCCTCAGGTGGCAGGAAGTCACCGATGAAGTGCTTCCCCTTCCCCATGTCGGTCAGAGACTCGGCCCACTCTGGAGAAACACAGACAATAAACCGTTACTGGGGATCAGCACGATGAGGCTGAGCTAAGCATTTTTAAAATATATTTATTTTATTAAATTAGTTATGACTATGGTCTGATACCAATTATTGGTTTCGGGCCCGATATCAAACATTTAAGTATCGGCATCGGCTATATCGGCGAGCTCCATTACTTGTCAATTGTCTTAAATACTAGGCTTTTATCCACAATCTGCGGCAGTGAGGTATGTGTTACATAGTAAAGAAAATGCTAAAATGTCTGGTGTATTTTTGTAAGACCTATTTATTAAAACATATTTTATAGTTCGTTCAATTTGTTAGAAAATAATAAAGGAAATTAAAGGAAAGCTGTACTGCAGGCAATTCTTTTGGTTAATGCTGTTAATCAACTGTCAAACAATCTAAATTGAATTGGTTTTACTAACTTGCAGAGCACGCTGTGCAGCTGTGTCTAGGAAAACACAAATATTGGATCGGCACTTATTACGGCACATACTGAAAATGAATCGAATCGGAGGGCAAAAAACCTGGACCGGGACGTCCCTAGTCATGACAAATGGGTAGCCTCTGGTTTAGACCAGAGCAACAGAGTGACAGGATGGTGTCTGACCGCGTGTTTTCTCCATCTCCATCTGACGGAGGCGATGCTCCCAGGTGCCGGCCTGCTGGTCCACCTCCTCATCGCTGTCATACTCGTGCTCATGGTCTCTCACTGCCTTCTCCCACATCACTTGCATCTCCGCCATTGCACGCTTGTGTTTCATGATCACATCGAACATCTCTTGCATCTAGACGGGGAGTCGGAGGACACCGAGCGCACACAACGTCTCAGAAAAACACACTTTATGGAGGGATAATGGGTTTATCGCTCAGATGTTGTTCAGACAAGGACCCAGAAGCCAAAACAAGGCAATGTAAACACTCTGCAAAAATTGTTTGATTGTAGATGATTCAAAACAAGACCCAGTGAGTCAATAAGCACCTCTTGTTGTTCTTTGAGCTGTTTTTTCTGGTCATCCGAGAGCTCTGTCACTCCAACCAACCCAGCTGGCTTCCCCTTCTTATAGCCCAGACACCTCAGCTCCTGGACTAAAACACAAAGCCAATACCATAATAAGACGCATGTTTTCAAATTATTATTCATGCATAAATGAGTATCTGTGTGTGTGTGAGTGTGTATAGAGTGAACACAGCAGTGCCAGTACCAGAGAGACAGGGCGTGTTGGGCTCTATATATTGAGCCTCCTGAGGGATGATGATTGGAGGCAGGGGCAGTTCCACCTTGTCATCTTCGGACCCCCATCGACTCTTCCTCTTCCGTTTGACCACCGGGGGGCCCGTGTCCTGACTGTCATTAGCTGTGGGCCCAGGGGCCTCCTGGTTGGCCAGGTTGGGGTACTGGGGTGGTGGAGGAGGAGGGGTGGGTCCTGAAAGTGTGACTGGCTGTGTGGTCGAGTCTTCAGTAGGAGAGGAGGGACACTCTTTGGCCCGTGAATACTCCTCAAGCTTCTGCTTGTAGAAGTGGTGAGCAGGGCTTTGGTGCTCGTACAAGAAACTAAAGGATTCGGTATCGAGTAGACAACCAAGCAAAATAAAACATACATGTGACACAACTGTCCCTTTCAGATTCAAAAGCATGGCTGTTGTCATATTTCCCCTGTACAGTAAATCAAGTTGAAGCAGCGTAGTCCTACACAGTAAACGGTGACCTTGACTGACCTGAAGGCAGGGTTGTCCCGGTTGTGCTGGGCAGCAATGGCTTCTACCTCGGGGCCACCGTTGGCCACATACTTTGCCAGCTTCTCGGCCACCCTCTGGGTTTCCTCGTCCACTGGGGGGGAGACTTTAAGCAGCCTATCAGTACTGGGGATCAACTCACACTCTACTACTGTACCGTACTCAACTGGCCCTCACACACCACCAGTCTACAGCCAGTAGGGGATAAGAAGAGGAGGGAGGAAGGAGGAGGAGGAGCAGGGGGACATGGGTGGTGATTGGGGAACTCAATGGATGTGAACTTGTCGAGAAGTGGAGATTGAGCAGACACTTCCCACAGAGGTTCTTTCAGTGCTTAATGCTATGCAACTGATCAAAGTGTGGATCTATGGGATTGGTTTACTAGTTGCATGTATGTTGCTACAACTATATTGATAGTATTCCTTGGCCTGAAAAAAAGATGGAAAAAAGACAGCATAGAGAAATAGAATAGCTAATCTTACCATTAACTTGTGATTTTGCAGGTTTTGGCGGCATGTTCTTTCGGAATTCTGCAACTCTCTTTCTGTAGTACAGATAATCTCTGCTGTTCTTGTCATACAAAAACCTTAAAGGCAAAAGTAGTGATGGAATGTGAAGCGCTTGTCCAAGGAAAAAGAATGTATCTTTGTTAATACACTCACATGAGTGCAGGCCAGACTTACGAGAAAACAGGATTGTCCTTGTAGTCTTCCTTGGCTTTCCTTTCTAGTTCTGGCCCACCCTCTGCAACAAAGGTGGCCATCTTGTCCAGGATGAGTCTGGTGTCATGGTCCTCTGGGGGAGAGACTTTAAGCAGCCTATGAGTATATTTACTCTACGAGTTCTTATGAGAAAATGACAGTGAAACAGCAACTGTGACGGAAGACCCCCCCAAAAGACGATTTGAGTGATTAAGGCAAAATCTAATTTAAGCAGACAAGGATTTGTAGTCACAGTTACCTTTAACCTCCAGGAAGCTGGAGTCATCTGCTTCCTCCTCTTCGTCCTCACCATCAGGCGAGCAGAAAACACTGGGTCTCTGGGGTCGAAGGGGGGTCTTCTTTGACTGGGAATAGTTTTTAAACTGGTTCAGCATGCTGCTGATACCAAGTCCAGGACGTTTGCCAATAAGGATGCTCTTCTTTTGCGAGGAAGTCGCACCTGATGATGGACTAGCTGCTGAGGGAGATGTGATGTCACTGTTGGAGCCTAGAAGATCGACAGTTAAAGGGAGGTTAAAGGTGGGTACCTGAGAGTTGTATTTCACACATACCTTTTCAAAGTTTGTTTTTTTCTGACAACAAGCAAATTATGGTGGTTACCGGAATCAGAACTTGGCTTGTCCTTCTGCATCTTCATGAATTGCTGTAGAAAGCTTCCATCATTTGAGAACTTGTTTGAGGAAGGTCCCTGTGGGCTAGGAGAACTGTAAAGAATTGGGTAAAATGGAAAACTTTAGACTATACTGTATATTAAATATTTAATAATATTAATAAAGACAAAATAAACATGAGGTCTTAATATCATATACGAGTCATATACATTCTAATAGTAGATTCCCGATTCAGCAGACTGGTATTAAACCCACAAAAATTATTGTGTAATTACTAGAAGGTAGTCAATTGCATGATTTTCATACCTTTGAGGCAAAGGCTTTCTAGGGGTCTGAAGGTTATTTTTGGCTTGTTCTGCCATCTTAGCCTCAATTTCCCTTTTCTTCTGTGCAATCAATTCCTCTTGACGAAGAATGTTAACACTCATCTTGTTCTTCTGAGCTGGAACGGGCCTCGACTTCCAGCCTCCTCGTCCTGTTTAAGATTTATTTTTTAAGGTGTGTGTGTACGTGATACATATTGTAACGTTATGTTGTTTAGTCATTATTGAGTGATCTACGAAGTAGCTTGCCCGCATTTGAATTGAGTATGTCTAAAACAAATCACAGATAAATAGCCTAGGCTGAAGCCACTTGGTCAGGGTGTATACATATATTTTATTTCCAGCTGGCTATTATTATGGCAGAAGTTGCAGCCAGGGCTTACAGAAGGGCATTACCATTGAGTGCTGATCAAATAAAAAGAGGGGGCACATCGAGCCAAACATGCACTGGCTAGCTAGCTAATTACCTGACGTCCTATAGACAGCAGATTTCTAGGTTAGAGTCAATGGCTTGCTTGGATGTTAGGCTAATTTACCAAGGGTGGTAAGTTACATTAGCTAACGTTAGCCAGTTAGCATTTTTTTTTTGTTTTGCGGACGGAGCGGTGGCTTCAATGTCAATTATTAAAATTGTATGATGTTTTACATTTCAAAATTAAGTTGTACCTGTGTCACCAGAATCCATATTCTGTCCGAATTAGCCAAAATGTGGTTCCAAAATTAAAAGGCTTACGACATGGGCTGTTTTCTTATTTCCTATAGCTTAGCGCTAGATAAACAAGTCCGCTAACCAGCTGCCTAGTGTTAGCAAACTTCCGCTTCCGGCCAACATGCAAAGGCTGAGGACGCTTTGTTGTCCCTTCTTGCTACCCGTCCCGTAGACTGTTTCGGTTGTCTAGTGAATCAGAAGATGGCTGAAGCTCCCCCACGGCCCTGCCGGTTTTTCTGTCACCGCTGTTCAGCAGAGATCAGTCCACGTCTACCGGTAAGCGCCCTTGTCAATACCTTGTTAGGTTTGTTATTTGAAGCAACTGGTTCAAATCAAACATAGGGCAGAACCAGGCACTTAACGTTTGTCGTTTGGGTACGTCGACACACCACTGAATTAACAATCGTGAGGCATATTGAGGCAGATGGTATTCTGTTACAGCTATCTCGCAGATATCTGGCTAATATAACCAGTTGCGAACGTTATACATAATGTTTAAACAATGTCAGCAATCAATGCCGTATTGTCCCATCAAATGATCACTACACAGTTTTTTAAAAACTGTGTCATTGCTTGTTGTTGTAGTTAACGTTAGTTTGTTAGCAATGGGCATTCATAGGAAGCTTCTTGATTTTTACAGTAGCATTCATACCTCTACCTGTGTGACAGGTCTTTGTTCGGCGGAACTAGCTGAGATCTCCCAATTGTTATACATGAACCAGCTGGTCAATAAGCCTTAATTGTAAAACTCATCTCCAAGCCAATATAGTGGATAGCTAGCTATCAACTCTTTCCTCTTGTCTTGTTTCTGTCTTTTCTTTTAAAACAATCCTATTGTGTACAATCCATTGTTTCATGCTGTGTGTCAGTATTTCAATTTGCTCAGTAGATTTATTTGTGTTTTTATAGGATTACACCTGTCCACGTTGTGACTCCGGCTTCATTGAGGAACTCGACGGGGAGAGAAGGTTAAGTGTGGAGTTTAAATAAACCAGCTCTTGCATACACGGCTTCACTTTGTTTTGTTCATGACATGTCTGGAATGTCCAGTGCTTCAGTTTAGAAATGTCCATGTGAGATGAAAGGCCCCCAGTCTAAACTGACTTATTACTTATAAAACCAAGCCCTTTATATCTCATTTTGCTTTATCTCCACATAGCACTGAAAATGGGTCCACGTCCACAGCGTCCACCACTGATCCAAACAGGCCTACCTTTCAGGTTGGTTGTTGCTGTAATAAAATCTGCCTTTTCCCCCCCCTCTCTCTCTCTTCAATTTGCACCAAACTATTTTTGCATATTGTGTATTCCCCAAGAATTTGGACAGCCAGCACTTGTTCACGTTTCCACCGGGATACGGCCAGTTTGCCCTGGGCATCTTTGACGAGAGTTTTGACCTTCGAGCTGGGCTTCCCCCAGAAGACAACCGCGAGATGGAGAACCGGAGGGAACGGGAGATGGCGTCACGGCAACGATACAGTGCCCGGCTACCAAGGGGTAGGCACGTTCCCCGACGACAAGGAATGCGACATGACGGAGTGCCAACTTTGGAAGGGTAAGAAGTTTCGTTAAGGTTGGATCATGTTTGGATCTGATTTTATTGGAATTGAACCACCTTTTCACTGTGAGTACCAATTCTATGTCACTGTCAACCATTATCACCCCGTGCAGACATGGGTCTATTACTCTATTCATGGACTGAGAATAAATGAATACGAAGCACTGAATAATTTTTTGTCCATTTTCTGAAAAAATATCTTATTTGAATTTTAACAGGAAGTGAAACAGTATGTCTTTAACATTAATTTCCTAACAGCCTTGTTACATTTTCGAAAGAAAGCTTACAGAAGGTAACTGGTGTTATCTTCCTTTGTAGAATCATCCAACAGCTAGTGAATGGCATCATAGCGCCTACAGCCATGCCCAATGTTGGAATGGGACCGTGGTATGTGCCAGTTTGTTTGGTGTTCAGTTTAATACTCACTGTATACTTGGTGTTAAGATACGTTCTGTATGATATGTTCTGCGTAGGGTTTCAATATTAGAGTTTATAAACAGCACACCATCCATTGCATCTTAGTCATATGCGTTCTCTGGCTGCTGATTTTTTATTTATTCCTGCTAACTTAACCACGCACTTAAAAATGAAATAGTTAATCTAGCAGAGTCTTTCCGTTAAAATTTGGATGTACAGTGGTTCATCTTTTTTCCCGCAATGTTCTCCTATTGGCTCATCTGTTCACTTTTCAAAGGGGCATGCTACATTCAAACCCAATGGACTATGCCTGGGGTGCAAATGGACTTGATGCTATAATCACACAGGTAAACCAAAGGATGTCCTTCACACGCCACCAGAGATTAAACGTCCGTGCATTAAGCAGGCAACGTTAACAACCCATAGAAAATGTACATTTTACAGCGGGTCACAAAACATGAATACCTCCATTTACCTCCTTGCATCTCTCTTTCCTGTAGTTATTGAACCAGTTTGAGAACACGGGTCCACCCCCAGCGGACAGAGAATGTATAAAAAGTCTTCCCACAGTCCAAATCACGCAAGAACATGTCGGTGAGTCAAGGACCCCACCACCACTACCCATTAGCACTGCCCACCCGCATCACACATACAAACTTACACACAGGATCACAGGATTTCTTGATGTTTGCTGATTTTTTTTGTTGGCTTAACTGGTTTGACCTTTTGTTCAGGTTCATCGCTAGAATGTTCAGTGTGTAAAGAAGACTACCGTGTAGGGGAAACGGTTAGGCAGCTACCATGCAATCATCTGTTTCACAATGACTGCATTGTGCCGTGGTTGGAACAGGTATAGTATGCTCTCTACATCTTTATTTTGATATATATTTGGATAGAAAAGCATTGCTTGTCTAGTCCTTTTGATACGTAGGAAACACTGTTGGATTAACGCATTTCATTTGCCCTGCATCCGATAGCACGACACATGCCCAGTGTGTAGGAAGAGTCTCAGTGGACAGAATACAGCCACAGACCCTCCGGGCCTGTCAGGAATGAACTTCTCCCCTTCCTCCTCCTCCTCTTCCTCCTCTGGCTCACCAAACAACGAAAACAGTGCCAACAACTCATAGACTTCTGAAATCGTCCCCGTCACCACTCCCTCCTTCACATTGACAACACGTCACACTCCCAGACCGCTCACTAAGACTCCTGCTCTACAGCCTTGTCAGAGACAGTAGCCCATTGTGGCTGCATATAGTGGGTTGATTGAGCCTGGAAGTGAACCAATAAACCTAATGCGGACTACATTGCGATTATCTTAGCCAATTCTTCCGTTATGGCATAGTCGTTCCGTCCCGTACCGAACAGTACACACTGTTTTGTAGAATGGGGAAGTGGTACTGGACTTGAGGACGAAGCACACAGGCTCTGGGTTACACTGGGATCATAAGACGATCAGACGCAGAGCGTGAAGCACCAGAGTGGACTTTATTTTGATGAAGACTTTGCTTTCTCTCGTTGCCATAGGGTGGATGAACACATTTTATATAAAAGAAAATCTTCTTCTTTTTTTTTTTTTGGCTACTTTTACCAGCGGTGGTGTTATGGACTTCATAAAGGCTGTGAGAGAAGAATATGCATATAGAGAAAATAAATGGAAAGCCATTGTATTCTGATTCAACATATATCTTGGTACATGCATCTGATTTTAGAAATATTTATTTGCACTTTTTTTTGCACTACTTTTGTTATGTAAAGAATGTGAATTTAGGGAAAATACTGAACCAAACAGTATGTGACACTTATTTCTTTTTGCTGTGCATTGTTATTTTTAATATTAAATTGTAAGTTTATAGTCATTTAATCATAAGCTCTCAAGTTAATATTCCCAAATATATTACAAAAATGTTGACCTAGGCCTGCTTCCCGAATAATCAGAGTTGCATCTAAATAGGCAATTCCCTTTAAAAAACAAAACAGACTCAGGCAGGAGTTACCTAACAATACATAGTTGCTGTAATGTTATGGTATTGGGGGGGGTGTATGGGGGGGGTGTATTGCCTGAAGCAGGTTTAGCCAGCTAAACATGAAAAAGATGTATCTTTAATTACCAAAGTTACGTGTAATTTGCTGAAATACTTAATTGACTCGATCCATTAAAAATAAATTATGTACTTGAAAGTAAAACTGGGTAGCTTCCAAATCGTACTTCATGAAATGAACATTCAGACTGGTTTCAAAACTTCCCTAAACTTGTTCTCCATATTCACATTATAACTTCAAATTAGGTAGTTATATATTTCTTTATTCAGTTAGTGTTTTTCAACAAGGGAAATAAACTTAACAATTGGCCAATGTTGTTGTAAGGCTGTGAGAAATAAAAATGTCATCCACAGGGAGATCAATATCCCATTATAAACGTTACTTTGAAAGGAAAGAAATGTATGGAATGTTCTGGTGTACCATCTAGACAAAGGTAGTGCACCCTCTTTTGCCGCATCACATTAATGGTTGGACAGGAGATAGGAACAGCATGTTCACTGTGACTGACTAAAGTCACATACCCTCTGTATAACTAAACCTTGTAATACCCGATAACCCTGTTAATATTCGTCATATCTGTCCATACATTATTATTGGTCTGGTTCAGGCTCCTATTTTTTTTGGTTGCAACCATTGTAAAATAGGTCAATGTCAGTTGTGCAGGTGCGTAGGAACTGGTTGCAGTTTCGTGTACTTCTTCAAAGTTAATCGGCAATTGTGTTTTTTTGTCGTCTAAAACAAACTTATGGGGGGGCGATGTGGCAGGGGTAAATAGCTCTGGCTTGATCTGTCACCTCGTCCTTCTCTGTTACGCGCGAGGCTCACTGTGTCGATCTCTCCTATCCGCCCTCGCTGCAGCCCCGTCAGGCTTTACTCATTATGACCCATTTAGAAAGCTCTTATCTTTCTCTCTGCACGACTGTTTTGGTAAGACAGGAGGGGAGGGGGACCTCTATCTCCCTCTCTGGAGTCTCTGGTTTGATAAGATGGGGAAAGACAGACCACCCTCTGGTTCTATGGCAGAGAGCGACCTCCCTCTCTCACGTCTGTTAGATGGAGGGCACAAACACTGCTCTCTATGTATTGAGGAGTGAGAGACCCTCCTCTGTGCTTCAGTGTGACCAAAGTGCATGTGGTGTGATTGTGGCTCAAAGTCACTTTGTTTGAACAAGGAGGGATGAAAGTGGCCTTAAAACCCCATATAGGGGTTAGAATGCTAAGCTTATTTGCAACATGACTCTTAACTATTGTTCCCGGCTAAAATTGACTTCTCACCTTTAACGTTGTTGACCAGGTATGTATATATGACATAAAAGCAGGCCACGTAACTGGGGATTGGATCATTTATCCCACGAGGCTGCCCACTGCTGTGACACCTTAGTTCTTATCCTTCTGGCACTCCTCTCGTCGGTGTCTGTGGATCACTAATTATTCTGTTAGTTGTAGTTTTTATTTTGTGGAAATGAATTGAGAACATCGCACTAATGTGCCCTTACATTAAAGTCCGCTGTTTTACAGAGGTGGGAAAAGAGCAGGGAAGGGAGGGGGATGGATAGAGAGAGAGAGAGAGAGAGAGAAAGAAAGAGAGCAAGAGAGAGAAAAGCAGAGAGAGAGAGAAGGACTTGTGACATTCATCAGTACTCTCAGCTTCCCCCATCTCACAGTGAAAAGGTACCGAACCTGCAGCACGCAGACTATAGGAGCGCTGATGACCACGCCATTAGGTCCTGGAGATGGAGTTTTGTACGGTTGCCATGACAAGTTCAGTGAGTGCCGACAACCTTTGAATGGCATTGACATAATAGACTGCATGCGTTTAGCTGCCGCCTGTACCTGCTGTCTGTGTAATTTCGAGAGCAAGGGTTTGTGTGACCTCATGTCCTTATATCGGTTAAGATGGTAGGAAACAAGCAATGCATAAGGTCAAGCGGTTCTGAATAATTACCTATCCTGTATTCGTGGCCAAAATTTGACCAACACAGATTGATAGGAAATTATTAACTACTATTATGCTCCTCTATCGTGAGATTTATCGAAACACTATTGTGAAAACATCCTCTGGTGAGTCCATGACAAAGGAGGGAAATATTACCAGTGCCTTTTTGAAGCTTGCATCAATTTGGTTACTAAGTGATTGAACAGCTAGTTTAGTTGATCAATGTGCTCACCCAGTTTGACTTTACTTTTGCTCTTGAGCCAGTGATAAAGGCTATTGACGTTGGCCTATTTTGTGGAGAAATGTTTTTGGAATTCCTTTATAACAATATTGCAGGCTGTGCTATATATTTTATAAGTTCTTCTTAGTTTTTAGTAACTGTGTCCAAATTCGCAATTCTTAAAGACCGCATTGAAGCACTTTCAGTTTCTGAGTACTTTGTAATTGTGACCACTAGATGGTGGTATATACCCGCCTTTGGTTATTACTTAGATTGTCATTGAAAACCCCCCTTAGATAAATGACATCATTGATTATATACCATTACAACCATTTAATGTGCCCCTTATAGACAGGTACTTAGGCCCGTATATTATATGCACTATATTTCAATTAGAATACTTAGGCTATAACCTAGGTCCATTCCCCTCTCAGTGTTGCAGGAGGGAACAGGCAGAATATAAACTGCAGGGCCAGGTTAAATGTATAGGCAGTACCAATATATTGTAAAACTGTATCCTGTGAAATAGGCCTCCGTGATAAGATAAGATTTAGTACAAGGTTAGCACAGTAGTCCTCAATAGTTTGCAAAGAAGTCACGTCCAAGAACCCCCACCCCGCCACTCTCTCTTTCTTTCTGTCTTTCTATCGTCACTCTAATCCTGATTGGTTTTCTCTGTGTGATAATTGGAGGCAAAATTTGATATGCTCAATGTCATGGACAGGAATGAGGTTTCACCGGTATCTGCTGCGACCATGAAAAAGAAGGCGGCGGGCGGCAGCGTATGTAGCCACATCAGCGCGTCCAAAGCTGCCGCG
This sequence comes from Aplochiton taeniatus, assembly GCA_017639675.1. Classification (NCBI taxonomy): domain Eukaryota; kingdom Metazoa; phylum Chordata; class Actinopteri; order Galaxiiformes; family Galaxiidae; genus Aplochiton; species Aplochiton taeniatus. The sequence continues at coordinate 4,594,068 of CM030189.1, forward strand.
TCCAACTGTAGGAGAAGCAACAGCGTCAAAAATTTTGTTGACTACGTTGCTGTCGGTATTGGTAGCCAGAGCGCAGCGAGTTTGAAGCAGCCCGGGGTGGCCAGCAACATCGCTATGGATGAGACAGATGACGGGGAAGATGAGTCTAAGTTCCACCATCCGCGGTTGCGCCGAGCTGGTGGGAGCGGCAGTGGCTGCGGTGGTGGTGGAGGCGGTGGCAGTATCAGAATGAAGAACTTTACGCCAGGAGGGGGAGCCGCGTCTGCGTCTACTATAACCAGGAGGAGCTCCAACATCGAGCCCTGCCTTGTGCACGCAGAGGACGCCCCTGCCGCCTTTGAGCCCATTGTAGCGTCCAAACCAACGAAGACCCTGACAACCTGTCCAGGAGATGCTGCCGGGCGCGGCGAGACCAACAGAGCGACAGGGGCGGAGGCGTCTGGATCAACGGTCGCGTTAGAGGTTTTAAGCGCGACAACAGGGGATGGTTGCAACAGTGTCCCTCCTATTTCCAGCATGAAATGCAACAAAAACGGAGAATGCAGGAGGGACTCGGGTACTGGGAGCCTCCGCTCGATCATCTCCAAGCAGGAGAAGCAGACAGGCGGGTCGGGGAGGGCCGAGGACGGAGGGAGTATCAAGCGGGGCGCTTGTAACTCGACCACCGCAAGCATGGACGGCTCAGTAACACCAGGCGGATCTCTCACTCAAGGCCAAGTAGAGAGCGCAAACCCCGGGGTGACACCGGTATGTACCGGTTTCCCTGAAAAGAAGGACTCCAAGGTGTCCTTTTCCAACGCGCCAAGCCGGAAAGCCTCCTCTTCGCTCCACGGACCATCTCAGACCCAGACTCAGCAACCCAGAAACTCTGTCACCTTCCAGAAGTCGGATGATGGACCCCAGGTTGTGGCCGACGATGCAGAGAACCAAGGCAGCACCTTTTTGCAGCGGCAGTTTAGTAGCATGCTGCAGCCTGGAGTTAATAAATTCTCCTTACGCATGTACGGCAGTCAAAAGGCAGTGGAGAGGGAACAGGAAAGAGTTAAGTCCGCTGGAAATTGGATTATCCACCCCTACAGTGATTTCAGGTAAGACACACTGGTTCTTTAAGTGCAGCTTAAAAAGTCCGGGCCCCTCAGCACGGTCAACAAGTGTAGCCCCCGTGCAGCCATTATATATATTTTTTTCTTTTTACATTGGACATGGTAATTTCATAGCCAAATTAAGATGATCATTCATGTCATTGGAATATAAACCTCATTTGTCAATATATTAGTGAACATTGTGATGACATTTAAATGTTTGTATGGCGACTAGTAGCCTATGTCATTTCAAGGTTGTAAACAGCAGCCTCTTTTGGTCTGTAGCATGTCAGGGACGTTCAACAAAGCCTGTCTTAGACTATTACACTGTATCGACTCTATTCAGAGGAATTGCATGGGCAAATGAGAGATAACATCGATTTTTTTTTAATGTTACAATGGGTTTCAAGGATTAGGTTGATTGATCAGACACAGTCTATCGTAGTAGGCTTCGCGCCAGCTTCAGGCTGACGGGGTGTGTGATGCACTTCGTAATGGAATGTCACCTTGAGCCAAGTGTGGTCAAACCCAGAGCAGTCTCTTTTAAGACATAGCGTTTACTATACTGAACGACTGTCCAGATAATGTATTTAACTTGTGTCATGTTTTTTATGCGGCAATCGGCTAAACAATATACCGAACTTCTTAAGCTTTTGAGGCCCTCCCCTATTCCAAATGATCTTCATGACTCCGAGCGTACTCCCCAAAACGAAGGCCTTTACCCGTTAAATTACATTAGTTTTACCCCTGAGTCATGAGCGCACACGGCAGACAGCACCACCGCGAATGGACAGCTCCCACATATTCAGCACGGAGTGCTGTCGGCAGAACAGTTTAGCCTACTTTTGGCTTACACCTTCCTGCTTCCTCAGCTCACTACTTGTATCAAATAACCTTGACTTGTGACTTCATCCACGAGAAATTCAACATGCAGTAATTTGATCATACTTTTTAGGCTTTAGCCGCACTCTTGTCTAAACAGGCATGGATTATGATTTAATTTTCATGTATCCCGAAAGGTTGAGATGACAATAGATTGCAGTAATTCTGCAATATAGTATGTCATGAAAAGGTTTAGTCTCCCTGGTTTGGTGAAGTTCGGCGCTTGTTGCGTCAGTCGCAGTGAGATGACTCAGCGCTCCACCTGCAGAGCCCTGGCTGCTTGGCCTTGAACGTGGCCCCTTTGTGCTCCTCTACCGGTCTCCTCACTAGCTCCCAATCGCTTACAAAACAAGCTCCTTTGCTACTTCGTGTCCCATATACATGTGTATTTGCTTCACAAATAATTCAGGCTTTCAGTTAAAACTCTCAAGTGTTGTCTATACTTGCATGCTATCATATTTTTTTTCTGATCAAAGGCAAAAACACAGTTTCCTGCATTAAAAAAATCCAGTTTTACATTTTAAGCATGCAAACACAGAATAGACAATGTTGTTTATTTACACTTTAGTTCCAGTGAGAAGTTCTATTATAGTAACTGCCTTTTTTTTCTCTAAATCTAACTGTATTTTTGTCTTACCCCTCTTTTCCCATTTCCTTTCATCCATACATGTACTGCCACACACACATACACCCCGGGTGTGTTCAGGTTCTACTGGGATTTCACAATGCTGATGTTCATGGTAGGAAACCTGATCATCATCCCTGTGGGCATCACCTTCTTCAAGGAAGAGACCACCACACCCTGGATCATCTTCAACGTGATCTCCGACACCTTTTTCCTCACGGACCTGGTCCTCAACTTCCGCACAGGAATCATCATCGAGGACAACTCCAACATCATCCTAGACCCTAAGACCATCAAGAAGAAGTACCTGAAGACGTGGTTCATCGTGGACTTTGTCTCCTCCATCCCTGTGGATTATATCTTCCTCATCGTGGAGAAGGGCATCGACTCGGAGGTGTACAAGACAGCCCGCGCTCTGAGGATCGTCCGCTTTACCAAGATCCTGAGTCTGCTGAGGCTTCTCAGGCTCTCCCGGCTCATACGCTACATCCATCAATGGGAAGAGGTGAGAAATACACACGCTAGACGTGGATAGCACATTCTTGGAGTTATCTGATGATCATTGTTAATCTCATTAACATTATTCGTTACAAAGGACGTAAACAAGGAACAGTCTTTTAAGGTCTATTTAGGTCAACTGGTCTATAATAATGTTTGCCATTTAACTGTTTTAGGTTTGCTCACACAGAAATACATTCTAACTACCAGTTAATTTCGGACAGGAGTGGAGAGACATCTTAGAAACTCCTTGGCTGACACGAAGTCCCAGTTTCCTTCGACTGCTTTCTGTGTTGGCCAAAGACCAAAAAGCCCGTCTGGCGGAGTTGCCCCGTTTCTGAGCATCTCGGCTCCCAGTGGGAGGCTTCCTCTGTCGGCCCAGTGGCGCGGTGTCGCCGTTCTCACCCGCCACCTAGCGAAATACGAGCAATGTTGTTGGCAGGCGGACTGGGCTTTGAGGGCTCGTTGCACCCGTTTACCATCGGTGTCGCCTCTCCCGCCGTTTCCTCGTCCGACCCGTCGGTCCCACAGGCAGTGTCGGGCGTCCCGATAAGCAGCCTATTACAGAGACAACCACAGTTAATCAATTAAGACCGTGTGAGGGAGCAGGTGGGTCAGAGGAGGGGGGAAATACGCAACACTGGGGGGGGGGGGGGGGGGCAAAGGGGTTGGCGGAGCCTAATTACATCTCTGGCTAATTGTTCATTTACAAACACTAAAGACGCTGGCCTGCCATTCCCCTGTGGGTTGGATTGGGTGTCTGAACCCGTTGGGTGCTGTTGCCGGGTAAGATTCTTAGCTCCATTAGCCTGATCTCCGTCGGCCTGGGGCCCTGTACTATTTGTTGTCTTACTGCCGTTTTTTTTTTTCTTCCCCTTTCTGTTCTTCCATGTGAGGGGTGTGCGGCGCTGGCTCCAGGCTCCAATTTCTGCCGGCCTCCACCCTTCTCAGATCAAGGGGCGCAGACCCGTTACACTGGAGGTTCAGTGGAGTGAGATCACTTCACTTTTCCCTAATGCCAGTATTGGCAAGCCAGCGTTGGCATTTTGCAGTGGTGTGCTGCGCAGTGGGGCCTGGGTGCTCACTTGACCTTTGGATAATTGGATTTCTGGAGACATGATGCGACAAACACACAGAGTGGTGCATGTTGGGAAAGGATACTTGGCATGCATGGAAGATGAGGGCTGAGATCTGTTTCAGAGGTAAACAGGCAGTGACACGGGAAGGTCAGGACCAGTTAGATGTTCCTCTGTCTAAAACCTTCTGGCGTCTAGATTCCTCTCTCCCCCCTTATTGAGGTAATCAATGTTCAGCATGTAATTGGATAAGCCCGGATAAGATCTCTAGCCTCTATTGTAATTCTTGAAGCTCCAGGACAACGGAGGGTGCCTTCCATGTTTCTGAACATCTCCCACACCCACCCACAGTGTTTGTTTTTCAAATAACAACCCTGCATCTTCAAGACATTTAGCTATAAATAGATTCGATAAAGTACAGTATTTTGTCAGTTACAAGTGGAGCGTCAACCAACTGTGAAAAGTACTCAAAGGTTAAAGTGGCATTTGGAAAGATCAGCTCGTGTGATTCATTTACAAATGCGCCCCTTGAAAGGATACCAGAGGCTTAAGTCGTGACATTCATCTGCGTGGCATTGACTTGGGGAAAGTATATTTTTCCCTTTAAGATACTTTTAATGATATTTGACAGGGCCCTCACTGGACCCTTGCCTCCTGAAGGGTGCGTTTTGACATGGAGATGTTAGATAAGTCCTCTATTTTTGCAGGCTTTTTAGTAATGAAGATGAAGTGAACATAGTGATAGGTGGCTGGCGAAAGTGACATCTCTGTGACTGAGAATGATTGACGAATAAGACAAGCAGCAATCAGTTGTAAGGGATCATGTTGATCTCCTGTCTGTCAATCTATGCGTGTGTGTGTTTGTGTGCCTGCTCGCCTGTCTGTCTCTTGGAGAATGTGCCTTCAGGCTTGCGTGACTGTTTTTAAGCAAGATTTGGTGCGTGTTTGTGAGTGTGCCGCCCTCTTGCTGGTTTGTGTCAGCGCGTGTGTGTCTGCACGTGTAAGTGTGTGTATGTGCGCGCCTGAGCCAGAGACTCCTGATTTGTGTGTCTCACGTCTGATTAATGTAGCCCATCTCTCCGTAACAAATGTCTCAGCTGCTCCTGCTGTTTGGGATGTTTGGATCGGGGGAGGCTGAGGTGAGGTTGTTTCTCCACTCATGAATCAAACACCGTGCCGTCCAAAGGAAACATCAGGCTGCGGCGCTTCAGTGGATGACCTACTCTAAATATCCAGTCTCTTTTTTCCTGTGATCTGAATCATAGAGGAGTATCGAGCCATTGAAGTACGCAGTAGATAGGGTATTTGATGCGATGTAGGCAACCGTTTTATGGACCATTCCCCAAATAAGAAATGATTCTTAACGCACATTAACATAAAGACCCTGATATAGCAATCAGTTCAAAATGACTTTGCAATTGGTTACCGATGTGTGAAATAATCTCTTTATTGTGCTACTGAACCGTCTCCATCTCACTTTATTGCTTGCATCCACCCACCCTTTTCTCCTCTCGTCGCCTCCGACTGCCACCCGCTTTGTGTTTGTCTCCGCTCCCATGTGACCCACCGTGTCTGCGTCCCTCCGCAGATCTTCCACATGACCTATGACCTGGCCAGTGCCGTGATGCGCATCATCAACCTGATCGGCATGATGCTGCTTCTCTGCCACTGGGACGGCTGCCTGCAGTTCCTGGTGCCCATGCTGCAGGACTTCCCCTCCGACTGCTGGGTGTCCCTCAACAAGATGGTGGTAGGTGTCAGGGGACGAGGACGAACTCCTGTTCATGCAACAAGAGCCCGACACACAACAGGTGGTCGGGCTTGTAAACGAGATCAATCAACAGATCCATTTTCCAGGACCGCAGCAGCGTACGATTTAAGAAAACGACGTCTTGCCCCAAATAGGATCTGTCTATATAAAATGTCTGTCTACGTGAGATTGAGGATAAACCGTCCATGTGCTTCATCATAAATCAATGAAAAGATCCGGTTGTATATCCCCCGTAATGGTATTCAACCGGCAAGACGAACGCGGTCGGCCTTCTGAGGCTGGTAGGGAGGGAGCTTTGACAAAGACACAAAGAGATGGACAGAGAGGGAGAGAGGCGTGATTTATGCACACCTCCGGATCCCTCGCTGTCTCATTCTCGTCGTGCTGGTGCGATGACAGGGAGGATAAAAGGGGGAAAAAACAGAGGAATAGGAATGTGGCTGGGGCAGCTGGGTTCTTTGTTCCCGTCCCTCTCTTTGGGAGATAAAAGCTGTTTGTTTATGGGTCTATCCATCAGTCGGGCTTTTTCTTTTTTTCTTCTTCTTTTCCACGGGCCAAGGAAGGCTGCCCCAGCCCGGCTGTGCGGCACCGATCCAAATCTGCTTTAAATGGATCGGGTTCCGCCCTCCAACGGGGTCGGGGGCCTGCCATCACAAGTCGTAAATTCTAACGTGGTCCCGGGGGCCAGATGTTGTGGCTTGTTCCACTTTATCGACATACCGTACTCATATATAATCAAACACGTCCCTGGCGGGTCTCGAGAAATATGCCTTTTTCATTTCGTGTCGTTGAAACGGTGAGCAGTCATTGATTTTTGGTGTTTTTTTTCGGGTGTTATTTCATACCACCGGGTCTCTTTTCAGAGCAGCAAGTCAGGAGCTTGAGTGTTTTGAACCGATAGAGTCTGCTGACGTTAGGGAGCTCGGAGACCAGGTAGTGAGAAGACGGTGGGGGAAGCGGCCATCGGAACGCCAGCAGCCCGATGGGCTCAGAAGGTCAGCGAGCTCAGTGAATCCCGAGCACCTATCACCTCCGTGCGGTCCGCTCTCTGGCCCTTCCTGCATGTGCAGTCTCTCGTGTCATAAACCCTGGCCTCGCAGCCTCTTGTGACAGGGCGCCGTGTCACTTCCACCACACGGCAACATATTACACGCAACCTGACAGGCCAAGGCGCAGTGAAAAGCCGTCCCCTATAATTTGTACCGCCAGCTGACATGCGGGCGAGAGCGTGGCTTACATTGTGTACCGTAACTCAACAGAGGCCCCCGACCAGCGGAGTAATTGGCCGTCGAGGTGACGCGGCGCTCAGTGGTGGGCCGTTTCCTTCGCCTGGCCTCTCCTCCTCTGTACAGCCAAGGTCAGCGGGTCTCCACGGGGCCGTCGCTCTGAAGCTGACGGCTCGTCCTGGTGTGGTACAGGCTGTCTAGGGCCACCTGAGTATCCCCCCCCCCACACACACACACACACACTAACGCGTGGCTGACAACTTGTAACGTCAGCCAGTGTGTAATACCCAGGCCATCCATCATCTCCAGCAGCCCACAGAGGCTAGTATAGTGGTGGGCCAGGACCCACAGGCAGTAACTCACGGAGGGCGCGGGGAACACTTTGTCCACCTGTAACTCAGGTCGGCGACTCAAAACCAATAATTGGATTTGATAGAACGTGTCTGGTTCGGTGCCGAGTTCACTGTCTTATGGCGCCTTGAACGGTAGATGGATTTTATTTGTCCACTAACCTAACTGATAGAGATGCATCTACACAGTGCCGGAGTTAACTGCCCTGTTAATTTCCATGTGGATTTCCTGTGGTCCCCGTGGCAGAGTGTTGGAGTACACGGGCTAATGGATAATAATAGACCGCTCTGGAAACTGACAGACAATGGTTTAGTGTTGCAACACTGTAATTATGGCTGTTTGCGTTTTAAGCCTCCTACTGTACAAACCATAGAGACATCTCTCTCAGTTCTCCAATTTATCAAATCTTCACAGTACAAACTCCAATAATACAATTAACCAGTTATGGTAATCATGAAGTTATGACTAGGGTTTGTACATGGGCTATAGGGTATTTCCTAATGTTCTTGTGAAGCACCTGGACAAGTTCGCTAAGATAATATATCCTTAATTCCCTATTTGTAACGAGAAGCACATACTTTAACTAATAGACTCAAATAGAGAACCATTGAAATATTATATATTTTTTTTATTGATCCTATCAAAACAGTTTACTGAAAACAAGTTTTAAGGTTGTCGCATCATTCAAGTTGCCGCTAACTACGGCATGGTTCACTGTTGATTGTTCTGTACAGAGTCCCTCAGGGCTCATGTTCCCAAAATATTCGGAACAACAGTTAAGCACCAGCCTGCGCCTTTCTCAGCACACCACAAGTAAATCTAAGAGTGATTGAAGGGCAACCAAAAGGGTGTTGACAGCCAGCCAACCCATTTATAGAGACAGACAAAGCATGCCACAGTTTCAAGCGGAGCTGGGAATCAAGGAGGACGTCTGGCCCTTCCAGCTCCAGATCACACACAACTACACTTGGCTTGATGGGGAAAAGGAAAGTGAACGAGAGAAAGAGAGAGGGAGAAAGACAGGTTAGAGGGACACCATCTGACCGGCCAACCGGTCACTGTAAATTCAGATAAGCCATTGTAAACAGAGGCATTGGCTGCCTGACAAGGCTGAGCCGGTGGCTTTATTACAGCTGTGACTATTATCTCCCTGTGTTTGCCCAGCTTATCGCCCGGCAACCACGCGTGGCCATGCACTTTCACTGGGTCGTCATTGCGTCGTCCCATTCCCCAACTGCTCTTCTTTCCCGGGCCATACCCCATCAAACAGATCCCTAGTTCCCCACGGCCCACAGAGGTAGGACCGCAAGAGAATGGTGACGGGCCATCTGTGTTTGTTGGTTGTGACCCAGCTCTGTGTAATAAGGCAGGTGAGGCTTAGTCAGTTGGGAGGAATGCCATACAGAGGCCTACTGGTAAGTGCAAGGGAGAAGGAAGCCATTTTGAATGCTCAGGCTTTCATTTGAGCCACAAATGGCTCTTAATGTCATCAACCAATCCTCCTAATCTCCTTTCAGCCTCTAATGGCAATTCTAATTACCAATAAACGCAGAAATGGATAGTCCCTTGAACTGATGTCTTTGACTTACGAGGTGCCTGAGACTTTCTCTCAGTCTCTCTCTCTCTCTCGCTCTCTCTCTCTCTCTCACGCTCTCCCTCTCTCACTTACACACACACACACACACACACACACAAACGTTCTCTCCTTACCGCTATTCTCCCTTTCCCTCACTCTTTCTTTCTGTCTCTCTCTCTATCGTTCTTTTAACACACACACTCGGCTGTGCTATTTCAGAATAAAGTGCTCCTCATTCATATATTATTCAAGTCCTTTCACTCTACTGTTTTTTCTTGCTGTTTTCCCATACACCATTTAATCCAGGCCCAGTTGGTGGATGCTGCTTTATTTTTGGAACCTTGGTTTTATTTCATGGTTGCTGAGAACTCTAATCTCTTTTACTTTTTATTCAATAAATATCTGGTTATTTGGGAGCCTGCGGCCACTGTATATTGTACCAGCATGATGGTTAAAGCCATGTGGACTTTCAGGTATAGGCAGTTGCCACCCAATCTAAAGCAAATAACACTGTGTTAGTGGGACTATTACTGTATGGTATGATCCAATTGGTTTTAAAGAAAATGCATGAAATTTCATAAAGCATAGCCAACACTTTTTCAAAGGACGGGGCAGGGGAGGACTGTCTTGAATATTTTGACTACTTCATGCAGAATCTAAGGACGCCTAGGCAGAGCTAGTCCAGGCGGGCAACTCAGACAACAGCAGTTATTAACGTCGCACCAATCAACCGCTCGCAGATGGTCAACAGTTTAACAACTTCTTCAACCGCAGTTCACTCACCACACACTGGCTCTTACAACTGCTGCTATGCTCAATGCTGCACCAGACACCATGCTCCTGCTCTCACTGCTGCGTTCCCATCCCCACCCAACCCTCCACCCACTGCCAACCCAGCCTCCACCCACTGCCACCAATCTCCACCCACCTCCACCCCAGCCTCCACCCACCTCCACCCAACCCTCCACCCACTGCCACCCATCTCCACCCCCCTCCACCCAACCCTCCACCCACTGCCAACCCAGCCTCCACCCACTGCCACCCATCTCCACCCACCTCCACCCCAGCCTCCACCCACCTCCACCCACTGCCACCCATCTCCACCCCCCTCCACCCACTGCCACCCCAGCCTCCACCCACCTCCACCCAACCCTCCACCCACTGCCACCCATCTCCCCCCAACTCCACCCACTGCCACCCCAGCCTCCACCCACCTCCACCCCAGCCTCCACCTACTTTGAGTCTAAGTGTCTGCCAGGGGGGAATCCGCAGACATCCACTCCCCCCTACCCATGTTTGTTCTCTTGGTATTGTAACATGACCTCGGGTGGGAAAGCAATTCAGAACAGACGACCCTTGACGACAGCTTTCAGTGCATCTCCATGTTTATGCAATAAACAGTTAAACATATCATAAGTTGTCCTGACTGAAATATGGTCCTGGCTTTCAGCTCATCGTGTGCGGGAAAGGAGGAGGGGTGATAAGAACCCCATAGAAGTCCCGACAGATAGAGAGTGAAGGAAAACAACATGTTTGTATTGTCCTCTGCCTGTGCCGTTTGAAGCATTACAAGGAGTACTGGGACAGCAGAGGCTCCCTGGGTAGAGACCAGGCTCCTATCATAGGCCCATCCACTGATGAACAGCATGCCTTTTCCCTCACCTCCTCTGCTTTGTAATCATCACACCGTGAGCTATGAAAGCTATGAAAAATATACCCAGTCCCCAACTGGGTTTTCGACACAGTACGCAATCGTATATTAATAACCTCAAATGATACGATCATGTTTTAGTTGGTGAAGGACAAAGGAAAGAAAGTAGGTAGCAAAATGGGCCACGTGTAACGGCTGCCCACTTTGGTGAAAGCACATTATTTATATCAGCGCTTACTGGGAAGTACTCTGTCAAAGATATCTTTGTAAAATGATTTTAGCAACCCAAACCGATCCAGTCCTGTCACTTGGTGGCAAAGTTTGTTAAAGTGACTGTCTCGCTCTGCGCGTGAGATTCCTTTTCAGCGACATCTCTGAAAAGGCATATTTAATGACCTCTCATTATTCTTTCTCTCAGAGGAAATTATTTTCAAACCTACCCTACCTCGCTGATTAGGCCTCGCAGGATTCCCCCAATCTCTCATCTTCCTCTTTTTTTCTCCCCCTCTCGCTGCCTCTCTAATTTGAACTCTCTCCCTCTCGAAGAACACACAACTACACAAAGGATTGACACAACTTCCTCCTTTTTTTTTTGTGTGACGCTCTCGTCTTCAAAACTTCCATTGCCGTTTGCCCCGTTTGAATTCCCTTTCGAAGCAAACTACGGCGTTTCTCTTATCTCATCTTGCCATCTCAAACCACCTCTGTCTCTCACTCTCTCTCCGTCTCCCCACAGAATGACACCTGGTCCGAGCTCTACTCCTTTGCTGTCTTCAAGGCGATGAGCCACATGTTGTGCATCGGCTACGGCCGGCAGGCCCCGGAGAGCCTGTCGGACATCTGGCTGACCATGCTCAGTATGATCGTAGGTGCGACCTGCTATGCCGTCTTCATTGGTCACGCCACCGCCCTCATCCAATCGCTGGACTCCTCGCGACGACAGTACCAGGAGAAGGTAAGGGCCTGGGGCCGAAAGGCACTCCTTTTTTTCCAAAGTCAGACGAGGTGTTTTCTCGCCCGCATCCTCTTACTGGGAGATGGAAACCATTAACATACACTACTTTTTGTCAGGAAGTGTTGACAGGTGTTAACATTACAGCACAACCTACAGTATCTCTGTCAGTAAAACAGGTGAATCCGGGTCTTGGTTATGGTCTGTGGAGCAGAGCGTTGCCGAGGAGCGTTGCAGCGTGTTGTTACGCTAGCAGCCTCTGTCTCTAAGCAGAGTCTCGCTGGCTGGGGAACAGGGGGAGTGTCTCAGGCTCTCAGCAGCCAATCGGAGCACTTGGGTGTGTTCGGCCAGGTACAGCTGAGTCGCCGGGGGCTTGTTGTTCGGGGGTGAGAGTGTGTGTAGGGGGCAGATGTAAGTGTTTGTGTGTGTGTGTGTGTGTGTGTGTGTGTGTGTGTGTGTGTGTGTGTGTGTGTGTGTGTGTGTGTGTGTGTGTGCGTGTGTGTGTGTGTGTGTGTGTGTGTGTACGTGCGCGATAAGACGTCCCTCTGGGCAGCGGTAAAATTGATGAGGCAGCAGACCTGTGTGTCCTGCCAATGTCGTCCTGAAGGTGACGTGTGCAACCAGCATTCCCGACTCCCCTTCTCTCTCCGTCCCTCTCTGTTTACTCCACGCCGTCCTCTCACGCTTCATGCCTCTCCTCCATATGACACTCCCTGACAATTTCTCTTACCTCCTCTTCAGCTCGCCCTCCATCTCCTCTCCCACCAGCTCTCTATCTCTTTCTTCTTTATTCTGTCTCACTCCCCTGCCCTTTCTCTCGGCCTCCCCTCCCTCCTTCCCGCTCCGCGACGGTTGTGTCCTTGAGAGGGGCAGTGCTAAGCGGCCGCTTCACACAGCCAAAGTGAGGGGGATGGGGAAACCTGTGGGATACGGAGAGGGCAGAGAGCCTGCGGTCTCCTCAGGCCTTTTAGTATACTGCAGGATATTTCGAGGCGATCTGATAATTTCTGAGCATTACGGTCAGCCAACAAGCGTGTTGTTCATAGCCTCCGGAAGATGTGCCCCTTTTCCTATACTTACAGATCAGGCTATGCTAAGATGTATGTTTAATTTAAGGGTCCTTGTCTCGTATATTAAATCTAAAGCGACCCGCCTCCCAATTATTCTTTTGCTAGGAGCATGTTTTTTCTTGGCGCCCCAGGCACCTGGCAACCACTGTGTCTTATCCAGCAAGATTGCTATCTTCCCGGACAGGGGACATCTAAAAGAATGACCTGTCGAAATAAGATACTACCCCCCCCCCCCCACCCCACCCCCCACCCCACCACCACCACCACCACCACCAATCCCCCCCCCCTCCCCTCCTGCTCGCGGATGGAACGGATGGAAGAGGCTGGCTTTTATTGAGCCTGTCTGCGACAGAAAGTGTAGTTTTTTTTTTTACGGCAGGTATAAAAGTCCTGCGGAGATCACACCGAACGCAGAGGTTTAGGCACACGGAATACTAACACAGGGGAGGCTGTCAGGGAGAGACGGATGGAGCTCCGGAACATTAGCCTCCTTTCCCTCAGTCTAGAAATGAAGGGGGTTTAGACCAAGCGTTGCCCCATTAAAAACATTTCCTCATGTATTACCGCAACGAGTAGAACTCAATACTGCGCTATTGACCAATATACACCCCTAGAATGTAATTACTTGTTTTTAATGACTGAACCACTTAGTCTTCTTCTTGTACTGGAATTGGCCATTTGAGCTGAGGCCAGGCCAGTGCATTACAGCATATAGACCTCTCTCTTTCTTCTCCCTGATCTTTTTTTTTCTCTCTCCAGTGATTTGGCTCAGTGAGGATTAGAATTTGAGCTGAGGATGTGTTTATTAAAAACGCCCCGGAACAGAAAGTGTCAGGCCAGCCAGGCCAACGAAGCTGCAGCTGTCGGCTGAATTAGTTACGCCTATGATTATGACTCTGCGTGTCACTTGGATGGCTTGGAAGAAGCTCGCCGAGTGAGTCTCTCTCGAACTGCCACACTAGTTCTGGTGAGGCCCGAAAGCAGACTTCTAGTGTGTGATAGTTGAAGAGATTTTTTTTTTTTATATATTGGCCATTACTAGTAACTCCTTCGTGGTTTTGCATCAACATGTACATTGGCCCAAGTCTAGCTACGGAAACTCTTTGGAGGGACAGCCCAGTTTGCTCGGCGCGATGATAGTGTTTTTTTGTTGTTGTTGTCGTGGACTTTGTTCAACAGCATTCTTTCCTCAGCTAGGCGCCTTGTCACTAATCAGTCCCGTTACTGAGACGACGACGGCCTTGGTGTTGCTGGCCACTGCAGAGCTCCCTGCCAAGCTTCAGATGCACAAGCACAAAGAAAGAAAAAAAACAGTCTTTTACCGTTTTAAAGTTGCCATAAACGACTGCCCAGAGACTTGACTGATCCAAGATTTGATTTGAAACAACATCCCTTGTTTGTTCACTGTGTCTCAACGGAGTTGTCAGGCTTTGACGATTCCCTTCTAGAGCCCCGTCACACCTGTCGTGACTTTGATGTGTGCGAGGCTCCACAGTGTGTAGTTTCCCCGTCTGTACCGATCTCCTTCCTGAAGACAGCCGAGACAGGCCCCGAACTTGTTGCTGCCTGCCGCCCCTCCCTCGGTGGTCAATGTGCTTTCTATTGTAATTGGGCAATTTAGCCACGAACGAAGTGAATCAATTATGCATTCACACGGTTAGCCGCAGTGAACCCAAAATTAGAATTTCTCATGGAGAGCTGAGAGAATGTGGGAAGAATGAGGAGTAGAAGGAGTGGAAGGTAGGGGCGAAAAAGTGGAGGCAGTGGGAAAAGGTGTGATGGGGGAGGAGATAAGAGGGTGGGGTAGGTGAGAAAGAAGTGAGGAAGCATGCGCAGCATGAGAGTGGGGAAAAGAGGGGGGGGGGGGGCTTGTTGTATTCAATCAGTTACACATTTATCCTGCGATCAGATTGACAAGTTTACGAAGTCCGCGCATCTGATGAGATGGCAAGATGTCCTCTCACCCTGCAGCGGACAGCGTCATCAAAGTGACACAGAAAAAGCGGGTCATTTTGACCCTCGTTTGGGGGTTTGTCAGTCCCGTCGGGACACAAAGATGCATTGGAAGAATGCCCGCCTCCCTTTTCTGAAAAACACTGACAAGCTGTCAGCTAGTAAAAGTCAATTCGCCTCTCAGAGGCAGGTCATTTCGCTCGGCCATTAAAGACAATCAGATAAGGTTTGGCTTCCTCATTCTTTTCCACTAAAGATGCTAAGGCTTTGGAAAGAGGTTGACCCCCCCAACCTCTGCATTTTTATCACTCACCTGCCTTTGTGTGTGTGTGTGTGTGTGTGTGTGTGTGTGTGTGTGTGTGTGTGTGTGTGTGCACGCGCACCTATTGGCTCAAGGATTGGACCAACTAACTCTTACTGCAACGTGATCCTATATGAGACCTGCTTGCTAACATCTATATTTCTATGTATTCAGAACTAGTGGACTTAGATGCACTCTTCATGATGGATAGAACACGTATATAAAGCTCTATGGGCAACGCTGAGGTCGGTCGTGGCAACCCATCCAGATGTCAGAGAGCAGCCCCATTAATCAGAATCAGGTTTATTGCCAAGTAGGTTAAACATATGCAAGGCATTTGTGTTGGTGTTATGGAGCACAATCAAAACACAATAAGATAAATACGAAGACACAAAATATACAAGTAATACAAGTGACGTAAAAATCATTTTTTCAAAAAAGGGCTCGTTACAGTGTGTTATGTCTATGAGAGTGCAATGTGCAAATTATTGTCCAGGGAGCTGTACAGAGATATTAATAAAATAGTCGAAGACATGAAACACAACTCCAAAAAGGTGTGTTATTGTGACGCATGATGTGGGGCCTTCATGTTAAAGTGCCGTGTGTTGTCTTTGGGGCGGGACAGGAAACCGTGTCAGAAGCCGTGTCCGTGTGGGGGACGCGCAGCTCATACGTCCCGTTGAGTAACCCCGCCAACGGATCGAGCAAGCAGCAACGCCCCTCTCGCCCAGGAGACCCAAGCTTCTTGTTTGGCTTTTGAATTATTCAGCTGCGCTTGTACGCATCACACGACAGCTCAGTACTTCCTCTGTTTGACTCATCAGAAATCAGAGCTGGAGGGTGCCACGGGTGCAAACTGTATTAACGCGCTTGATGGTGGAATGGTCACATGCATCATTTAGGGGTAGATGTGTAAACAGTTGATATGCAGTATAATGTTGCCCAGGGGCCATATCTCTGCAAAAGGTGTGCAAGCATTTCAGACAGTCACAGTTATTACCTACCATTATCATATAATGTCTGATGTAATGTTTAAAGTATATGTCGCCACAGGGGATTATGTCTAAGACGCCATTCATTTATTCATTTGTTTGTTTTGTCCTACTAGGTCAGGTGGGCATGTTGGGTAATGTACTGTACCTACATGTTGTATAACACCCTGGATTTTTAGAGCACTTCGTAGCTCGAGTCAGGTCAAATTAAAACATCTTTACCTCGACTCTTTGCAACCTAGTGTGAGTGTGTAAGGTTAGTTTCACTAGGCCGGTGTGTGTGTGTGTGTGTATGTGTGTGTCTTTCGGTGTCACTGGATATACATTTTGTCAGTTGACAGACAGGAGCAATGCCAATGTTGTGGTTTTGACACCTTTACAAGAGCCGGGCGAAGTGGCGTTTTTATGGGACAGCTTTCCGTTTGACATGGGTTGAATTGCACACAGTCTGACAGCGCAGTATGCGGTGGAACGTCTCTATCTTCTAGAGGCGTGCAGCTTCTTTACTACCACTATCTATTTCACTCTGTCCGCAGCCGAGGGAGGGGGAAGGACAAGGAGGACCTTTGCATTAACAGGACGGTTGCTACACAGCACTTAGGAAAAAAGCTTGAGTTTACTGAGTCAGCATAATCATACTCTTAAGTGGTCAATGGCCTACTATAGAGAGAAAAATCATCATGTTGTACCTACATTAGAGGCTAATTGCTTTCACCGTTTTGAACATTTTGACCCAGTTCCACGGATCCATAATGGATGTACTTCAGCTTTTCAAGGCCCATTGGCTGTCGAACGGCATGCGTGTGCAATATAGAAATGAAGTGCAAAGACTGTACAGTATAAAGGGTTTTGCATTCTTTGTCTTTGGCTGATGGGAGATACAGCAGCACTCCTGAAATGTTGTTGCACATACCACCAATGGTTTTGTCTGTAACTGATTAGCCCTGCTCATCTACTGAAGCACTTTGCTGCACACTCCGTCAGTACTCTAGCACTTTAGACAGAAATGAAGGGGTGTCTCATTAAGCCACAAAGGAACGTTTCCTGACTGCTCATGAAATTGTCTCTTTTTGCTTAACGGACCTGTTTCTGTATGCATGTGCACCCAGAGCCTCTTCTTATCATGATTCTTTACGATCGATCACTTCCAATCTGTTATTGTCTCACAGTTAAGTTTCATTTAACGATACAAAAGCCAGAAATGTTGTCACTCCATTAACATTGAGATAACAAGGACCTTGTTGCAGTTGCCTTATTACTAAACCTCTTTCCCATTTTCTCGCTTAACCCAACCCCTCCACCTCTGTAGTACAAACAAGTCGAGCAGTACATGTCCTTCCATAAGCTGCCATCAGACTTCCGACAGAAAATCCATGACTATTACGAGCACCGATACCAAGGCAAGATGTTTGATGAGGAGAGCATCCTGGAAGAGCTGAACGAACCACTCAGAGAGGTGGGACAGACGCAACCACCAACACAAACACCCAACACACAAACACACAACACACAACACCAATAAACATGTTTTATTTGCGTGCAAGTCATTGACATCTCTCCCTCAAAATATTCCACATTCGACAGGAAATTGTCAACTTCAACTGCCGTAAACTGGTGGCGTCCATGCCACTGTTTGCCAACGCAGAGCCCAACTTTGTGACAGCCATGCTCACCAAGCTGCGCTTTGAGGTTTTCCAGCCGCGGGACTACATCATCAGGGAGGGTACCATTGGGAAAAAGATGTACTTCATCCAGCATGGCGTTTGCAACGTCATCACCAAGGGCACGCTGGGAATGAAGCTGTCGGATGGCTCTTATTTCGGAGGTATATTATTAACTGGGACTCTGTGTTTATATTGCGGCTGTGTTTATATTTTTAGCTCCTCCGCCTCGAATTTGAATGCCGGTGCTTGACTCGTCGAAGCTTGGCGTTTGTTTTTCTTTCAGTGACGTATCGATTTCTCTCCTCTCTGGTCTCCGCTCTTTCTCCATCTCTTTCTTCAGAGATCTGCTTGCTGACGAGGGGTCGTCGCACAGCCAGTGTGCGAGCGGAGACCTACTGCCGCCTGTATTCCCTTTCTGTTGACAACTTCAACGAAGTTCTGGAGGAGTACCCCATGATGCGGAGGGCCTTTGAGACAGTGGCCATCGACCGACTGGACCGCATAGGTACCTTGCTTTAACAGAAAGGGCATAGAAGTTCAGAACGCTGAGGCCTGCATGGATATAAACTCGCTGGTTGTTATGTTCCTGTACTTCAAATAACGCTACATCATCATTACATACCGCAAGGACGTTTCCTACATTCCTAGATAAAAGTTCTGTGGTATGACCTTTAAAATAAAGTTTCGACAAAGTTTGAACAATGTGCTAAGCGTTAAAGTGAGCCTTACTGTTACCTCAGCAGGACCCAGGACGTTTTAATAATAGATAGTGGGGCATTGGTGACAACCCCCTTGTTTTCCTGGGGCACTGTCTCCTGCCAAAAAATGTACATTCTTTAAAGGGCATCACATCCTGTGTCTCGTGTTCTCTCCCCCTCCCGACTCACTCATCCTATATTCCAGTCTCTTTATCCCCCGGTAATCGTTTGCTCCCCCCTGCGCACTTTTCACAGGTAAGAAGAATTCCATCCTGATGCACAAGGTTCAGCACGACCTCAACTCCGGCGCCTACAACCATGAGAACGAGTTGATCCAGGAGATTGTCAAGTACGACCGAGAGATGGTGAAGTTGGTGGATCTGCAGCGGCCCCGCGCGATGTCCATGACCCCCTCCATCCCCGGAGGCATGTTCGCACCGCCAGGCCAGCCCCAGGGAGCCTCTGCCATCGCCAGCCTCCAGCAGGCTGTGGCCATGAGCTTCTGCCCCATGGGCGCCGGCCCCATGGTGGGCCACGGGACACTGCAGTCCCCCCGAATGGTGCGGAGGTTCCAGGTGGTTCAGAGCATGTCTCAGTCCCCTCTTCAGTCCCAGCCCCCTCAGATGCCTGGAGGGGCCTTTGGCTCAACCATTGGCAGCCCGCCTGTCCAGAGTCCTCTGGCTGCTTCCGGGCGGACCTTCCAGTACATGGGGGGTGCAGGGCCCTCAGGGTCTCAGTTGTCCCTGGTGCAGCACCATGCCCCCAGCCCCACACACATCCAACAGAGGCCCCCCTCCCACAAAAGCACCCACTCCCTCCATACAAGCAGCCTGAGCCAGGACGCCCGCGCTATGTCAGCCTCCCAGACCTCGCTGCCCCAAGAGGGAACATCACAAGCTGCCTTCGCAGCCCCCAGCCCTCCGCGATCCACCCGCACCTCCTCCACCTCCATTGGCCCCCCTCAGGCCTCTCACCCCAGCCTGCCGGGGCCCTCAGGGGTGGGGGCCAGAGCTGCAGCTCCGGTGAGGGTTGCCTTTGCTTCCACGCCTCCCCCAGGAGGGCCTCCTGGCATGGGGGCAGCGGTCGCTGCAGCCGGGTCGGGGCCTCCTGACTCTGGAGCGCCCAAGAAGGATTCCATTGTCAGCCTTCCGGAGCTAGACTCTGCCAGGTCCCGCCTGTCTTCCAACTTGTGACCTTGTGCAAGGTTTCAGGAGAGAGGCCTTTGCTTTGGAGAAGTTAAAAGTCTGCTTTTCTTGCTCAGTCTGGTCCCCTGACCGACTGTCGAAACCATTCACACCACCAGTCTTTCTAAACTGGCTGTACTGTGTGTCGGTGTCAACAGCAACAAAAGACCCATTGACCTCTTAGACTACATCTATGAGGAGTCTACACAAGTTAACTAGTATAACTAATGGTGGTCTGGTGTCCTCTACTGTGCCAGCACCTTTAGTCTTAGTATCACCCCTTACACACTGCTTCCAAACACCTATATCGCTGTCTTTACTGTAAAGATGTTGAGAAAAGTATAACTAATGTAACTGTTGCATACTGTGTAGAATCCATGCAATGCAATCTAGCAGAAGCTGGACTTAAAAATGAAAATCAGGGACTTGAGATTAATTGACAATGACATTTTACGCTTTCAAGAAGTGTTTTTTGGATGTCCGTTTTCTGTCTCAGCTGTCGTAGCAAAATAATACACTGCTCCTCATATTGTTTAAAACCTTTTAGTGACAATAGTGTTTTAGACCGCTGGTCGATCTTACATCGATATGTAAATATTATCGAAAAAAAAAAAAGAAATACAGAACGATATTATCTTCATCGTATCTATCGAAACCAAAGTTGAGTTTAAACACAAATTTGGTTGTGTCTGTATCAACTAAAAAAAAGAAATCTAAAAGAAAATGCTGTTTATTTAACTGCCTTGATTCAATGTTTAGAAGCCATATATTTGGTTTGTTTGGGTGTATTTCTATGTGGATGTAAGTTGTGGGTGAGCTTGTAGGTGAACGTGTAGGTATGTGTTGGTTCCAAATTTGTCTTCAAAGAGAAAGGACTCACACACACTTTAAACTGTAGGTGGTTTGAATTGCTGGTAAAGGCGCAGGCAGCATTTCCCAGTGTTAGTCCTACTAAACATATCTGGGAAGTGGTCCGTTGTTAACTCAGCAGAAAACATTGATTGTAACCCTGTAGGTTAAACGAAGGTGAATTGTTTGAGCTTTATCATAGGAACCATTGTAAACAACCCATACAGTATACTTGCTTGTTTTTGTCCAGGTTTATTGATTAACACATGCAATATAATTCTGCAATACTCTACCCCGCCTATATATATATATATACATATGAATATAAATATTGATAGATAATCTGTACAGGAACTTTTCTTTTGATTTTTACTGTGAAACCTTAAAGAATCCAGCAGCTGTTGTGGCTTCACTCGTGTTATTGTAATCCAGCGATTATGTTGTTATCTTAACCAAAAACGTTGAAGGGAGTGAGAGGATGTGTCCTTTTTTTAGTATTAATGTGACAAGTTTAACCTGGTTTTAATTATCCATGTGAGAATTCTTAGCCAACCCCAATGTCGATTTAAAAAAAGGGACGGTTTTAACGTTTGACTTAATAATGGGGAGGGTTAAGATATGTGTATGTCTGGAAGAGATGTAGGCATGGAAACATTCTGTACGAACTGTATTCTGGATATCAAGGAATATCGAAGACGCCCTAAAACCTCATATGAATGTCAAAACGTTGAATAGTATTTCCAACCACCTATCAATTGACTCAAATTTCAGGGTTGTGGCAAGACCATAAGATTTCCGGAATTCAAAACGATCCTAATCCATGCGTACTGAAAAGCCTTCTCGTGCTGAATGTATGCCAAATGAGAAGGTAGACAGCTAATCAGACCTAAACTGCCATGTAAATAAAGGGACAGAGATTCAAGGGGCTGTGATGCAATGGGGATGATGTTGCTGTATGTGTTGCTGAGTGTTAGCGTGATGTATCTGGTTTGTGGATGCTTCTCTGGTCTGCATGTGTTCAATATGTAAACAATCCGTCACTCTTTCTCATCCTCGACAATGAGAAAAAAATACACATTTTTTTCAATTTATTACAAGAGAGAGAGAGAGAGAGAGAGAGAGAGAGAGAGAGAGAGAGAGAGAGAGAGTTGTAACCGTTGTTTGTCACTAAGAACTCCTTGGTCCGAATCGAGCACTGCGGACATACAGTTAAGCACCTTGCGTCGCATTACGACCTTGTAATCAAAATGAAAATCAATATTCCATTCTTTCAGAATTGCTACCATGCACCTGGTTAATGCTGTAATAAATTAGGTGAATTCAATTTGGAGTGAAAATAGGCAGCTGACTTTAATATGTAACGTAAACACCTAGGCTAACTTTTAAAGCTGTAGACTGGATTGATCCAGAGTAGGACCGGTGAATCAATACAATGGACATTTCACTCAGGTTCGCTACCTTTCCGAAGAGATGCATTGATTGCCATGGGATAGCTCAACATTGATTGATGTGTGCTTGTTTATCCTCGAGTAATGAAGTTGTTGGTTTAACTTAGCAGAAAGTGTCCCCGATTGATCTGTTAAAAAACAAGACAGGTGAAGTGGAGCCCTATAAGACGAAGCTCTGTTGCCGCTGCCGTTATAAACGTTTTTAAATCACCCAGCCTGGGCACCATTTGGAGCCTTGAACCACAGCAAGCTGGAGGCGATTGTTTTAATACAAGGGCTTCGCTGACATGCAGACTTGTGTTGCAAATACGTCCTGGTTTGCTTTTATCATAGAAGAGCTGCTTGCTATAATTTTTTAGACAGAGGTCAACAGTACGAATGACGGATTATGTCATTTAAGTGTTTAAATTAAGTGGGATTAAGTGTTTGAACTTGTTTTATTTTAGCTTTCTTTTTGTCCAGTGGGAATGGTTCCAAAATGTGACTATTATGAATGACATGAGTGATTACATATGTGCTTCAATGATGTTCCAGTGCGATAATTGGTCACTTTTCTCCATTCCTTTATGTGCTAATACCAGAGTTTGCCCTGTTAAGCTGCTATCAGTACTGTGCTGATGTTATTTAAAGTATTAGAACGAGTCCGCAGTCAGTGAAAGCATGGTGGAGGGAGCGTGAAAGAACTGATGTTCAGAAGAATATCAGACACTGCCACTGTTTCCTTGCAAGAGATTGTACATCCATAAAGATACAATATCATACCCTTCACTCCTCCCTAATATTCCATATAACTCACACGCACAGGTCATTAGTACGGTCAACATGATTTGATCCCTCAGTCATTAGGGCTGATCCAGCCCTGGCCAGAA
Source organism: Aplochiton taeniatus (assembly GCA_017639675.1). Classification (NCBI taxonomy): domain Eukaryota; kingdom Metazoa; phylum Chordata; class Actinopteri; order Galaxiiformes; family Galaxiidae; genus Aplochiton; species Aplochiton taeniatus. The sequence goes on from CM030189.1 coordinate 4,616,786, forward strand.
GTACACCTTACCAGCTCTTTTCCTGTTTGTGTTGTTTATGTCAGCTTTGGTTAAACATGCAGTGCACAATACTGTGTCAGACTGGCCTATTGACTGAGGGCCACAAACGTGTTGTCTTACTCTAGATGGTTCTCTTTTAGAAACCTTGCAATGAAGTGGAATTGAAAATCCCAACCCATGCTCGAACCGACTGACGATCACTGAGAGTATCCTGGATTCAACCTCTCATTCTTTCTGTACCAGATATTAAGGGTACTGAATGCCTTGGTGTTGATGTCTTAGCAAATCAGGGTATTCTTTGTTTTTTTTTTGTTTGTTTTTTCGGGAAATGTCTTTTTGTTAGTTTCTTTTATTTTGAATTATTTTTACAATGTGCCCCAAAGCACATGGACTGTATATACCTTGTGCCTAGTAAATCTAGTTTCCACATAGTCTATTTTTGTGGTATGTGTGTGCCTGTAAAAATGCAAATATGTGTTTTTAATTTCAACCTGCAATATATGTACAAATGTTAGCTAAAGACTAGTACAACTGAATTAAGATGACAATGTCAGTATGTATAATTTTCCCTGATTTGGGAAACACAAACTTGCACATTTTTGTTGGTTTGAGCCTTCCAACACTATGCGCGCTGTAACCTGTACTTGTCTTCTGTATGTGTGGTATACACAGAGCTGTGGGGCACATTGTCGTGTTTTAGCCACAACCCGGTGTAACCTGGGCATTTTCTACGGTGAGAAGGAGAGCTTCTGGTGGATTGCCGCAGTCCGGACATTGGCTCAGACAATGGATTTTCTCCAGTCGGCCAACAAAAAAAAAAATTATAATAATTGGGCGTGCCTCACTAAAAAATATTTCAATTCAACACATATGCTAAACTTTACTGCTGGGCGTATAATATGTTGCACGGTGTGTAGAAAAGTCTGCACATTTAGTATTTTGAAAGTTTGGAGTCCAGACTATATTTAGCCTGAGAAAGAGCCCTGAGCTTGACTCCTGGTTGCTATATGAATCTGGCAGGACAGGCAATCTACACAACTGTGATCGATGATTCCTTGTGGGGCCGTCAAATCTAGACATTGCTGTGTACCAACTACCGTAGAATTACTTTGACCAGCCTAACATATATACCTTAGTGTTGTAGCTACTGTAGCCTGCTTGCGTAAGCCTTCTCTCTTCTAATGGACTCTCTGTACAGTGTGTTTGAGTGTATGTGTGTGTTCCTGTGCCTTTCCTTCTATAATGTCGGTCCCACTTGAGAACATGATGTGAAGACTGCAGCCTGGGTCAAGCTGAGAGAGAAACACACAGAACTGCAAACTGTACCTTTGATGACGAGGGAATTGCGAACCGGATTGGACTTGTGTTCCAGGTTCAATATTGCCCCTGGAAAGTTTTCCAAAACAGCTCTAGAATTAGTAGCAGTTCATAGCCAGCACTTGGCCAGTGTCAGGCTTCTGTCTATTCCTAAAACTGGTCGATGGAATCTTTCATGTAGTTTAGGGGCAGATGTATGGAATCGCTGTGCATTTGTGTGACCCACTCAGGCTCTGTGTGGCTTTGAAGTAATGTAGATCAGGAACGACTAGGGAACACAGAGCCCCAGCTCTGTCTAGGTTATACGACTCAGTCCCAAATCAGCTCCCATCTGCTTCCCACGGCGGCGCTTTGTGTAGATCACAAAGTACGACCATTCAACTATTCCCCAGCGTAGTAACAGAGCCGAGCCTAATGGAATCTTCAGGCAAATTTCAAATGCGACGCCCATGCTTTCAGATCTACACCCTGGCCCAGGTATAGGAACGAGGGGCTGCTCGAGGCCTTGGTCTACGGCTGCCTCATCCACCACCCAGGTTTGGTTAGAACACAGTGCCAGACCTTGGTCTCTCTCAGTAAGCAGGTCTGTCGGTCAGTGGCAATGTTGTTCAAGCGTTCCTAAGAAAAACGCTTAATTGTTGTGCAATAAAAAGATGAGCGCATTGGCATACTGAATTGAGTTTTGTCTTTTCATTGATTGGTGTCTTCCTTCTGATTAATAGCGATGACCTTGTCAAGAATGAATCGAGAAGTGTCTTTTGGGGGAATTTTGCTCTCCATGTGGCCTTTGTATTTACTTATTATTACAATAGTTATTGCATTGTTATTACAATGCTCTAATCTGAAAGGGTTTCATTAAAAACTGAAAAAAAGTTGTACAAAATTATAAGATTGCCGTACCCGAGGGCTCAAAGGTGGTGAACATACAGTTAGCAGCAGAGGCATCGTGCCCATTTATAGTTTGTTTGAGACAATGCTTTGAAACCAAACCCGTAGTATTATGTTTACACACTAAAGCAGTAGTAAGAACATGGAATTATTAATCGCCCCTAAATGGGAGACACAGTGATGTGTTATGATAGGTAACGCATTTCTCAATTCGACAACTACGTTATGATTTAGGGTTAAGGGTAGGCTTAGGGCTAGGTTTAGGGTTCAGGTTAAGGTTAGGGTTAGGTTTAGGGTTAGTTCAGTCCCCACACCTTACAAATATGTTAAATTGCAGAAAAGCGTTCGCAATCATTACGCAAAAGTGGCCTGGTCGCCCGTTACCGGTTCGAAGCTTAGGAATTGATGATGGACTCACAGTAAATAGAGTTGTAAAACTGAAAAAAATTGTGTGCATGACGCCCCTGGGCAGAATGCAGGTAGTTGTTTTGCTTAAGTGGGTTATTTATTTACATTTACAGGGAGAAGGTCCCCAAAACATATACTTACGAACATACAGTACTTACTTTTGTACGAGTTCGACACAGTTCCAACAGTAGCTTTTTTCTTTTTCCCAACCTTACCCTCCTGCACCATATCGAAAATTACCTGTTTATAGCACCATCAATTAAATAACAACTCCTCCCCTGTAGCTTCCTGATCGGCTATCCAAGTAAACCCTTAACAAGGAAGGTATACTACAATCCAATCATGAACTCAAATGTTACATAGTACTTGTTTAAATACAACTCTATCTTACGTTCACAATTATACAGACTGCCATAATATGCATATAAAAAGCTTTACATTTCTTCTCTGTAGGTTCCCTTGGCTCTACCTAATGGGTTCGCCCAGATGACGTCATTGTTTCTTTGCCTACTCGGAACTATCGGGTGCTGCTGCCGCTTTAAGGCAAATGTTGGAATGTTTGCCCGAAGTTTTGGGCTTGAATGACAATAAAAGGTACCAATGAACGAAATATCTGTCTGTCTTGTTTGTATCAGTATACACAGACTGTTGGAAAATGTTAACTGCTAGGCCTACTAAAAATACCGGCCCTAGAGACGTGATAACAGTGTGGTCGACTGACTGTAATGGGGTGGTGCGTGACTGAATGAATGTGTGCCCGTGTCTACTGGGCGATGAGTCTGCTAGCCTTCGTGATGATGTGGCAAATCCACTTAATCACATTTTTTGTTTTTACATTCAATAGTGATACACCGCTTTTGAGGTATTTTAGTTAACAAGTAAAATGTAAACGCCAAGACCCACATGAAGCACAAACAGAGTAAATCTGGCAAGGACTCCACCCTTTTCACCCAGCCCTGATATGACATCTCTCTGTCTTTATCTTGATTTCTCTTTTTCTCTCTCCCACTCGTATTTTCTCTCTCTGCAGACGGGAGCGCTGCTGCATCCTTGATGAGCTGTCTGTGTCTGGAAGCCTTCGGTGTGTGCACAGTGCACACAAACACGTTTGCGCATGCTGTATAACAAGTATGCATGTGTACATATTTGTTGGTATCTATATTTGTGTGTATGCATATATATATGTTGTATAGTATTCCATTACATTTGTAGGTGTTTGTGTGTGTGTGTGTGTGCGTGTGCGCGCGTTTGCGTGCGTGTGTGTGTGTGATAGAGAAACCGCCTGTGTGTGTGTACGTGCGTCAGAGACGAGGGCAGCCCAAGGACACACTCCTCTGGCAGCCCTGGAGCAGCACCCACCCCTCCCTTCCTTCTCTTCTCTTTCCTTTTTCTTACCCCCCCCCCCCCCCCCCCCCCCCCCCCCACACACACACACACACTCCAGGGACTCACAGAGACAGAGCAGGGAGCCTTAGTGGAAACGATGAATAGAGACAGCGTACCATCACCACCACAGCATTATGACGTGGACGGAAAGACATAGATTTCTTGGAAACAACATAGGAGCTGCAAGTCATGTGGTGGAGGATATCTGCATTGCACACAGCCTTACGCTAATATGCGGCCAACATCTATAGTCTTGGACCCTTCATCGAATTTGTCCTTTGTTTATTTTCTAGTATGCTGATACTCCTACAATGACCTGAAAACTGACACCACTAAACGATGTCAGTGCGGTGCGATATGTAACGAATGTGTAGCTTTAGCTAAATCTGTGCACGAATGTCCTCCGCCAGGTCTCCTATACGCAGTGTCAGACCTCCAAAGTGTCCCTGACCGTCCTGCTGGCCCAGTTCCAGCCTCCTGGTTGTTTACCTCCGGCGGGGGGGGGGGGGGTTGCTTATGTAGTCTATAACTGGTGTCGTCACCCCTCCCAATCCACGTCCTTCTGGTCCTCTGGCTGTGAGGTACTTATCCCGCTCTCCAAAATAGTATACCCAGTGGACCACGTACTAAAAATAAAACTTCTCTTTGAAACGTGTATTTATAGAGAAATAATCCATGGCATGGAGCTTTAATGTTTAAACGCATTCATCACGGTTATGTCAGTAATAGTGTGTGTTTGAGGAACGCATTCATTTTTAATAATGTGGTCTTCATCTCCTCACACCATCTTCCATCCACTCCTCCTTCCTTCACGTCCAGGGCTCCATCAACTCGTCCTCCTCCCCCCGCCCAGTAGCGTTCGAGGAGAGCCCAGTCGTATTGTCAGCATTTGGACCCCCGGCCCTGAGTCACTGAGAACTGCTGGCATCGCACGGTCCCGGGCAAGCCCAACGACACCACCGTGAGGGGGCTGTGGGTAGGGAACGGCAGGGCTGTTGGGGTCAGTGTCTGTCCGGTTCGCCGCAAAGTGTATCAAAGTGTAATAGGAGGAAGCAACGCTACGTCCAGGAGTGGCCTGACGCAATTGGAGCCGTTTCTATGCTTTCATTTTGTGCGTGCTCAACATAGCATGAATAACCTCATGTTCTTTTTTTTGTCTCCTTCATGGTCTTACAGACCAGCCGTCCGGTTTTGAATATCACCACACGTTTCATTGCAAGTTCATTGCAATAATTCGTCAAGCTGGATGCTTCTAATATTGAGCCGCAAATTTGGCGATCCAAGTCAAACTGCCAATCAATCAACCGCTTGATGACAAGGATGCACATTAAGCTGTCAATAGGCAAAGGAATTTCTACGTATCTTACACACAAACATCCAAGCCCAGCCCAGCTATATCCTTTATGGGGCTATTCCATTACAGGATATGAACCATTACAAAATATTGACGGTATTATCCAGTGCACTGGCAGGTCGCATTTACGGCGGTAGATTTATTGCTGTTAGGAGCCGAGACAAATGGGTTTACCTTCAAATGTCTGTAGATGCAATGCCGTAGTACACCTGTATCAAGGCCATGCATCACGATGTCATTGCACATGCAAGTCCCTTAGCAGGAAGAAGATCAGGAGAAAGTGAAAGAAGAGAGAGTTGTGCAGAAGACTGAAAGGACGCAACAGCGACCGGGACAAAACTCAACAGACAAGGAACACACAAACACGGCTCTGTATGTCCTTAATGTATCAACTCGATATATTTTTGATTAGGACCTAATCCGGTACGGCCTTGGTGGACTTAAAATGATCGATACAGTAGTAACGCTATGAGGGCATTCCGCTAGCAAACTTTAGATAAACCTCCGCGACATGGGGGGGCGGGGCATTTCCGCAGGGGCGACTGTTGGGAGCTCTGTGCTGCCTGTGTGAGCAGCTGGCCCCAGCAGCATTCCGTGCATCTGCTCCGCTAAACACTTCCCATTACTAACGACCCAGAAACGTCCATGAACCCCCCGGCCGAGAAGAGGAGGGAGGGAGGACCAGGGGGAGTGATACAGAAAGACGCATAGGGTGAGTGCACAGAGTTTAAAAGGTAGACAGAGGAACAGTAAGTGAACCATGTAGAAATTGAAAGAACTTCTTGATCTATCCCCCTCCACAATCTTATCAGCTAAAGTCTTACGGTATTAAATATTAACATCAAATTTGGATATGTCATACAAAAGGTCATTGGGGTATATAAACGCTTAAATATCTGCAGTTGTCTTTAAAACAGGATAGCTACCATAAACGTGCGTTATGAAATTGTTTTCTGTTCTCCTATCTTTGTATCCCTTTGGTCTTATACAATTGTGGTCCACCCATACGCTTCTATTTGCCTTGGCACTGTGAGTCAGGACAATTCTTTGGCTGATGTGAATCATCTCATCTATTTTGTACCTTCAAGGTTTGGACTCTGGGTCTATTCATTTGAGCTGACAAACACACACACACACACACACACACACACACACACACACACACACACACACACACACACACACACACACACACACACACGCAGACACGGAAAGAGAGAGAAAATGCTCTCTCCTTTGTGCCTATCGATACAAAGCATCCATTATCTATCCAACCTTTTTGATGGCAGACAACGGTAAAGTGCACTGAACTGCAACTACTCACCTTTACTTCTCCTCACCCTCTTCCTCTTTCTTTCTACCACCCCTTGTCTGTCTGCCACTGCCATTGATTCAATCTTGAGAGGCTACCCTGAGGTCGGATGTAGATTGCAAAGCATTTCCATGATGCATTGTGCGGACAGAGTTTAATTAAGGGAAATGCAGGGAATTTTTCAAAGGAAGTTTTTCCTTTGTCTCGTATCTACGGAAAGAGACACACACTTTTCCCTATTTAACAACCAGATCATAACAAATAGTTCACAAGTATTGTTCATGTAAATGGTAAAATGACTATCAATTATAACATTAATCTGTGGCCTAATTTGCATTTCCCCAGTGCTGAATGCTTTATGAGCACATTCACGTTTAATTCTCCCATTCTACACGTCGGGAGGAATAAATATTACTACAAGCAAGATCAACTGCTATGTCTGTGACACTTTTACAGCTATTTAATTCAGCTTGCGTGACTTGTTTCTTGCAAATCATCGCCCTGTGGGTCTGTTTTTGCTCTGTCATTTTGTTTGGCTCTGTGACCACAATCACTAACATTCTGTCGCATTTCTCTGCATCGTTCTGTAATGGTATCCAAGGTTCTTCTCCACCGGCACCCTGCAGAGGGGACGTTAAGAGTAGATAGATGACTTTGCACTAAGGTGTGTCATGGAGACCCCTGTGCTTGAGCGTCAGAAGGGCCAGGCAGCAATGTTCTAATTGGCAAGGGGACAGAGAAATCCCATCGCATCGATCATCCTCACAGTGAAGCCTCCAGGGTCCTAAAACCCCTCGGGTTGGTCATTACCTTGGCACAAAGACAGGTACGCACCTCTTGCATTGATACAAATAATACTGTCAACTTGTTATACATGGAACCATAGAATACAACTCGTTTAAGGAAAGGGTTGTCTTAAACAAATGAATGAACCATTCATCATAACTCTGAGAGCTCTTTTCAACAGTGCAGACTGGTCATTCCACATATTTACATGCTTCCGTGCGGTGTAGATATGTGTATTGAGGGGAATGTTCTCATTTATCTGAACGGCTGTGATGTGGAGACCTCTGTCTGGCGAGAGCCCAATGGGTCCCCCGATGTCTGAGCCTCCTGTTCCATCACGGCTAATAACCCCACAGCAGGTAGCCAGAGCACAGACAATGCTAATCATACCTAATCATACATTATTACACATATTACATTTAAGGTTTAATAGAGAGAACATTGCAGAGCCCAGAGAGAAGGCTTCAGAAATAACCCGAATGCGATAGCCGATTATCAGCAATCGGAGCAGCAATACATAATCAGTGGGATGAAGAACATCCAGGCGGCGCTTCATTCAAACATTCAGTTTGCAGCCAATGTAATGGTCTTCCCTTGAAGTGAAATCTGAAATGCATGATGCCGTTTTGGTAGTGAGCTTGGTTATGTCTGGCTACACTAAAGGCGAAACATGAGTCAAAGCAATGGATGCCGTGGCTGGGGTTGCTGCGGCAAAGTGACAGAAAGAAAGTGACAATAATATGGAGTTGAAGATGTGGAAGCTCTCTCCCTCTCCCTCTCCCTCCCCCTCTCTCTCTCCCCCCCCTCTCCCTCTCTCTCTCTCTCTCTCTCTCTCTCTCTCTCTCCCTCTCTCTCTCTCTCTCTCTCCCCCCTCCTCTCCTCCCCCCCTCTCTCTCTCTCTCTCTCTCTCTCTCTCTCTCTCTCTCTCTCTCTCCCTCTCTCTCTCTCTCTCTCTCTCTCTCTCTCTCCCCCCCTCCTCTCCCCCCCCCCCCCCCCCTCTCTCTCTCTCTCTCTCTCTCTCTCTCTCTCTCTCTCTCTCTCTCTCTCCCTCTCCCCCCCTCCTCTCTCTCCCTCTCTCTCTCTCTCTCTCTCTCTCTGTCTTACTTTCTCTCTCTGTCTCTCTCTTCTGCTTCAAAGTTGGCAGGAGAATCAACAGTTTCCAGGATGACAGCAGCTCAGTTTTCCTCCTCTCCTTCTTTTCTCCTTCCATCCACCCCTTCCCTCCTTCACGTCTCCACGCTTCTTGATTCCACCCCCCCCCCCCACCACCACCACCCTCCTTAGACGTCCCAACTCGGTCTATTTCTGTCATCTGTATTTCTGTCTATTTCTCGGATGTGTCCCCCAATACGAAACTGACTAGGAGCAAGATATGAAGGAACAGTGTTTGAGAGTTTGAATGTGGAATAGCTACTAGGTGTGTAATTAGATTACTACATCTATGGTTCTATTTCTGGAGACCTCGTGTGGAAGTGGCATCTCCAAAGAGACAACTTTCCTATCTTTAACAGCCCTCTCTGCATAATTATTTAAATTATGAGATAATATATTTTTCAGAGGGCCTAAAGGAGCAATTAGGTAATGAGATAATAGTGTTCATAATTTGGAGAGGGATGAACTGGAAAAAGATAGAGGAGGGAGCAAGTGATGATGGAAACTATGAGAAATGGGGACGTAGCAAGGGTACAATTTGGGGAGGAAAAATGAGTCAAGAAGGAAACAAGGGATTATTTGCACACAGCATCTGAGTCACTGGAAGAGTAGCACATTTTCCTCCCATTCGCACCAATGTACACACACACACACACACACACACACACACACACACACACACACACACACACACACACACACACACACACACACACACACACACACACACACAGGTGTTGAGTTTTGTTGGTGGCTTGCCTTTGCAGTGAAGGCAGGAACAATGGACTTAAATGATTCTGTTTGCCAAGGTCAAAACAAACTGTTCTTTTTCACAAATTAGCCAGCACTGCTCTTGTCCTCTCCTGAGCTGAACCAATAAACTCTTAGGGCTGTCTACCACCTACCCCAGGGCATTGTCATAGGCTGTGGCGTCACTCTGACTCACACAAGCCAAACAGGGCACAGCGAGTGGGTCAGAACACTGCCTCTCGCCAGACTTCAATTGACTGCAGCCCTCAGGGCAGTTTGCGTGTGTAGCCCACAGTACAAAAATGTCCTGTTTGTTCGTTACCCCATGCCAGGGGGCTTAACAATGCCCAGAGACAGGAGCTATGTTCAAGTCAATACATGTCCAAACGTCACAGCCGCCAGTTACATGGTGTCAGGTTATAGAAGTGTTTCCGTGTATCCCGGCCCTGAAGACGACATGAATCCTGCTTCTACCAAGTGATGCCTTTGAGCTAAGCTAGGCGGTTAAAGCCTTGCCCTTTGGATGTGATATGATGTGGAAGCATATGGTAGGATCTCCATGGAGAGCTGGATGGGACAGAGCAGGAAAGGGCTTATATACGGCACGGATTGACAAGGCTTGGTAATCCTATCCATTACACTGTTCAATGGGCACCAAACACAGACTTGATTGGTCCGAATACATTTTATTTATAGTATTACTTAGCCAATAGAGATCATGCAAGTTTTCAAACAGTTATCTATTTAAGTGAGGACAATGTTTGAGGAACATATGGCATTACTGTGGTGAACATCCTAATTTATACTTAACTGACATCTAAATTTGTCGAAGGGATTGTGACAATTCAGGTAATATTAAGATCATTTATATTTTAAAAAGTGTGTTAACATGCTCTCTAAGAATTTTCTAGTAGATTCAATTAATTAATATGAGTCTCCTTAATTGAAACTAAGTACATTTCCCAGAAGCAATGATGGTTACAAAAGAATAGCTACAACAGAATCCTGGTTATGACAGATTCAGTGATAATCACACCTGTATCGAGTATGAGTTTGCTGTCATCTGTAGACCAGATTTGTGTTGTTGAAGTTTTAAAAAAAACAACATTAAATTCTCACCAGTATATATCTGAAACACTGAAACCAGGCTAACATGCTTATATAAATATTTGACTGGATGCATTCACTTTCTTTGAACAGCTCACTGTCAGAAAAAAACATAGGAGGACTGAGAACTCTTCCTTCTCTGTCACAAACACACACGCTACCATACGCCCGGGGTTGTCAGCCATATCTCTGTGTGGTCCCAGCAGCATCATAGGAGATCAGCATGCCATACAGCAGCAGAGTGGCGCCCCCTGCTGTCGCTACTCGTTCTGGTTGATGGTAACGAGTTGGACGGTTGTGATCTAAAGATCAACATCTGGGAAAACACTATGGGCTCGCATACCGCCCGAATTCTATTGCTTTGAGCATACAATTACATCGAAGTGGATGAGAAAAGAAGCAGGGAAAGCAAACAGAAGGAGGGTGTGTAAGGGCCAAATCTGGGCATCCCAATTTCCATTACGGGTGCAAAATGGGAGAGGTTCCTGCCTCAAAATATTTAGTCAGAGCTAGTGAGTGATACTGTATGACTCAGGTCTCAGGGCTATTGTTGAAAGAATCATATATTTACATGTTATGATGTTGTATTGTTCATGGATTACGATATCAGTTATTATGTTACAAACATATTACGCATTTTCTAGGAACACTGGCACATCCAATGTTTAATCAGTTGTTTTCGGGAATGGGTCACACAGTTCTGTCATCACCTGTTTACATTAGACCAGGGCCATCTCGTGTCTTAGGGTATAAGTATTCTGTGCAGACTCTGGTGCGGGGCTCTCAACCTAGGTAGTGAACCACTATCATCCTGGTAGTTGGTGTGCATCGGATAGCCCATCAACAAACGAGTTATCTTTCCTTTGTCCATGATTGCATTCTGTACCACACTGAATAAATTCTTAAAACCTGATTATACATGCAAAAGAACCTGAAGTTTGTTTTACTTTCACACTATAAAGTCAGTCTGGACGGGAAGTGTGATGGAAAGAGAGAAAGTGGACTAACACAGACAGAGAGAGAAAACAGGAGAGAGAGACTACGAAATCCAGGGAGATGGGGAGGGCTGAAGGCAAAATCTCCAATCAAAATAAATTACTCACCCTGTTAGAAGCCTTAACACCTCATAGTTTTCAGAAAAAGATCTTCACGGGACAGTATTTTTATATCAGTTAGGAACACTTCTTAAATAGACTTAAATAGACTCTATGAAACTTGCCAGATCAATTGAGTCAACTGAGTCCTCAGACTCGGTCAGACAGCTAGCTACGACACAATCATTTCACACAGATGCTGTAAGACTAAGCATACATTCAGTGGCACAGTGACTCACTCTATTAATCATGCCGGCATGAAGGCATAAGTGGGCGCAAATATACACACGTGCACAACAAACACTCACTTTTGTTACGCTCACACACACACTCACGCGCACGCGCACACACACACACACTCAATGAAAGCTTAATGTTGGGGCCTGGATAGTTGTCTGTCCACTATTCCTCTTTCCCATGGTCAATTGGATAAGGGCAGAACTGTTCAAGCACAGAAACTTTGAAGCCCAAATGTCCAATGCTATTTGCAATACAAAAAAGCCCAGTAAGAACCATCACAGAGCTTTAGCACATGCTAGCGATGCTGAAGTTAAACCTCTTAATGGCAATTTTAGCTGGCTGGTAAATATAGCCAGTCACAATCCTTACTGAACAACTGAAGCTAAATGCTGTAGCAATGGCTGTAGGGATTCAGGGAAAATAAAAGATTGAAAAGATTTGTCGCCGACAAAATTCCTGCTGACAACAAAGCAATGAAGACTTCTCCACACAACGATACCAAATGGATTGAAACGTGCAGGTCTAATCGGCAGCATGTTGAATTTGAATGGTTTACAGGATATGAACAACAAGCACCCAGTCAATGCATGATTCCAAGGTCACCCATTACAATGCAAATCAACACTACAGGCCAGCAAGACTAGAAGTACATACAAGGTACAAGGTTTGAACATGATAAAGGATAAAAAAAGTTGCCACATCTGAACAAGCAATTAACCAAATAAAACAGATTTATTTCAACAGAACTAAACTAATGTGTTCAAGAAACACGCGTGTGTGTGTGTGTGCGTGTGTGCGTGTGTGTGTGTGTGTGTGTGTGTGCTCATGGGTGTCACATTCTTTTCAATGTGTTTATCTGCGGTTGTATTTTAGAGTGACATTTTGCCACCTCGATTGCCAACGGATCTCACAGAGACCTGCAGAAGGGAGATGGAGTTCGTGGTTTGAGGCACTATTTCTGGAGCCAGGACTTGCACGATGTCCCTGGAGAGACGCCTCTGAGGGATTCCTTTCTCCGATGGCACTGCTGGAGAAACCTCTTTGAGGCAAGCAGCCACAGATTAAGTTACCATTCTCAGCCCGAGCACGTCTGTGCTTATGTGTGTGTGTGTGTGTGTGTGTGTGTGTGTGTGTGTGAAAGAGAGGGGGCAAAAAAAAAGGATAAAATGTAGGACTACATATTTTATTGTCAAGACTCAGCAATGCCACTAATGTTTTATAGCATTGCACAGACAAACTCTCTGAGTCTGTGTTGTGCATCTGTGTTTCTGTTTGAGATGCACTGTATTAATGCAATGTGCCAACAAACTCCATCCTTCCTGAAGGTCAATATACCCACCTAAACAGATATATATGTGTGTATATATATATAAGTATTTGTATTACTGATTTTTGTATGCCTTCACAGCTTGAGTTGGAGGGGGAACAAAAAGCAGGAAGGAGACCCTCTACCTCTTCTTATGCTGTGCTCTCATACAGGCCTTATCTGTTCCGTTGCTGTGACAACGAAAAAGACTTGAACAGCCAACCTTGGGTGCAGGACAGCTTTGTTCACAGTCAGTGCAAGCCCATACAAGTCTCACAGTCTGCCAGCTTTATCCCAACCACTGATTCACTTTCACAGCCCTCAAGTTTACAGAGAAAACAGCTGAAATCATTTTGAATACACAATAACGTTTGACGCCAGTGTCACCATTACCCACGTATGTACTGTATGTACATAACCCATATTTGACAGCTACTGTATGAAGAACTGTATTAAGTGAAATATTACAAAATCACATCAAACCATTGAACAGACTCTTAAATTAAGAAAACAAGAAAATTAAGTTGGCCTATTGCTATTCAATGTAAGGACAGTTATAGGAATACCCTCTGGGAGGTGAAAAGCATTCCCTTCAAATACTTCTGTTAGACTTAATAGATACTAAATGGCATGGTGGAACTGAACAAAGTGGATTCATTAAGGAAATTGTAGAAAAATATGTCTGAAACAACTAGAAGGAAATTCAAACTCTTGCTATAAGAGTTTGGAATGCAGTTTCTACATGACTCCTTATCCTTTCCTTATAATGGCCATTCCGTCCACTGAAGTCTCACCTACTAATTTAAACTGAGGGCGAGAGAAATTATGTTACTACCATGACATCTCGTGGTGAAAATGTATTGAATAACTCAATATTCAGTATGAATATGCCTGATCCCCAGAATTCATGGAAATGGAAGGTAAGATGGGACTAGAGGCGTGGATTTCTTGATTGATGCTTTATTTGATGCAGGCAGAAATAGGGAAATACATGCAGTTTTCATAAAAACAGACTTTAGTGCCCATAGGTGCCATAGATGAACAGATATAATGCCACTTGAGTTTCTAATATGTCTTCAGTTTGAAGCTAGTACTGGCACTAGGGTTAACCAAGAAGATCTAGTGTTAGAAGCACTCATTACAGAGGTGAGAGTACTGAGGCTAGTAATCAGGCTACTAATGTGCCACTATTTGCAGCAATTAAATGTTCATGCCTTTATGGCCCACTCTAACCTCCAGCCATCAACAATGAGCCCAGCAACATCCCGTCTAATTTTAACTGAAATGAGAGCTCCCATGTGGGAACCCTATTAGCCTGTCCGGTACAGCAAGAGCACATTCCGCATTCTGCAACTTTCAGCTCTATTTCTTTAAAACGTACAGCACAGCAGTCTAGATAATGCTGCATTTCCCTTGATGGCTTAGTCTCAATATTTATTTGTCTCCACACACACACACACACACACACACACACACACACACACACACACACACACACACACACACACACACATACAGACGCATACACTGTAAAGGAACACTGATAATATTGTCAACACCTCACCATCAGTCTCTCTGAATGCTAATCTACCCTTGCCGATTCTGAATGTCATGGAACGACCTTTGAGCAGGACAAGTTGTGACTGTTATTTTGAATATTATTGCATTCCAGTTTATGCATGTATACATTGATTCTCATTAACTAGGAAGACATTTTCATTAAACATCTTCAACATGTCTTTATGAGCCATGCGTTTTCTAGTGTGTGTAATACTTTGCATTGCATTCAGGAGACTAGGAGGGAATCAGCAGCTAACACACCAGGGGCCAATAGGTAATTGTTAGATATAGAAGGTTATTCTGAATTATAGTAATAATAATTGCATTTAACCTCTGGTAAAATCAACGTCTGTGTAAGTTTTCAGCTTGGTTGGAGTTTAAAAGAAATCCTTCCTGGTATGTGATGAATTACTTGGACACATTAAGAAGTTAAACTGATTAAAACATGAAAACCTAAACAGCAGTCGTGTGCAGAGAATATGTACCTATGGAGTATTTAGGAGGTGAATTTAAACCACTTACTGTTCTTTTTTGTAATTGCTTAAACATTTAAACTGATTCTTGAGGCACCATCACTGAAACGTGTCCCAAATCGTTCGACCAAGTCAGCAAAACTACAAGCAAATTCTCTGCTTCACCCTCAGTTTGAAAAGGTACAACACTCTTTTGGAAAACGCTAAACACAGTTCTTCACGACAAATCACCAAAAACTCTTGGGTTACTTTTGGAAAACACTGCCCTTTAAAATGCCACAACTTTTTTTTTTTTTACCAATTGCTTACTACCAGTCCAGATGTGTGTAAACACTTACACTTATGGATAATTTGCTCACTTCAGAGACATCAGAGCTTGAGCTCTGCAGCTAGGCCACACAGGGTAGCTCTCTGTAGCCAAACCCAAATAGAAGACAGTTAGTGGGCTACCTTTTTTGTTCTGGTTATTTCTCTTTTTTCCCAAACACTAACAGATACAATTCAATTTTTGCAAGAGCTAAAAGGATTTTTTTTATGAAGTGTTTGCTTTTGCAAGTGATGTCTAATGTTTGGCATACCTGTGTGTGGTGTAATGGCCAGATTTATGCATCCTAACAGATGTTGAAGTCTGAGCTGTTGTTCAGATGTGAGGGGAGGGTCAGAGTGAAGGCCAGAGCACCAAAGAGATAACATGTGCCTCTCTGAGACACTGAAGGCTAGTGTACGAGTTGGCATACGTGTCCTTTTCCATATTGGGAAGTAACACATGTTCCTCGCTTGACCAATGAATGATTTGTTTAATTTAGACTGATAGACTAGTTTCCAGCTTGTCAACAAATCAGAACCTACTATGTTGGAGTGAACTCACTGTAGTCATTTCTGTGTACAGACTTGCTCTCTGTACTGATTAATACAATTGTGCTTTGATAATCACCTGAAATCTCACCTCCTTTAATGGGTTGTTTTTTGCATAAACCTGAACATTTCCATTACCGTGGTTATAGCTTTTGTGTGTAGAGTTTTTAGAGAATGAGCCACCGTTTCAGAAATCATTAGTGTTGCCAACCATCATGTGACGAGTCTCAAGCTTTCCTGTAGCTCACGCACGTCTGCTTTTCCCCTAGTCAGGCTTCAGGTCCTTGACCACAGCTGGGGCTGCTGGGGGTCGATGTTTATGACATCAAGCTTCATTTGGTATGATATTAGGGAGGCTAGTTCTCCAGTTTGAAAACGGGTAAAAGTAGTAATTTCAGGAGTAGCAACGGCGACAAAAATTGAGGAATTAAAGGAAAATATTCTAAGGGAGGAAAGTTGATTGAGGCAACAAGGCTTAAAACTATGATGATGGGGAAGAGAGAGGAGAGCGTGTCAATCTTGCTGCAGTGTAAGGGTTCAAGATTGCCTGATGATAGGACTCATTCGTTTTTATGTTAGGGCTTATGTTCCTAAGCCCCTTCTACCATATAAATGTCAAAGATTTGGCAGCGGTTTGCAAAGCCAAGGAAAGATGTGCCATACGGGGGGAGAACATGATTATGGAGAGCGTGAAGGGGGAGTGCTACCAAAACGTTGTAGTTGTGGGGGAGCTCATAGTGTGGCTTATGAAGGTGGTCGGGTGATGAGGAAAGCCTTTGAAATACGAGTACGAGTGGAGAGGAAGGTTGTACGCAGAGGCCCTTAAAGTGGTGGAAGCAGTTAGATCTCGAATAGAAAAAGAAGAGGATCCCAAAACTAAGGCTGGCAACAAGTGGGAATGAGCAAAAAAAATAAAGAGTGAGAACATGTTGATTATGGAAAGGAGGATGTTTGTGGATTTTATAGCTGAGTCAATAACGTGTACTGGGCAAACTGATGGTAAAAATTTGATTATAAAGATGGTGGTTCACACTACAGTAAAACCTCTTGGGATTATAGGGCTGACATGGGAAGAGGTAAGGGATAGATTTACAATACATAATGTATTAATCGAAATTAAGTGTTGCGTGTGCAAAACATGTCTTTGTGCCCTCAAAATATCCCTTCAAGCACACTGAATTGTGGCACAAATATAAACCCATACTGACAGAGAATGCAAGAAATACGAATCAAGGAATTCAATGAGAGACAATGCTTAATAATTCAGTGGGAGATATAAGGTATGCTCTTTTAGAGACAGGGTTAGATATGAGGATTTACCTTTCTAATTCACACTCCAGCTCAGTAGGTGGCGGTAATGTTCCAGAAGTGGCTGGCCAAGAAAATTTAAAAGAATAAAAGAAAAAGAAGCCTCAGATGAACCTGTATGGTGATGGTAGTTGTAGTTCACAATAATTATCCCCGGTGTTTGCTTCCTTCCTTGAAGGCAACGTAAGGTGGATATCCCTTTGCGAAAAGCAATACATGTAGATTTTGATCAGGTAACGCAACGAACTTTTAAAATGTATGCTTCCTATTTGGGGTGGTTTCATTGCTGCACAAACGAGGCGCGTACGGTGAATTCCCTATCTCGTTTTTGGATAGAATAATGTTTGTAAATTGGTTGTGGTTCGGAGCAAAAACAACACACGTTAACATTAGCTCGATACTGTACCATTAGCATGTACATGGCGTTCCATTTCCTTTTGTTTTGTAGAATTACGTCGACGCGCGCGCGCGCTACAATGTTACAAATTGTACAAACTGAAATTCCTGTATAGCCGTAACACTGCCTAGCCTAGCCTAAGACTTGGCGACATGTTTTAAAATGGCAATACCACTGGCTTAATCTATTACATGTTGTGAAGACTGACTTGTGGTGACATGGGCACCGGTTAAAGCATTCCAATAGTCCCCAAGGATTTTGCATATGCCAATAACATACCTACCTCAGTACCTGCAACTTTGTCACACGTAGTGAACAACATTGAGGCTTGAGCAACATTTGACAGCAAGAGTTTTTCGGCTAAGCTATAGCCAGGCCTACTTTCAGGGATACATGCCTACGATGGTCAAGTACTGAGCAACCTACGATTAGTTGGGATTGATTGAATTTTTAGGAGACAGACGTATTGGGGCTGTATATATATACAGCCAATGTGATTCAACTTGGCATAGTTATATATGGTCTCCGATGGTCTCATTTAGCTGTAAATGTTACATAGCAGGTATTATTAGCGAAGCAGGAAGCAACACAGTTAATCATGCATACTCCTTATTATTCAAGATATCTTTTCTTTATGTTTCACAGGATTCTGTGAATTTATGGAAAAATGTCAAAGAAACAGGGCAGGTTGGTTGCAATAACAAATTATTTGTGTCAGTCAAGTGTTTTGTAATATTGCATAGAGGCTTTTATTTTCATAGGCTTACACATTTGATCAGTTACAATAAATGTCCCCCACTCCTCCCCTCTCTCAGGAAGAGGAGCAGCGAGGAGTTGAGCGAGAGCACGTCGAGCCCCCCGGACCCTGACAACCTACTGGGCCTGAGGATACAGCACACATGGAGGGAGAAAGGCAACCTGACCAAGTGGAAAGGCACTGTGCTGGAGCGCCTCACAGTCAACACCTCTCTTTACATGGTAAAATACGACGGCTTCGACTGCGTCTATGGCATCGAGCTGTTCAAAGACGAACGCGTGTCCAACTTGCAAGTGTTGTCGGAGAAAGTGGGTAAGTGGGATGACTCTTATAATTTTGTCCCGCTTTAAATAAAAAAGACAAAAATCCATGACACTATATGTAGGAATCCAAGCATAATGCAATACCCCCCCCCCCCCCCCCCCCAGTGAACAATAAGATCAAGGTGCCCCATGGTGCTGAGGAGCTGGTAGGGAGGGCTGTGGAGCACCTGTTTGAAAAGGAGGACGGAGAAAAGAACGAATGGAGAGGAATGGTGCTGTCCCGAGCCCCTATCATGACACACTGGTACTACATCACCTATGAAAAAGACCCAGTGCTCTACATGTACCAGCTATGGGATGACTATAAAGACGGAGATCTACGAGTATTGCCCGAATCAGGTAAACCTTTTACACATTGTGTTGCTAAGGGAATCAATTCTACAAACGTTAACAGATTGATTAAATATATTCCAAGACTGGTTTTCTTGTATTCCTGCTCCTTTTCTTTCTCCTTTTACCTTGTTATTTGGGTTTGTTTGTTTTCCTCTCTCCAGAGAACAAACACCTTCTGCCAGCAGACCGAAAGCCAGGGGAGGAGACAGAGAGCCTGGTGGGGAAGCAGGTGGAGTATGTCACGGACAAGGGCTTGAAGAGGACAGGCCTGGTGATCTATCAGGTTCCTGCCAAGCCCACAGTGTACTACATCAAATACGATGATGACTTCCACATCCATGTCTATGACCTCGTCAAGACCACCTAGTACTGACTTTTCCAGTGTTCACCCCATACTTCACACTATGCCCCTACCCCAACCAGTCGTTACCCACCATGGTGTTTCTATTTGAGTCGAGAATGAAGCTCCAAGGACTGAAGGTTAGCTGAGTGCAATGCTCTCAAGTCCTGCAGGTCATATTTCTCCAGTGCTTAGAGGACTTTTTGTTGCTTGGAGGCTTTCTTACCAGATGCACAGCAGCTCTTTGTCTGTGGAGGGTATTTTATTTAATGACCACCATTTAGAACTCTCAGATCCATCGACAGATAAGAATTAGGATCTATGGGAAAGGGTTAGCAGCTGAAATGTTTTGCCATGCTAGTTGTTTATGTAATCATGCAGCATTTCGCTATAGATAACCAAAAAGAAAGCAAAACCATCACCACTTTTATTTTCTATATTAAGGTTCTATTCCATTTTTTTATGAAAGAAGGGTGAAAGTAATAATGGTTAACCAACAGTTAAAACAGCATATTAAAAAATGATGGTGGGCCAATTGATCAACAACTGGCTTGATAAATCCGAAAACATTTGGGCGAGTGCAAATCAAAAGCCTCGCCCTTTAAAGCTAATCCAGATTGTCTATACTCCTCTTCTTCCTGACAGAAAAGTGGCCATTTTGTATTTGCAAACTTAAAGTTTAGGAGAAATAACTTCACACAAATTTAGCTCACAGGGACTTTAGCTTGAATTTTGCACCAGAATTTGGGTCACAGTTTCAAAACAGTTGGACCAGTTGATAACTTGCATTTTCTTCACATGGATCTTTTTCGTGATCTATTGTTACAACTTCAAGAACTTTACACTTTTTAATCTTTTATATTCCCTTATTTATTTTCTCTGGAGTTCTATATTATACAAAATATACTGTAAATATACTGTAATGCAAAGCCCTATGGTAAAATTGGGTGACTGTGAAATTATAATTTTAGTACAATTAAATATAATTTTCAAGATCTTCCTTCCTTGAGTCACCACGAAGCATACGATATTTCCATTTTATAATTTTTAATTAAAGCCAGTGGCCAAGTTTCACACACGGAAAATATTTTCATATTATGATTGTACTCATCTTAGAATCAAGATGGTGATATTTAAAAATCCCTGGTTCTTTATAGAATTCACAAACATTGCAGTATACCTAATGTAAAGCCTAATTCTTAATATTGTTTTATACATGTATATTTCTCACAAAAGAAAAGTATTTTTCTTTAGCAATTAATACATCCAGGTTATTTATTTAGTTATAAAATCCACCTTGATGTCCATTTATTAGGATACATTTCAATGTAATTACATTATTATCCTGGAAGTGTTGACTGACAGCATTGTGCAGTGCTTATACCTTTTATTTGTCACCCACAAAGAAAGTACTGGATGCCCACGTGAAAGACTGTATGCTGGATAATCATGTTGCATACATTGTAGTACCTACTCACTTGGTTCTAAACTTGAATGCAGTATCTTAAATGATAACACAAAGAACCTATCCATACCTCTTTGCATCAGTGTTTGTGGTCACATTGTTGTCTTCTGTGATTTATTGATTTAATTGTCACTGTAGCATGGAGTTCTAGTTAGCGTTTTCTTTTTGTGACCATGTGCTGCCATACTGAGAGGAATCACCTTATTTACATCCTAGATACATTTAATGAACTCACTTTTCTTTCAAACCAAGCATGTCTGTTTGACCTCAAACTGTCCTGGTCGCTGTATTTCAAAATGTTTATGTAAATATTACTTGTGGATTTCTTTAAGAAAAAAAACACAAGAAATAATGATTCTAAAAATAGCTGTTTCAGTTATTGTTTAAATATGATGGATAAGCTATATTGTAGCAATTCTTATTTCATTAATGTAGGAATCTTTGGTAAAGTACAAAAATATCCCAAAAGTTACAAAATAGCATGATTTTGACTTGTTTTAGTGGCGGTTATCTGTGTCGAAGTTCTACAACGATACGTTATTGATTAATATGAAATTATCTTAAAGACTCCATTTTATTCATGACGAGTGCATTAGATATTGCAGTGTATGTTTACTGGAAAACTGTCCACCTTTAAAAGGTAACTTTCTCTGGCATAAACCTGGCACCCTACCTATGAGTTTGACAGACATTGCTGGTACGCTTTGTAAATTAACCCTTGCACCCAACTAATTAAGATTGCAATATTGTGCAGTTTTTAAGCAACTTTGTATAACACCCTCCATGACACATTTACGTGAGTTTCTATTATGCTACGTAAAGTGATACCAATCTTGCTCAATGAGATTTCACGATGTTGCTACTTTGTTGTAACTTTACAATTTGTAGGACTGCAGCTGTTAATAATCAGCCATACAGTATCTACACCTGTAGAACCATCAGTTTGATAGGTTACCCCCTCCATTTGAAATAAAACATTGTTTGTTTCGTTGGTTAACTTACTTGAAATCCAAAACTGAGCACTATGTCATGTCTGATGTGGTGGTATATTTGTTATTTTTAAGCACAGTTAAGCGAACAGGTATTAAAGCCACATGTTGTAAAATATATCAAGATGAAGAGGTATAATTTTATCTGTGTGGGACCAAAACGCAAGTGCAGTCGGTTTTAATTGGTCAACGCTTGGGTTTCTGAAAATAAACCTCAATTGTTGCCTTTTCCATGCTTCTCATCATTTTCTGTGGTTCATGCATGAACTTGGAACAAATATTACAGCCGTAGAAGGGAAGGCTCTTTCAGTCACTTTACATAGTTGTATTAATATTAAGATTTCTTTGTGAAACTTTTACCGTCTTGTTAGAAAAGGCCACCAGACTAGCAAATCTAATTCAGCCTTTTTTAAGGTTATGAAGTATCACTGAAAGAAAGGCAGGTTCATAAAGAGATAGTTAATATCAAGAACAATGTTGAGGTTTTCTCTTCTGGGAATAATTTAATAACAAGCAATTTTCTTCTTTCTCAGTAATCTGAAATAAGCACACCGAAATCTCAGCTTCATACAATTACCAGAATAAAGTTGTTGGCCCCCATTATTTATTATTATAATTCCTACACGATCAATGTTGCGTTTCATCTCGCATGCTTCTGTTTTCAGAAATATTAAAATAAATATATTTCTGACAATTGTTTGATTACTATTTGCTACAGTATATACCTGAACATTGAATTGCTTGGCCTATAGGGTCCCATCTCTATAATGATGACTACTTATCAAATACTCATGTTCTTTCATGAACTGGAACATTCATGGTATGGATGCGGATCACCTTTCATTTTTTTCATCTTGTTTGAGGAAACTACTGTGGCATAATTCTTTTTTTGAAACCCAATCCAGTGCCTTAATATAAGCAGTTCTGTTAACTAAGCCATAGGCCTTACCTAAAATATTCAACCTCTTTTTCAATGTACATTAAAGTTGGGGTTGTGAAGTGCGGCTTGTTAAGCCTTCAGATCAGTTCAGATCACACCCCACCCGCATGGTCAACGAGGTATCAGTGCGTCAAAGCGGTGGCCACGGCCGCTCCACACAATGTCGTGACAGGCCTACGTTTAATGTATCTAGGAAACTATAGAAAGAACAAAAAGGAAGGGTTATTTTACCATCACTGTATCAATTACCATACTTTTATCAATGGGTTTTCTAGAACCTTTCATGCATGGGTTTCCATTTTCACCCAGGACTAACATAGCTTTACTATACTGTGTCTATGTTAGCATTTGAACATGTTATTTCTTACGGGCAGCTGGCAATTTCTTGCAAGGCCAAAGGTCTGACACATGTAGTCATACATTTTCAACCCGAGTGTGGATTTCTGTGTTCAACAATTGTAGTTCAATATCTCCATTCCTCAGATCATTGGTATTGCAGATAATGTTGGGGTTTGTATTCATAGGCATCTATTTTGGCATCTGCCTTAAAAATGACATTTCCCATGACAACTGCACAAACAGTTTTTTCACCCTGACTTGAGGAATCCTTCTCAAGGGATCCAGTCTTCTTAACCACTTCTAGTGCCACATTCTGCCTATTCCTCCCCCAGAATATATCCGTGGTGCCAGGGTGCTGATGACAGGTGCCAGTGCGGGCATCAAGGAACAGTTGGCATTCCAATATGCCAAGCTGGGTGCCCAGATCGTCCAAACTCTGAGAAGGAAGACTGCATGACAGAAGATCTCAGCTCTTGAGATCAGCTTCAGCTTTCATCGTCTTCGTAAATGTATGTCCTCATATCTTTAGTTGTCAATTGCCTGTTATAAGAGCGTGTTGTAAGGCTACACAAGGCAACACATTACTCATTCTATTTGGCCAAGTCACTGTGTAACCTTGAACATGCTATATCGACATGAAGATGTATACATTACAATTATTTCACTGTGGCGTACAGTAGCGCATTAGTTAGCCGCAAGAGCGAGCCTAGAGTTTATGTGAAGATTCTGAGTAATAACATTGCAAATGTTTTGGCTGAAAAGAGCAATAGCCCTCTAAAACATACTAACGCTCATTATTTTGTTGAAAACTCTCACTTTTGAAGGAGGCCAGAAGGGGTCCACAGATTAGGGCCTAGAGCTCTCTTTGTCCCAGCCCACCTCCCCAGTGAGGGGGCTTGTCCTGGAATTGTACAGCACTTTGGTCAACGTGAGATGTTTTTAAATGTGCTTTATAAATGCATTTGACTTGATTTGACTTGTCTTGGTAGCAAACTCAAGAGTCCAGTGAGAAATTGGCTGTGTCTAGTTTCATAAGATTAAGGAGGTGGTCATTGGCCTGATTCTGGGGGTAAATAAATGTCAGTATACCATGGTTTTTCTTTGGATAAAACAGACTTAATGAAAAGCCAAGGCTTGAGACAGATCTAAACAAATTGTGACTATGACATGGATTTATTGAACGCTCAATCCAGAAATTAATTAAAACTAGTTATGCTTTAGCAATTTGGTTGATATTAGGCTGGGATGAATTGTGACCTCTTTTGTGAGTGCTGTGGTTGAATTTGTGAGATCAATGATTGATTTTGAAAGTGTTACAAATGTGTTACAATTATGTGTTATCAGTCCAAATGTGTGCACCATAACTTGTGATTCAATGTAGTGTGTGACGTGCATAATTTGCATAGTACGTGCATGTATGGTGGTAAGTTTGCTAGACAGATCTAATAGGACATGTAGTGATATATGTTTTGTTGTCTATCATTTGGCCTCACAAGTCTCTCTCTGAAATTCACTATCTAGCCATGACACTTTCTCTCTGTAATGCGAGCGCACCACACACATATCATCTTATGCTGCTTTCACACTGCTTTTGATGTTATTTATGTCGTTGGGTAATGTCAAGGTGACCATTTTGATTGGCCAATGCTCTTTTTCAAGATATATATTTTCCCCGCCGTATGAAAGCAGCCATGGCAGTGCTGTGACGGAGGACAACGATCCATCATTGTTACCTCCTCTTTGTTAGGTGAGTACACAACACACTGTCAACTTTGAAGCTGAAGATATTATATTTGATCAAGTCTGTTTGCTGATATTGATCCAAGCTCATAAGCCCAAATTCTTACGCAAACTCATAAGCAGACCAAGTAACACACGCACAGTGTGTTACGGAAAAGCTACTAAAGCAAATTTGACTTTTTTGTGTTCAAGTGTGTGCGTGTGTGTGTTTTTGTGAGTGTAAATATTATCCATCCGTAATTTGATAAAGCCCCTTGAGCAATATACTGTCTATCTTTCTGCTTCCTTGGCACGAGTTCCCCTCCTTTCCCCTAAGGCTTTATGTAGCCACAGTGTTTGTGGCGAACATCTTTTTTGGGCCCCTTGCAGGGTTAGCTACATATCCACTACCACCAGCACTTTGGGTCTCATAAACATGGACCTGTTATGGATAAAGGCACGTTAGCACTCCACCGCAGTCTATTTTAACCTCGTTTTTAACCATGTGTTGTCTACCAGCGCATAGAGGCCGTTTTTTTAAACACGTGCTTCTCCTTGATGCTCCTTACTGCTCTGGACATCATGTGTCATTTGTGTTAAATAGGTATCTTACATGCTGTTGTATGTGATATGTTATTGAAGTATTGATCAAACCCAATGATGTTATATAATGCAGTATATAGGTTTAGTTGTCACGGTTTCATGGTTGTAGAAGAGTAATTTGGACTTCTTAAACCACTCTCTAATGTTTCTTTTTTACTAGCATAGATATCTGTTCTATCTATCTATCTATCTATCTATCTATCTATCTATCTATCTATCTATCTATCTATCTATCTATCTATCTATCTATCTATCTATCTATCTATCTATCTATCTATCTATCTATCTATCTATCTATCTATCTATCTATCTATCTATCTATCTATCTATCTATCTATCTATCTATCTGTCTATCTATCTGTATATATATATATATATATATATATATATATATATATATATATATATATATATATATATGATATCTTGGTGTAAATGTACTGAAAAGCATAATTGAATGAAAAAAATACTTTGTATTTCCACAATTCATTTAATATGTAACTATTTTATAACCGTGTACACTGTAATTGAATAACCATATTGCTATTTTGCATTCAGTGGCGTTTATTTGTTTTTATGTCATTGGTCCACATACATGTAAACTTACACGGACATGCACATACATTCATGAACAGTTGATCTGTAGACAGAAGGATGTTGACCGTGCTGAGAGGTAGACTGGGACTTGTTGTTCTCTCATAAGCGTCACAACAAAATCACTAGTCTTCCACACAGCCCAACCTCTAGATCTCTGTCTCCTTTCAGTTTGCTGCCTCACACCCAGTGCTTTTTATTCTGACAGAAAAACATGGTAAAAAAAACGTGACAACACGGAGCCTTGAGATTCTGAAGTAGAGTTTGAGTTCTTTACAAGCTACAGATCAACCGTTTCGTAATACAGTTATTACTCGGTCACAGGTAATAGGCAGCCACACGACTCAGAACATGCACACAGGCTTATCACGGTCCATATATATCATATTTATTACTGTGGTGCACCTCAGAGCAGGGATAAAGGGAGAACATGCTACACCAGCCCCCTTTTCCTCCATCTCTCTTGTCCTCGCTCTATGTCCTATCCCAATTTCTCTCTGAAGCCTGTTGACATTCCATCCTCCCTTTGTTGTTCTAATGCCAACCTTTCAGCCCCTCTCAAAAGAGAGAGAGAGAGGAGGGAAGGAAAGGAAAGGAAGAGGGGGAAGGGAACACACTTGTAATAATGATACAGCATGTGAAGGGCAAGCGGGTCCCTGTCTACTAAATTCAAGTCACACCCTAATATCTGCATATATATGAAAACAGTATTCGGAACCTGAAGACACAATAAAGTTGATGATACGTATTGTGTTGTACCTGCAGAATTTGGCAGGTATGTGAATAATACAGGGTGATTTAAAAAAAAAAAAAATACTTTGCTGACAGACTTTCATTTAGACATGAAATTATGGGCAAAGAAGAGAGACGGAGAGAAGGAGAACGAAGGGGTTTTCTACTTCACTTTGTAAAGGAGGAAGAGTGGGGGGCAAGAGGGAGATTGGAAGAGTCATCATCGCTGGGCTACATCTCCAGTTTATATCTGAGCTGGTAGCTATGCAACAAGACTGGGAGTCACTGGGAGAGGGGGATGGGGTGGGGGTGACAGTTTAGCTAAAGGATGGGGGAAGGGTCCTCGCACAGTCCTTGTTGGCAACTATGGGAAAAAGGCGGACTGTTCTGTAGCAATGAAGCCATAACCAACAGATTGACAAGAAGGCATTGACAAGGGGCCAATTTATTGACTTCTTCTGAGTTTTGTCACCAGCTGTGTATTTTTCTGTTGGAAAAATGGCTTTGGCAACACTTCTGCAAAACACTGTTACTTGTCTAGGCCATTTGTTCAAATTAGTGTTTGGACACACACATGTTAATAATAATATAAAAAAAAACGAAAACAAAAGAGGTCTAAACAGCTGTCAATTGACAAATGTAGCTATGTACAAACAGATTATGACGGACACAGTAACGAGAAAATACACAAGTTATAACCTGTAGACCAAAGAAACAGGATAAGAGTCGTAACAAAAATCGAATAAATAGCCCTCGTCGTGGGAGCTGTCCACTGGCTTGGTGCTGAGTGACGCCCTAGCTTCGTCTCCATCTCTTCAACACCTCGCCTCGATCCGGCCCGGAAAAAAAGAACATGCCACCTGTTGCACCAAAGTTTTTGCTCACAACATTATTTAACATCCACAAAATAAACACCGATGATAAAATTTGTGACAACTGGGTACCTTTTCTAAATCACGACCGAGAAAATAATATTGTTGAGAGGAAGGCAGCATAAAGAGGAAAAGGGTTGTATTGACTTTCTGTATTACCATTGCATTTAATTTCCTGAAAGATAAATGCCAACTGCTTTACATGGTTATGGCGATGTTGTTGGTTAAGAAAATTGTGCATGTTACTGCTTGGTGCGTATGGTTTTCTTTCCCCCAACATCGTTGTGGCAACCAAAAATATGTGGCTATGCAAATGAAAACATTCAACAGGCTAATTCTACAGACC
Organism: Aplochiton taeniatus; assembly: GCA_017639675.1. Lineage (NCBI taxonomy): Eukaryota > Metazoa > Chordata > Actinopteri > Galaxiiformes > Galaxiidae > Aplochiton > Aplochiton taeniatus. Next base: position 4,644,831 of record CM030189.1, read on the forward strand.
TAGAGAAAAAAAATCGCCCATAATCCTACAACCTGGACACATGTAATTATTTCAGAAAAATAAATCAGAAATAAACATAAAGTCATGCTCACCGTCTCACGATCGAGACAACAGGCGACTCCTCGATATTGTTTCTGTACAGCTGTGACGGCTGTTTCTCTCTTCGGCTTCCATTGAAACAAACGTCAATCTCAGCCTCTGAACCCTCCCTCTGAGATCCACGTAATGGTTACTATGATGTTACTAGGTAGCTCAGAGAGAAATGAATTTCTCTGTTTATATAGACCTAGTGTCCAAAGACGAGAAGGGGGATGGCTCATGGCAGCTGACGATTGCAAGAGGAGACCAATTATAGGTTTTTCTCATGGTCTGAAGGGTGCGGTCTTAACAAATTAATTACATGAAAGTATTGCTAAAATGAATTGTATTTTTTTTTCCATGTAATAGACTGTAAGTCAATATGGACTATCATTCCAAGCTTGGTTTGCATAAAATTAGTTGCTGGGCGGGGATCTGAAATATTATAATTAACGCAAAATTAACGGATTTTTTATGCATAAAGAACGAAGGAAAATAGTCACAAAAATACCGGCCTAATTTTGAATAGTGCAATTGACACAAACCATAAAGGCACCAGATTGTAATATAAGCGCAGGAGAATTGTTGGAATAAATGATGACATTTTTTTATCCTAAATTATTTACTATCAATTTGCAAATAACATATTGCACACTTAGAAATAAAAACAAGTTATTCCTTCGTAACATTAAGCCAAATTCGCATTCAGGAGACATGACAGCAAGTGTCCTTTTGGTTTAAAGATCATTGTCTATCTTTCATTTGATTTAAATCTACGACGATACGTGCTATAAGTGGAGCTGTCCATGGTGCTTAGTTTGGTGCACAATGAATGTAAGACTAAAGACTAGGTCGACATGACTATGCATGTCCATTTGCTAATATATTTAACTATATAGAACCAGGTCTGCAGGGCAATAAAATGTGGGCCCTAAAGTCTAGCTATAGACAATGAGCTAACTATTCAATTCAGTTGTAAGATTCATGGTGATGCCCCTTAGACACCAAGGTTATGTATAGTTTCTATAGAGCTCTTGCACTCGAATAGATATTGACGCACGGTGTCTTTTCCCCTGCGGGCAGAGACAAGATGTTTAATATTTATCTAGCTTATTTTTTAATTAAACCTTTATTTGGCCAGGAGAAATCCCATTGAGTTTAAAAACCTCTCTTTTAAGCGAAACCTGTGCAAGATTGTTGTTAAGATGCCATCTTTTTTTTATTAATATGTGATATTATCATGCTCTATAGTGGAGTAATCCTGTCTATTGAGGGTTGAAGTCTACCCATCAATCGTTTAGCTATGCTCTCTATTGCCGAGACCAGTTACAGATTGATTGTACAGGAGATTATATGTGGCACTTTTATCCATAGGACGAGGACCAAAACTCAGTAGGATTAGCTAAATAATATCTAGTTCGCACCCCAGATTAAAGTGAAAGGCAAGATGAATTACGATTACACAAAATCGACCATGTAAAGCTAACTGTTAAAACATAATTCGCTATAAAAGAGAATATCTATTATGGTTTCATTTGTTTAAGATGCCACTGTATGTCCCTCCTTATGAAATACCCAGAAATACCCAAACCTGTCCTCGCTCTCTTTTACACACACAGGTGTAGATAATTGCATTGGGATGAGAACATAATAGATTGAATATAAATGTAATTATAGAGGTCAATGCAAGCCGAGGCCATAAAGCAAGTATATTTCTTATAACACACTCGCTCACAATTAATATAACACTTTTCTTAGCACATTTAATTTTAAAATACGTTTTTAGGCAAAAGTGAGTGCTAGCTTGTGGTATTATGTTGACACAGTTGATGTCCTGTGGTCAGGAAAAAATTAGAAGCAATCAGGAAAAGATGCACACATAGAGATACATGGCCAAAGAGATGCAGAAGGCTGACAGCACTGCCATCATGAAACAAAATTTTCCAAGCCACAAAGATGAGTTTAAAGGCACATTTTATGTTGGATAACAATAGATGTTTTCATCTTTCTTTGTCATGCAATTTGGAGATAATATTATATGGCTAAATGGGTTGTTTCTATTGGTTTATTATACTACATTCTTCTAGAACATGGGCTAATCAAACCCTTCAACCAACAATAGACACACTCTGTGATTATATTCTTTGTGAGTCAGTAAAACATCTGCTCATTCCACCTCTGCAGCTTTATCTAGGGGACACGGATCAGGAAGGATCCTCATGTGATTCTTATCCATGTCTCTTGCCACAACATCCCTAGTACCACCTCTGGGATGTCAAACAGACAATCAGAAGCGCACAAGATGACGGTGGATATGGTTGCCACGGTACTGGTCAGTCAGGTCATGGACATCAAACCAAACAATGGACACAAGGAAAGTAGGGAAACTATGGACAACAGACGGCCGCACAATGGCTCCCCTAGCAGGGGTGAGATGAACCAGCTATAGCATTTAATCAAATATCCCTGATACCTTCCCTCAGTCTAAATGCAAAGGGAGAAGATGGGGTAGGAGATGGGACCAAAGCTCCCTATATTTTTCATATAATATAAAAAACGATTAAATGTAATAATAGTAGTATAGTGTACATGCGTATATATATATATATATATATATATGTATATATATATACAGCATATATATGTAACATATACAACTATTCATTTGAGATAGCAGAATTTCAGATAAAGTAACTTAACTGTATTGGGATACAACTCTTTAACACTAGCTGCATTTAGCAAGACTGTAAGGGTTCCAGGAGAGGCAACGTGAAGGTCCATGTCTCAGATATATCAGAAGATGCTTCCATGTATAAATCTAAATAATGGACGTGAAAACGTCAATTGAAATAGAACAACATATTCAAGATTACCTCCAACCAGTTATGAGATTGAAATCAAAGTAAAAGCCAGACTATTTATCAAACCTAAATCCATGCAACATTTATGCAAATAATAGAAATAATTTTCTGTGCATGTTCATTTAAAAAAGAAAACTCCAGCAACCAGTATAGAGCCAGACACAGAGCGGATTCCACAGAAAAAGAGCCGTCTCTCTACGTTTGAGCCTCATGAGGAACCTTCTAAAGGTGGTTTCATACTAAGAATGTCAGAGGCTATGAACTGTCACCGTGGGCCTCAACCTTTTTTAAAAACCATCTGGAAAGGATTCCACGGCAAAAATCCTCAAGCGCGTTGTTGCTTTCCCAATAAAATGTTTGCATTCATTGGATTGGATATTTTTCGATTATGGTATTATATTAATGTTACATTTCATGGATCATATGTATCTTAATAACATCTAATTAAAAACCTCCTAAAACTAAACGTGAAAAAAAAAACGTGAAAAGAAAAAAGGATTTAAAATATACTAGATCCATAAGTGTTTGTTGGGAGGGAATGTACATGTATCTATTTGAAAATGAACCCCATGAGTGACCTGCCCATGTGCACCATCCCCTTCACAATATGATAAGGAGGGGCCTGGGTAGCCCTAGCTATTAGGCGACACAAAAGCCCTGCTCCTTTGATATCCTGGTAGGCTGATGGCAATACCCTATTACAGCTGGGCTTAAGGAGGGTCCTGCTTGCTGTGTTGTGGGGCTTGGTTGTAATACAGACCTTGGTCTCTCTGTTACATCCTGAGAGAAACATCGGGAGGTAAGATTATACTCATGGGGATATCTTCTCCTATTCCTATTTCTGTTCTCAAGGATTAGTGCTACAGACCTTCAGCTAAGAGTACAGAGATGTAAAGCAGTGAATGTCCTGATGCATCTCCTCATCACAATGGACTGTGTGCCATATATGGGATTAAAATGGAGTCTGACTGGAAGAAAAAAAACGTAGCCCTGTAGACAAGAGACAAGCTATTATCAGCCTGACAGGGTTCCATTATTTGAGCTTTGATTAGAGTTTTCATTATTCTATCCATTCAGCACCATTACTAACAGCATCTTTATAGGCAAACCTGTTGGGGATTGTACTGATTTAAAACAGAATGACTGTTAAAGACCTTGAGTCCTGAAGGTTAACAACACTCCTACCCATATGGTCTGACAAGTTTTGCAATGTGTCCTGAAAATGTCAAGTTATTCTTTTAAATAAACGTGTACGTCCTACAAATTAAATCTTATTAAATATGAAGCCTTTATGTTGTTTAGATCTGGTTAAAAGCTTTGTTTCTGCATTCTGTACAAGCTGCCAGTAAGAAAATACCTTTTATTAAGAACAGTATATTGAGATAAAAAAGTGAAAAGGGAATAAACAGCATCAATACATTTCTAACAAAAGACAATATTAGCTCATGTGAAATGTTAATTTCTATCAACACTGAACGACCTAGTTTTGCAACTTGAAATTCAAGTTTTTAGCCAGAATAAACAATAACTTAATTTCTAATAGACTTAAAATATTCAATAAACAAATAAAAATAACTAAAAAGCATCTGAAAAGCACTAATAATATGCAATGTACATAATCAGCTCCCTGTTTCCAAGACCTTCTGAATGCCTCCCAGGAAATGGAAGATTGTTGGCACCATCTGGTGTTTCCAGCGACTTGACCTCCCAAGCATTTTTTTCAATGGATAGTTCTGACTAGATACTAGAATATTTATTACGTAAAACTTCTCACGACAACATTTATTTTCAACTGAAAGGGGGAAAAAGACTACACAAGGTTTAGGATATTACGTCTTTTATTCAGCTTCTCTCATTACAGAAATATCTCTTTGTTTTAACAACATTCTTTTAGGCATTTCAAGTTGGCAGATTTCTTTGCTCTCTTTTTTTAAGTGGCATAGAGGAATGAGTACTAAAGTTTAGTACTGGAGCTTCTAGTCAGCTTCCAACAGTTAACACACACAATTGCCATGGATGTTCAGAACACTTCAACACAGCGTAAATAAATAGTACTCATTTAAAAAGGTGGTACTTCAATCAAAACTCCACATTCAAACTGAGAATAAAAAAACAGATGGAATTATAATGAACTTAAAAAGGTTTTAAAGTTTAAATAGAAGACAAAAAAGCAGATTGTGTAGCCTTAAATGCTTAGCGCTCTGAACAAGGAAATGCAAAAAACAAAAAAAAAAGAATGACAGAAGTGCCTTTGACTAAGTTTCTTACCACAGACACTGGTGCACATAATGCAACACCTACGACAGCATTTTAATGTAATTTGCATTACAGTGGATAACTAGAAGAAAACGTTAACCCATATTAAGCTTAACATCATCTGGCTTTGTTTAACAAAAAAATAAAATACTTAGCAAGCAAAGATCATGACATAACCCTAGCCGGCAGGTCCCTATTTTTTTCAGATTAAATCTGTCTTTCACTGTTTAAGCTTAAAGAAAAAATGAAAACCCCTCTGTAAATGCCGACGTTTGGACTACAGCGTAATAAATTGACTTCATATCACAAACTTTGTTTCTTTTGTGAACAAATCAAAATGAGAATGATCTACCAAACAGATTAACTTTCAAGTGGTTCTATGATTAGTTAAGAAACCACACAGAGTATGGATCACTTGTTGAGTTTCATGTCGGATAAAAACAAAAAATATACAATTGTAGCCATTATTGTTATACATCATTACACTTAAAATTAACCTAAAAGGGGTTTACCAGGTGAATAAATTAAGAGTTCGGAACAAGTAAATAAGAGAATGAGCTCCCATCTCTACTCTGCGTTAACCATTAGACAGTAACTATGGGTCAGTTACATTATGAAGAACTCTATGGTTAAGGTGTACTGGGTAACAGTACGTGTACTGTAGAACAAGGATATGCCAGACAGGCTTAAAGTTTCAGGGTAAAATAACCCTTTAAGGCATACAGAAAAAGAGAGCTTCACATACTTGACGATAAATCCTAACAGACAGAAGACCTAAACAAAACAAAACAAAACACGTAAAAGCAACCCAATAACTTTGATGAAGCTCACTAAAAAAATAAATAAAAATAAAACATTCAAAAGGACAAACGCATTAATATTTGGCAGGTGTGCACACAGTCCATCTGTAAACAACAGTGATGCACTACAGGGAAACCAACTCCCTGTGTCGTCCCTTTCCTGAATGCACTAACAGTCTGAGTGGACATGGTTGATGTGCAGTGGGGAGGCAGAGCTTGAGGAAACATCTCCCACTCTGCCTCGAAACCACTGAGCCACGAGGAGGGCATCTCAATAATCAAATAAATTGCACTCAAGTCTCACACACCTTCCACTGCAAAACAATTTCTTTTTTTTTTTTTTAAATCCATTGACTGTTTCCTCCTCTGCCTTGTAGATGAAAGAAAAATAAAGAGCGGAAAAAGAAGCCTCTGTAGACTGTTGAGACGCACCCATGGTGACTAGTAAGTGATTAGGCAGATTTCAGGACAAAGAGAAGTGGGCGGTTTTGATGTGTAAGTCCCTCCCTGTTCCCCTGTAGTGCAAAGGTCCTCAGGTTACCGGATCCTGGTGAAAAGGTTCAGCACCGACACGGATTCCTAAATGGGACAGACAGTGACATGATTGGTGGTAAGTTTGGACCAAACAAGCATATCAAAAAAAATCCTAAGACAGTATGCCCTTGTCTATGGAGTATTATAAGAGAGCGATGAGAAATACTGTTCTGTTAGGCGAGTCGACATCTGTGGAGATCTCACGACCCACATATCGTTGACAAACCCAGCTTGGTACACATTACCTTGGTCGATCTCATCTTGCTGAAGACGTTCCAGAAGCGAAGCGTCTCGTCTCCTGCTCCTGTGACTATGGCCTCCCCGTCTGGTGACATGGCCTGGCCACAGAAACACAAAGACAAGCCAACACACACCTCTTGTTAAAAAGTCTCTATTGGTACAGTCCCATTTTCTGTTATGATAAAGGCACAGGTGAAGACGGACACGCACGCGCAGCACTGACCAGGTAAAGTACTCTGTAGGAGTGTCCAGTGAGCTTGGCCACTTGAGTCAGTGAGGGGTACTTCCACACCAGGATCTGGTTCTGGGAGTAACCGTGAGTGCTCACCTGGATGAAAGACGGGTAAGAGACATCTTAAATACTAACACAACACAAGTCTCTGTCTTGCACCAGACCGTTTAACTGATGTTATTTATTTTGTATTTATTTTGTATTTATGGACAAATATGTTTTAGAACCGAGCCCCGTGGGGGCGGGCGTGCTCACCAGCTCGTTAGTGTGTTTGGACCAGGCCAAGTTGCAGACCTGGGAGCCCGTGTCGGTGCACTGCAGCGGCTGGCCCGTCAGGGTGTTCCAGAAGCGGATGTAGCGGTCGGCCGTGCCGCCCCCGGACGCCAGCAGGCCGTGTTGGTGGGGGGACCAGGCGATGGCCTTGACCGCCGCCAGGTGGTCTGTGTACTGCTGCACCGGGAGAACACTGGAGTGGTTCCACACTAGCAGCTACAGAGCGACAGGAGGAGAGCAGATTTTTTAGGGGGGGGGGGGGGTGTCTGTACTGCAATCTCGTTACAAAACACAGGAATGGGCAGACGTGAACGTAATAGATGCGGGGACTGGGATGATATCATTTCGGACCTTGTTATCGTTTCCCCCTGACGCCAGAAGCTGGTGGTCTGTGCTCCACTTGAGCCCGCAGACTTCCTGTCGGTGTCCTTGGAGACGGCGCTCCGACTGAAGGGGCGGGGCTCTGATATCCCTCTGCAGGATCACCCTGTCCCGGCTCCCGGAAGACAGCTGGTCAGCATTCCACGCCAGCGCACCTGGGGGCCGGGGGAAAATCAAAGGGCGAGATTTAATTACCGTCGTGCATAAAGCTTGGGCTAGTGAAAAGGAAATACACTTAACATTGATATGTTATTCCCACGCTCCCTTACTCACCCACTCTAGCCGTGTGTCCCTCCAGCACAGAGAGCTTCTTTCCCGCAGCCGCATCCCAGATTTGCACGTAGCCCTTATGAGTGCCCACCGCAACTAGGTTACCCTGCAACGCAAACCAAACAGACCACACACGACGTCAAGAGGGGTCGTATGCTGATCAATCGATGGGGTCGTGTGCAAAAGCGCCCTCTGACCACCGAGGTTCCAGATGTGTCAGAGTTGAGATGGGGGCAAAATGTACATAATGAGCACCACGAGTTAACTAACATCCCACAGGGATGATTTGTAACGGACACTTACTCTTTCGGACCAGCCCACCGATGTTACAGAATCCCCCTCAACTGACAGGTCACACAGTCGAGTCACCTAGGCCAGGGGGGGGAAAGACAAGACACAGGTTTACGGGACAGATTGAAACGGACTCAAAAAGGACGGCCTGCAACAGGTGGTGACTACTACACTGGGCTTAGGGGGCAGACCTGGCTGGTGCAGGCGCTCCACAGGTAAACACAGGTGCCAAGGCCCACGCTGAGGACGTTCAGAGAGGACCAGTCTACCAGGTTGAGGTAGAAGTCGTCCTGGAGCTCCGGAGCATCCAGCACTTTGAACGGAATCTTAGAAATCTTGCGCGTGGGTTTCCTTGGCGACCGCAACAGTTTCTGACTGGTACGGTACGCAAACAATAGACAATTTACTTAAGTATGGAGGGTAAGAACCGCAAACATAATACAACTTTTTTTCCCCGGGTACCAGCAGATTTAGCATTTTATTGGTCAAAGTAAAATGAATCATCCATTTTTAAATATACAAAAACAACTATTTAAAGGACAATAGAGGGAAATTACCTATTGCTGCTAACTGGTGACAGGGAATACGGAGAGACTGTGTTGCCATCCTCTTCTGGAACAGCCCGCTTGGCACTTATGGAATACTGCCAAACAAAGGGATGGAAAAAAAACTAGATCTGTGAATACATGACACGAAAGACAAGTCAATTTACTAAGCCTTTTTTTATTTATTTTGTTTCCTTTTCTTCAGTAACACTTTAATCAGTATGTCGACCGTACACTGAAAAGGCTCCGTTTGGCCGGGGTGGAGGGCTGGAGGCGCCGGTCCTCAGACTGGGGGTCCTGCACCTTCTCTATGCCCGCTCCCAGCAGTTCATTCTTAAGCAGGGCAGAGTACGCCAGGCCGTCCGCTGTGAGGAGGAAAGATCCATCAAAACAATCAACTATGACAACGCCTCTTGAACATCAAAGTGATATTTTGTTGTCACTTAAAAATGTGGAGAGAAGAAATTAGCCATTGTTACAAACCCCCGGAAAACAAAAACTGTTCAAGCACACGACAATGATACAAGAACAATGCATTCGAGCTAAAGATACAAAGTAGAACAACTAGAAGAACGTGTCACGTTCACAGAAGACGGCTGATTAAGTCCCAGCATATGGGATATTGTCGAGTGATTACCTTTACTGTTGTCGGTAGTCCCATCTTTTGTTTTCCTGTTCTGACTGTGAGACTTTTCGTTTTCCTGCATGACAAAACCAGGACCAGTGACTGATCTTATCCAGCAGAAACCACAGTGCGGTAACAGCTATGCTACGGATAATTTACCTAAACCCAGATGGCCCGCATTAACTTCCTGTGTGGCATTTTATCAGTACAGGTTGTCAAAGCTAGATTTAATTCCATGGTGGCATTGCAGAAAACTCACATTGATACGGTGGAAGTTGACACTCCAGTTGGCACCAGCTCGTGAGGGGATGAAGCGGTCGCCATGCTTGCTGGGGGAGGACAGGGGCGAGTTTGTCGGCGTCAAAGCCCGTACCATGTCAATGGCCTTCTACAAAGGTGGGGAAGAGGAAGAAAGAGACTGAAGAATTTAAAACTGTTTTGACTGCCATCTGTTCGACCACCCCCACTCCAACGTCAATAATATAGCCTTATCTATAACGTCCTACGCAGAAAACAGGATGATATATAATGAGTCAGCTGTGTATATATGACAAGAAACAAAAGTGTGGGCATGCAAGGTAACTATTTCACAGACAGTGGGATAGTAGAGCTTTTCTAAATGAGGGCTGGAGAAGCCCACCCACCATATCACCTTAGCTGAATAAATTGCTATCACCTTCTTTGGAAGAGCTGGTTTTGGACTACTGTTCAACTAATGACAACAACACAACCTTTGTCCCATAGCTAGACTTCAACTTTACACCCCAGCTGAATAGTTCAATTTATAATCTTCAGAAAATAACGGGTATGGCCTGTAGCATACCTGGTAATACAAAAAAAGACCCAGTTCATTCACTGTGTTAACTCGGAACAAAACATGTTTTGAGATCACGTCATTTTGAGTCTTGGATTTCAAAATTCATAGTAGACCATGCAGGTCGTCCCTTACCCATCTCAACTAAGAATAATTGAAATCGCACCACTTACCAGAGGGCTTGCGTTCTCATTTTGGATGTTGATCTGCCGGAGCAGCCTACACTCGTAATCCTGGTCCATCACTATGAAGAAGAATTTAGATCCAATATAATCATCGAGCACCAAATGTCAATTTATTTAGAATTTAACTAATCAAATTTAGACCGATGCTATGCACACTAGTCCCGTACGTTAGCTACTACAAGTCACTATGCCATGACTCAACACAGAGGGCCTTTCACACGAAATCAGCTATATAATAGACCTTACCTTGTCAACTATTTAACCAAATATGATATTATCTCTCCTCTGAACCGTGATTGAAAAGTAGCTTCGCAAAAAGACTTACTTTCTATATTACATGATATTGCTGTATAATTTGCCCAGTTTGCGTCAAATAACGTAAACTGTTAGAAAACATTATTTCTAACGTTAGCGAAGGTTAACATTACATGTTGTTACTAATGTAACGGTAAGTGCATTGTGTTGCAAACCGTGTATCCGTCTTAACATAACGTTTAATATCACAGCTAGCTAATTATTCCAGCTTAAGCGTTAGCCCACTAACTTGGCGTGAGTGCTTATGTGACACAAAACATTTTCTTTCAATCAAGTTATCAAACGAGCTAACGTTCCCTGAGGTGGCCAACATAATATTAACAATGTCGATTATATATCGTTGCTAACATTGGCTATGTAGCTAGCTGGTTAGTAACCGTAGATGTTAACGTTAGCTGTTTATGATTCCAAGCTAGCTATCAGCTAGCACTAGCTAGCTAGCGACGACATTCATTGTTTTTATGCAGAACACTGCCGGCCAAGATTTTTTTCACCTACCGTGCAGCGTTTAAGTATCTTGGTATGTTCAATCCAGTAGTTGATCGTCTATGTATTTAATGCCTGACAATAGTTTTAAAGATCTGATTTTATTTAAAAAAACAAGTATGAAGATTGACAAATGTTTTTACCAAATGTTTGAGTGGGATTCGCAAAGGACCATGGGAGTGATAGCGATGACGTCGACCTTTTTGAATCACACAATTGCGTTGTCAAGGAAACATCAGTTATTTTCATCTTTTAATATAAATGACAAAATCATTATCATTATTATTATTATTGTTATTATTATTTTTATTGTCATTATTATATTCTTTTATTTATTTATACAGGGGTAATCGACTCAGACTAGGTCTTTTTTCCAACATTGCCCCGTTTAAGGTAGAATATGTAAGTTACAACAATTAAACAAACGAATAAAATAAATACAAAATAAGCAGATAATAAAAACCTGAACCTTGTTCCATATATTTGTCTGGGGCAAAAAAAAAAGAAAAACTGGAAGCAAATCTTCCAAGTTCTGTTTTTCACTTTTGGGCTTTCAAGGGTGATGTAGTCCTGTGAGCGTGTCCTATGATTACTGTATTTGTGCTTGAAAGGGAAGTACAGTAAAAAGGCAACTTGCCCCAGCAATGCCTTGTAAACAAAAAATAGACAATGTTTTCCCCTCCTATCACTAAGAGAAGACCATCCTACTTTCTTACAATGTGTGCAATGATGAGTTCTAATGCTATCCCCAGTTACAAAACGCAAAGCACCTGTAGTAAACTGCATCAAGGGACTTTAAAATATTTGGGGCCAGAGCCATAGAGCCATCTCTATATGGCTCTGGTTGAGGCTGCGTGCAAATACACAATATCACCAGTCCATAACTGACAAGTGGGTTGATTTCACAATTGTCATTTTGTTTTCAAGAGAAAAGCACAATCTTATCCTATTAATAGCTCCAATGCTGATCTTCACTGCCATTCATGAGTCATAAATGACAACTTTTCATCTTGTGAAATTCACTAGTATTTGTAAACTGCAACACGCTATATTTGGGCTCCATTTGGGGAGCACATAATCTAACTTTTTGGACCTTGAGAAAAGCATATATTTCGTATTTTATTCATTGAGGATTAATTATATCTCTAAAGGATTTCTCTACACAACTCCTGTTCCTGTTAGGTTTGACATTGCCTGTTCTATGGACGGTGCAAAAGACCTAAAACGGAACCTTATGGCACACCATTCTCTATTGTTACAACCTTGGATTTCAAACCCTTAGCATCTATGCACTGTGTTCTATCAGAGTCCTGAAACCAGTTAAAAGTTGCATCATCAAATCCCAGTGAGGCTAATCTATCGAGAAGTAATCGGTGAGTAACTGTATAAAAAGACTTTGACAAATCAATTAACAAAGCAGCACAAAGCGGTTTCTTTTCATCAAGAGCTGTAAGTACATTGTTTACTACGACCAGCTCTGAACCCAGACTAAAAAAGGCTTAAAATATTATTGGTGGACAAGAAAGTACGAAGTTGTTAATTTGCAAAATATTCCAACATCTTTGTTAGACATGGGAGTTTGGTGGGTCTATAATTATTTAAGTCACTTGCACCCCCCCTGGCCTTAGAGAAGGAACAGGTGTATCCCTAAGGTTGTGACCATCATCTGTCAATCTTGGAACCCTGGGTAAGGGAAATACAACCAAACCTTTTAACAATAAGGCACTTTTACTTAGGAGCAGGCTAAACTTAGGGCATAAGTACATAATGTGATGGGCATATACATTACTAGGCTATCAGGTGGGAAACTATAGACCAGGTAGGCTATCCACTTGTAAACCTGTTCGATTATTTTAGACCAAGTCAGAAGTTTTCCAGTCAACTTGATATTGAATTCATGTCAAGTACATATGCAAAGTTTTTATCTTTTAAAAATATTTTTATTAGAAAATTAGAATAAAAGTAATAGAGCTTGGTGTTTAAAAATGACAGCATGTTCACCAGGACTCGCTGTACTTGAAAACATAAGGCTGAATAAGTTTACCAACATGATAACATGTTAAATGGGAAAACAAGGCAAGACGCATCATGATGGTAACACATTCTTGAAAATCACAACGAAAATGACGATGTTGCGATCATAGAGATAGAACACTAGAGGCGACATCGCGTCATAATATTAATACATTTGAACATTCTCAGATAGCACTATTGCATCACATGTCATCTCTAGTGTTCTATCTCTATGGTTGCGATACACAGTAGTAGGTCCCCTGCAGGGAAATATATTTTGGGGAGAAAACGAGACACACTTCTTTAGCTGCTTCTAAAGGACTGGCATAATCGGGACCCACATTTAAAAGACATCTCAGCATTTGATGTGGAGCTACAGTGGTTTATAACATAATATTAGATTATAATTGAAATCAAAGTGCCAAAGAGTATAGGAGTAATTTAATTCTACCCTTAAGTAATTCACCCACCTACCCAATTCATAGTTACAGTAAACAAAAAATGCAAAGTACACAAAATAAAAGGCTCTTGGTCTATCTTCTCTACATAAACATGAAACATCTTATAATATTGGTGTAGCTAAAAAAAAGTCTAAACAATAAAGCAATTCGAAATTCTGTGGCTCATCTGCAAATACAGGAGTGTACAGCAACATGCACACCTGTTTGAAGCTAGAAACCTAGTTCTAGTAATTGTTGTCCCATAAGTTTAACATAATTTAACCTTCACAGTCAATGATCTAAAGAGCTAACTGCACCCCCTTTCGATTGAAAAGAATGACGAACCAGAATTAGCGCTAAAAGACCACAAGGGATCATAAAAGTGCATTACCATCTATAATCTAAAACCAGTTCTTCAGTTAATGGCCAGTCATGTAGACCTTGAATATCCACTGTATTATTGGTGGGCTGGTGTAACAAAAATGTTCAGTCAATAGCCATGATAAGGAACCAGACATACTCAAATAGTCTCAAACCCATAAAGCATATTCTGACAGAAACTATAGTACAGTATATTGAACATCCATGCTAATAATATCAATCAACCTATCAAACTTATTTGGGTAAGATACAGATTTGTTACGGAGGCAGTAGTAGCTTTTCTGGAGTCTAACCTTTCCAGTGATCCTATCATTTTTTCTGTGGCTAAATGGTTGGTATTGGGGTTATTTCGGAGGTTTCGTGTAAACATCTGAACTTCCGTACTACCACACTACACACAGTACAGCTGTTTGCACAAAAAAAATTGAAAGTGAAATGATACAGGGGAGGAGCCTGAACAGCTGAACAGCAAAGGAACCCCAGGCAAGTGGAAAGTCTCAGGTGATTTCAATTGTCTTTGGGCATGAGCTGCAGGCCACTGTTGACCTGAAAGCGTGTCTCGTCTGATATCCCATACTGCTCCAAGGGGTCCTGCAGCGAAAAAGACCAGACGGTGCGCCAAGGACAGAACGAGTGAATACTACAAAGCTCCAGCCCTATAGAGAATGCATCCTTTTAGCAAAACAAAAACAGCACACACACTTTCATAATGTGCAATTGTTAATGCCTTACCTTTCCAGTCAGCCTGTGGATTTCCGTACGGTAGAATATGAGGTTCTTCCTCATAAACTCATAACTGTGAATTATGTGACATAACCTCTTTGTCAGGATGCGCAGAACAATAATGAACAACAATCACAGCTATGACTTCATGAACCACTGTATGCAATTCAAGTCTTTAAAGCCCCAATTAGTTACTTCACTTTCTAAAGTGACTGTTGATCATCCGACTCATATACAGTACATTTCATTTGTATATTTGTGATGTAATTTAAAGTCATTTCCATGTAAAAATAACATTTAAGCGACTAAGTTGTCTTAATATTTGCAGTAAGTCAGGGAATTTGAGAGTGAACAAATCTGTCCATCCCCTAGATTTGTGTCCCATGGCAACCCTTTTTTTACGTCAAAGTGGCTTGACAATGGTGAAAATGACTACACATCAAACTAGCAGCCATATACTAATTTAGCTGCAAAAATCAGTGTGCAGTCAGTAAGGTAAAGTAACTACTCTGGATCAGGGCAGGTTTTTCTTGCACAAAGACGTGAAAAGCCGGCTGTCTTACCTGGCTTTGATGATGGAGTCAATCCACTCATTACACTGCTCCTGGGAGTCACACTCAAACAGGTACTTTTTCTCTGACTCATCAAGGAAAGCTGGGGAGGAATTATTGTTCCCTTGAATGCAGATATGCAAAGTTGCTGCAGGACCATCAATCCTTCGTGATAACAGCATTATGAATATTTGCATGAATACGCAAGCTTACTCACTCATTGTCAAAGCTATAGAGTTCTCTGTAGAAGGAGAGGTAGAGACAATGCCGGAAACTCACCAATGGAAAAGGCTTGGCTGTCCTCCCTCTCTACACGACACTGTTCTAGCAGCAAAGCTCCCTGTGGCTGTTAAGGAAACAAAAGAAGACGTTCTACTCTCTTTCTTGCCAGGCAGAAACGTAGTGTACAAGGCCTTCAGGGACAGCCAAAAGAATAGCCCCACCTCCTCCTCATCAATCCGAAAGTAAAATAGAAAGTTGACAACCAGCTTCACCAGCCTCTTCTTTACAACTGTCAAATGAAAAGAAGGAACACTATTACCTTAAAATAAGAATTCGTGCATTATGTGGTGGTAGTTAATTCATTTCAATAATGTTACTAAATTAATTGACCACAAATGATTAATGGAACCTGGGAGTGGAGAAAATGAGGCTTGAGTTTGCCAAGTATCTTGGCCAAAATTTGTTCGAGCGCTAACACCCATTACCATCTCCTTTCTTTGGTCCTCGCATCCCAAGTTCTGCAGCCCGTTCAGAGGGCTGACGGCTCAGCGATATCAGTTCCTTCTCGTTGAAACGCATACTCTCAATGTCCCTTGACGAAGCGAGGGGAGACCACTGACACATATACAACATATAAAAATGGTTGATGGCACAGGTAAGACAAAGTCGGCAATTTTGCTAATTATGGCTATCCATTTAAATTCAACGGTATGCTTCATTTTTTACTCTACAGTAAACAACTCCGAACAAACGTGAGTTTAAGCCACCCTACCGGAATTTCTTGAAATATGGAAACCGGGGTTTATCATCACAGCGGTGGGGACAGTACAGTGAGGTCGAGGTTGTCCATTCTTGCTACGCCCTAAGTTATGCAGTAGTTCAGACACTTCCGTGATATGGTGGTCGTTTGAGGACAATCTAATGGACACACATGCAAAATATTTCTAAATCTAATTTGATATATTTTAAAATATCTGAATATATCATTTTACATGATAGTTAGACAGACAGTATTTTTAAAATGTTTTAAAACGCAACAAGTAAGGCACAGTCTTGAATCGAGCTGCGCATAATATGTTTGTGCGATTATGTTTTTGTCAATAAAGATATGTAGAGAGCAGCAAATCCAGCGCATGCGCAAACCTGTTTACATTGAAGCGGCGTGATCGTAGCGTTGAGTAGGTAAGCATTTTGTCACAAAACGAGAGCTTTCCTTTGAGTTCAAAGTGTATGCATCGGTATGTAGTAGTAGTAGTACTAATTCAAACATATTGACACACTAAACTACCACACAATTAATAAAAATGCCGTACCTCTGATTTTGTCTTGACGTTTAAACCGATGAAAGCTAGATAGCTTGTGAGCGTTAGCTAACGTTAGCAAGCTAGGCCCTGCGAATGTTCATCTTCTTCGTGCTACTTCCAACTTTGAAGTAGCAGTCAAGTTTTGGTCTGGATGGAAAATAACGTTCCCTATTGATATACTTTTGCATAGAAAGTAATTCGGAATAAAAGTTAGCTGAGCTAGCAGTTTTCTTCTAAAATTACGCTGACTTTGGACATACTCTAGTTTAAATTGTAAGGGCCACAATCTTTAAACCTGTACCTCATCAGAGGGTACAAACAACGTTTTCTTCGTTCTTACTAGTATCTGCAACAATTCGTTATCAGTCTATTTGAACCCAAACGTTGCCTTGAGATATAATTGTTCGCTTAGATTGTCAACAGTGTGCATTGCTGCATATTTCGGTATTACTAATTATTAAGCATTAAGTAAGCAGTATTTCTTTTCAAAGGAATTGATAAGAAATCACCTCTGGCTGGATTAACCTTGGTCTATCACGGACAAGTGGCTGCCCTGTGCGCGTGTGTGTTTGAGATCATCCCCCTGCAAAGATGGATTTCCAACATCGAGCTGGGGGCAAGACGGGGAGTGGCGGGGTGGCATCCTCTTCGGAGAGCAACCGGGACAGGCGTGAGAGGTTACGCCAGCTTGCGCTTGAGACAATAGACATCAACAAAGACCCATACTTCATGAAGAATCATTTAGGCTCCTATGAGTGCAAATTGTGTCTAACACTTCACAACAATGAGGTAAGAGAATTCAAACTGAAAATAGACGAATATGCAACTGCATTCTAGCTGTTAATCCATAGGATTTTATTTTCAACATGGTGTCTTTGATTGCAAAATGAATTGTCAGCTTTGCTTACTTGTTAGTAACTGAATGTAAAGGAATTAAAATTAACTTTGAATGTTATATCCCTTTTAGGGCAGTTACCTGGCTCACACGCAAGGAAAAAAGCATCAGACAAATTTGTAAGTAAGACTTGCCGTAAGTAGCATTGAAGTGTTCATGTTGTCCAAATGTGGCGCCTGTTGTGACTCTGTTTGTGTTACTGTTTTTAGGGCGAGGAGAGCAGCCAAGGAAGCCAAAGAGGCCCCTGCACAGCCAGCCCCCGAGAAGGTGAAAGTTGAGGTGAAGAAATTTGTGAAGATCGGAAGGCCAGGATACAAAGGTAGCTCATGGTTTAATATGTCATTGGCGTAATCGTGCTGTTATGATTGTCTCTTGAATATTCAGCTCTTCACCCCTAATTTTCTGACTCGCCATTCACTTTCTCTTTAGTAACCAAACAGAGGGACCCAGAGACTGGGCAGCAGTCTTTACTTTTTCAGGTGTGTGTAAATGTGTTTTGGACATTATGTTGCACAAAGATTTACAAAAAATCCAATCCTAAGGCATTTGCTTGGGTAAAATGTCTTTTAGGAACGTTATAAGAAAAGAGTTCCAACCAAGATAGACATGAAGCATTTTTGAGCCGTTGCAGACCGCTAATAGTCTTTTCTCTTCTCTTACTTTTAGATTGACTACCCAGAGATTGCAGAGGGAATCGGGCCAAGACATCGTTTCATGTCTGCTTATGAGCAGCGAATTGAGCCCCCTGACCGTCGCTGGCAATATCTTCTTTTGGCAGCAGAGCCCTATGAGACCATTGCCTTCAAAGTGTGTGAAAGAGATTGACGCTAATAGTCTTAAATTAGATATTTTGCTGTGCACAGAGGGATGGAAATTCTCATTTTAGTTATGGTTAATATGTGAAAGGATCAGTATATTCGGACCCATTGGTCTATGAAGTTATCTGCCCTCCTAGCTATGTTAATGCTTGATTTGTATCTGTTCCTTCAGGTGCCCAGCAGAGAGATCGATAAGGCAGAGAGTCGCTTCTGGACCCACTGGAACAAAGAGACCAAACAGGTAATGAATGCCCTTCAACATAGACTTAAGAATGGAAATATACTCTGTGGTTTGAATTGCCTTAATCACATTTTTTTGTATCATTATTTTATTATTATGCATTCATCATCATTTAACCTTTGTCCCTTATTTTGTTTCAGTTCTTCCTCCAGTTCCACTTCAAAATGGAGAAGTCCATGCCCCAGTCCAGTGGTCCTGCAGCTCCCATGGGTGTGAAGCGACCCCCTCCTCTCATGAGCGGCCTTGGACCACGTCCCCCAAGTGACCCCATGCCCCCACCTCCAGGAGGGATGCACATGCCCCCACTTCCTCCTGGTGCCCCAGGCGCTCCTCCACAGATGCACCACGTACCCCCGGGGATGCACTTGCCCCCAATGCCAATGAGGCCACCACCCCCAGATGCAATGTCGTCTAACAACTGATAAACACATTGACTGTGGATGATTGTGATCCTTTTGTTTGCTATTACTGTGTCATCTGTAGGCCTGATCCTAAAATAATTGTACAGTTGCAAAAACGATGGAGTCTAAAGTCTCTATTTTCTACAGCTGTATATCACGTGATGTGATGGATTTTATACAAGTTTGAACAAACTTTGTTTTTAGGAAAACGCAATTTTGGAGTGTCTGTAATAGTAAACATTGAAATAATTTGTATTAATGTTAAGCCTCTTGTGTGAACAACTACTTGATGGCCAATAGCTCATCTTTTTATGTTTCTTTTTTGTAATTAAACCTTGAAAGGAAAAACTGTTCTGCAGTGTTTGTTTCGACTTGGCTTGGTGTTGTTAAAACAAAAGACTGCTTCACAAAGACAGACATTTTATTGAAGTATTAATTCCGATTTTGCCTAGAAAACATGAAATGAGTGGACGCACTGAAACTTATCAAGTGTTTCCGTGACAATTAAAAGGATTGCCATAGCATGTCTTGTCCCAGATCAAAGCTTTGATTATGATTGACCCAGATAACACATTTACAGTATTATATGGATCTAAAAACATTTTTAATACGCATAGCAGTTACCTCACACTAGCACAGTAAAAATTGCGAAATCCAGCTGAAAGTCGATGTTTTTCATGAACTGATTTCTAGCCATAAGTCAACCAAAATGCATCTCTTTTTCAAGAGCCTTGCTCCTGTTGGAGTGGGCAAAGAAAGGTGTTGAACCTCATTAGGTTATAGAATAAAGTGAACACAATACAATTGCAGAAGAACAAACTTAAAATCATGTTTCTATCATTGGCTGTTTTTAGTGTATAATCCATTTTAAACTACTTGCTAGGGCACAATATCAGCTATTTACCCTGGAAGAAAATGTGTTTTTTTTGTGTGTACCTTTTGCCACAAGACAGAAGCTTAAGTTCTCTTAAGTTTTCCTGAGTTGTCCTTCCTCACTTTCGGCTCTTCCCTTGATTTCTTTTTGGGTATCACCTCTTCCTCTTCATCTTCTGTTTCCTCTTCATCATCCTCGTTCTCTATCTGTTGGGCTTGTTTTCCCCTTTCTCTCTTCTTACTTTTTGTCTCCTCCTCCCTGTCTTTCTTGGCTCTCCTATCTTTCAGTTTCCCTCCACCTTGTTTGGTGAGTCTCTGCTCTGGTAGCCGCTTGTTTCGGAGACTCCTGGAGGCTTTCTCTCTACCTCCCTTCTTTGACCTGCCTCCTGGGACATTTTCATCGTCTTCTTCATCGCCATCGTCGTCGTCATCGAAATCTGGCAGCCACCAGAACATCACCTCCCACAGAGAGGTCTCGGGCTGCCAGGCAAGTGACAGGAACGTGTTGAAAGAAGAAAAAATTGTATTCATACATTATGTTACATGTTACTGCATTTGGACACAAGCACATAAGTAACAGGATTTTATTATGGAAGGAAATACAGATTCGTTCCATGCCGACCTGAAAGACATTTTCTCGAGCCTACACCGTAATGATGGTTTAACACACCTCTGGGGGTGCTCTGTGCCTCAATGCGGAGCGCCTGACTACAAGCCCCACATCCTCCTCCTCCTCAACTGTCCGACGTCCACGCACCACTTCTGTAGAGCAAACGGACTCATTCATTCCACACAATCATCTCACAACAAAATGATATCATATTCATCATGACATTAACCACCAATGACAGCCGTGTCAAGCCATAGATACGATAGGTACATGCCACTCTTAACCGAGGGACCCAGTCGGCCTTGGTTACTTGCCGTTCAGCCTCTGACACCCTGAGGTCAGCACCAGGATGGTGATGGCCACCAACAGGCATCGGTTAAGAGTGACGTTCTCCCAAGGGGTGTCAATCTGGCTCAGATTCTGGATGGACAAGGATTTACGCAGAGACACTGAGGAATAGAAGACAGAGAAAGGCAGGAAGCTAAGTGTCCATGGACAACATGGAGAAAACCATCCACAGAAGGCTGAATTGCTGCAACCATGACCTGTTGGTGACAGCGTAATAGCCCATACTTAAGGGTCTTCAAAATACTCTGACCAATTATTAGATGTATGTTTTATCCAACCAAAATATGTTGTTCTATTGAAGGTGTGCAGGACCGGGATAGCAATGCATTGGAAGTATTTTGGAGGGGAGAAAGACAGAATGGGAGGGAATAGGTAACTTACTTGTTCTGATGGGAAAGCTTGGTTCCCTGGGTAGTGTTTTGGGCACTTGCTGCTGAACAGCGGGGGCCGGATCCTGAAGGGAACGAGAGGGGGCTTTGAAAGAGGATTTAAAGCAAGTGCTTGAAATCTTATCTCAACGGAGGTAGACATCAAACAGAAATAGAAATCCAGCTGGTTTTCAACTAACCTCTTTCATGTTTCTGGAAGTGTACCTTTCTTGGAGAGAGAGAGAAACCCCAGTCATTTAAAAAAAAAAAATCTCCACTAGCAACTATGGCTTTTGCAATGTGATGATGGTGTGCAGGGTTTATGAGTTTATGTGTAATATGAATTATATTAATGGTGTATATAGGGTATCTGTCCAGAGAAAGATGTTGTGTTTGTGCCTGTGTGTGCCTGAGTGTGTGTGTGTGTGTGTGTGTGTGTGTGTGTGTGTGTGTGTGTGTGTGTGTGTGTGTGTGTGTGTGGAGTAGAGAAGTGTAAGGAGGGACGTGCGAGCACACACGGCTCTCTCAATGATTCAAGTTGAATACGATAGCTATCGTTCCTTCCTCTGCTTGCAGTAGGGCTATGCCAATTATCATCATGGCAGAGATCATATTTCAGTGGCTGGGTGACTATGCAGAGGTATGCTGCTACAGCTAGCCTGTTCCAATATTTTTAGACTCCAGTGTTTTAAAGTACCTAAATAGAAACCATACCTTGGAAAGACATATTCTGATCTGATGCCATTACGTGTGTGTGTGTGTGTGTGTGTGTGTGTGTGTGTGTGTGCGTGTGTGTGTGTGTGCGTGTGTGTGTCTGATGGTGGTGTACAGTCTGTGGGTGTTCTCACCTGGTCCACGAATCTGTCTGACAGGCTTCTGAGGGAAAGGCTTTGATTTGGGCACTCCTAATTCCTCCTCAAATGTCTCAAAGCTCTCCTCCATTCTTACCCTAAGATCAAGACACACACACACACACACACAGATATATACATATGGGTATACTGTACATATGTATATACATTGCGTGTATGTACAGTATGTACAATATTTGGACTGAAATAAGATTGATGTAAGACTGCCAAGGGTCCAGCCACATTTACTATTGTATGGCCAGCACAACTCATTTTGAATGCTATTTGCTGTGATGTTTTATTGCATTTCTCTACTCAATCCAATGATGACCACAACAAAGCAACACAGACAAACGGACAAACAATTACTCTGAAATGAGTGAATTAATAAAATAAACAGTAAATCACCCTGATTGGTTACACCTCAATAGACGAATGTCATTGTGGCTAAAGTGACTTTCTGACCAGACATTGTGCCACTGTTATTCAGCACTATAAATAGACGAGAAGTAAGGCCATCGGAGGAACGGAGAACAATGCAGATAAAGAGACTGAAATATCCCTTTACCGCTTTGATCCACTCGAACAATAGTTAGTGTTCCCTTTGACCCCTGGCGAAGTGAGCCTTACCTGATTCGACATGAGGGGTCCTAAGTGGCGGAGGCTCTTTGTCTCAGCGCCGGTGTTCCGTAACAGATATGGCAGCAACAGCGGTGTCACCCTCTGGGAGGCCTGACAGCCGAACACAGGTGCTGGCGAAGGGGAAAAAAACAAAAAAGCCTTGCGTGTCAGTCGGGAAGGGGTGACAATGTGCCATGTACCACGCAGCTGTCAAATCGAGGGAGAGATGCGAGTAGGAAAGGGGGTTGGGGGGGGGGGGGGGTCAGGCAGGACATGCACTAAATTGTAACTAGTTGTCAGTAGCCCCATTTTAACAGCTTTTTCTTTCCATCCATCTCTAAAACAACAAAAAATATGAAACTGCTTTGATATTTTTACACAGAAAAATTACACAATAATACAGTGGTGTTATTCTTGTACACCATATAAACTTACTTGGGACTTGTAGAACAACTACTTTTACTGACTGGCTGTAAGGTGGGACAATGCTTCATTTACCCACCACCAGAGGGTGCTACTGCAACAGAAATAGTCTGTCTGGACCCGAGCAGTTGAGGTGCTTGCTGACAGAAAACGGGTGTAACCATGGAGATGTTTATCAAGTCGTATGGACATAGGTCTTATCTCTCTATGCAGGGTATCACATTGCAGATTTCATTAAATACAATGCATCACATTCTTGGAATGAACCTTTTGATGATTAGACAGCGTGGATTTAAAATGTTACATGTATTTGTTAAAATGGCAAGCAGGTGTGTTCGTGCTTGTGTTCAGTGCTACATTTCATTTGTGTTGTGGCCACTCAATGCCAATCCATTGCAATTATGGAGCAATTATGATGGCAGAAAAGGCATGTGGGTTTTGTTTTTCTCCGACGGTTGGGGGCTGTTTTAGGATGGAGCGTATGGTTTGGGAGGGGGGAGGTTTGGGAAGTACTGGGGAGCAGGCGGAGCTTGTCAGGAATCACAAGGAGTCCCGCTGTTTTTGGGGACAGCACCCTTCCTCTGGGAGCGTAAAATGGTATCAACATTCATACCAGTCAGCTAACTTTGTAATAACCTCAGACATGGTTAAAACGATACCCACCCAAACATCCTTGTGTCCCCTACAAGGTAGACGGATACCGGCAAGCACCACACACATGGCATCAAACTTGAAATATTTAAGTTGTTATTTTAAAGTGAGGCTGTAAAATATCTTATATCGTTCTCTTTAATTGTGTTTCAGTATGTAGGCTACTGTGAACGTTGTGTGGAGAAGTATGTCCTGAACGTCAACTCATAAATTGCTGGCATGATGTTTGCGTCGTCGGTTATTCTTGCCTGTAATGAGTGACTCCACAGACCTAAATGACCAGATGCACATTCAGACTCAGTTGGCTTGTCATTGTTTACTTGTCCAAAGGATATTCCTCTTAACTAGCAGCTGGGGAAATGTATCATCCGTCTCAGTGGTTTATCGTTCAATTAATGTTAATTAGGGCGAACATTCAGTTTGTTTGAATTAGGCTAATTTACTACCCCTCTGTGAGCAATGATCAGAGCAAAATCTGCCTATTTCTTCTTTCTATTTTGCAGACTTCCGAGGCAAGTTTGTGACAAAGTCTTGGGAAATGTTTCAAGGACTACAGAAGGCCCCACTGGACACAGCGTGCCTGATAAAGTGGGTTAATGCTGCCTCCGGCCCCCTCCGCTCCAAATTCACACACCAGGGAGAGCCGGGGTCAGATGGAGCTGGTGTACCCTTTTGTCATTATGTAGTTTGGCCGGTGTTTCGGAAGGCGGAGTGGCCGTGTTTCACCCTGTGAGAGCAGCCCTCTGCGGTCCGTTTAATGAGGTACATCGTGAAAAAAAAATGAAACAACTTTTGTTCTGTGCCCCTGCCCGCTAGTGTGAGGTTACAATGACTTCACAAGAAACGAGAGTTTAGCAACAACATTGTTAAACAGTTGGCCATCAAATTGACTGTGGTCTGCCACTCTAATCCTCAACTGACCTGTGACCAGCGATGGACATATATCGAAATTGGTAAGAAATATATGTAATTCAATACAAATTACCAGAAAGGAAGTGAAATTAACTGAATGTAGTCTACGGAAGGGGGTGGGACGTTAACAAACATGATTTAAATGGAGGAGAGGCAGCCATGGACCCTGGTGGGCCCGGCAAAGCTGGTAGCTGACGTGTGAACGAGTGAATCATCCTGTCCTCTGTTTGAGTGTTTTCCAAACGGTCAACAGCCACACTCCTCCTGTTCTGTAAAGCTATTCGCAGAAAGCGGTTCCCTTTCGAACGCCGTGCTTCTCCGGGGTTAGGGAATAGGCCTCCGACAGGGCGGCATCAGCAGTTCTAATCCCGACTATTCCATCCACGGAGCTCTCGCAGTGGGTGGCTGACGGTTCCAGAATTAGAATGTTCCAATGAATTGCACTTCAGCACAGTTTGTCTTTCCACTGCATTTGGACGAAATGGAAACCAAAGGGTGGCAGTGGAGAGGCAAGGACTCATAAATACAAGGTTTGAAAAAGTCGGCATGTCTCCGGCTCCCCTGATTTTTTGTCGCTCTGAGTTGTTGACTTAAAGCGTAGCTCCCAGACAGTTCTCGTGAGTGTCTAGACAGCCTCTGAGGTAATATCTATTCTTTTTCTCCGTCTGATCCCTTTCCTCTCGAAGCCTTTCAGACACCGTGCACTGTAGGAGCTCCGGTGCGCTCCCTTTGAGCTCCCGCACTGTAATGGAAGGCCACAGTACACAGGACACGCCACGTGGACACAGACTCCATTGGTAGTCCGAACTCTGCCCTCGACCAAACAAGGGGACCCATGTGTCATCTCCGAGCGGATTTGTTCATCATAATCCCAAACGCGGGAAAGACCAGTTGCCGATCAATGTCCGGGGACATAGGTCAAAATATGAAGCTCTGAAATGAGATGCATACCAGCAGAGGTGTGCTGAGACACACAGGGTTAAGATGGTAATGGGGAATGGAAAGAGACAGAGATGGCAGCATGGTTCTCCCTTTCTCTTCGCCAGAAGGGCTTGAAACTCGATTTCGATGTAGATTACGTTATGAAAAGTAGAGATACAGAATAAAAGAGAGAAAGTCTGCAAAGGGAAAGTGGTAATGGAAAGTAATAGGTTTTGGAAATAGCAAAGTGTTGCACCAAAGGACTTTAATGGTGTTTGACCTATACTTTGGATCGAATACGGAAGCTTTGTTTGATCAGGGCTATTTCTCCTGGGTTGGTTTCGTATCTGCGGTCGCAGAATCTAATGAATCTATTATTGACATGAGCTGGTCCCACTTCTTTTCTTTTCTTTCTTTCTTTCTTTCTTTTTCTTTCTTTCTTTCTTTCATTATTTATTTCACTGTCAAACATGCACACACACATACACACACATTCCCACGCTCGCGCGCACACACACACAGACACACAAACTCACACACACACACCCAAAAACCCACCATTCTTTTCTCTTTCTTCCTACTCTTCACTGTCTGGCCCGTGCCTTATTGATGGAGTAATTTGCCCTGAGATTGTGCGGAGGTCTCTGGGGTGCTATGTGTATTAATTACCATCTATTCATCTGGGGCCGTTCAGCCTCTCAGCCTGCTCCCCAGCACTGGTTCTGGGCCAATGCCTCACAGCAGCAGTCATAGCCCGATTGCCTGGAGCACGCACCGGAGAACTGCTCCGTTTGAGTGTTTGTGTGTGTGTGTGTGTGTGTGTGTGTGTGTGTGTGTGTGTGTGTGTGTGTGTGTGTGTGTGTGTGTGTGTGTGTGCCAGCTCGAAACACCGAAGGGGGTGATTTAAGAGTAGCCCCAATTCGGTGATTACAATGTTGACATTTGGAGCGGACTCAAAACCAACGCCATTCGTCTTTAGTCCCTGGACAGCTGAGACTATGAACCAGACTCACACCAAGGAGAAGCGCTCAATAAAACAACCGTCAGAGCAACAACTTCCCCGGCATTATGAGTTCTGGTCCAACTCCGGGCTGTATTCACGAGGGCACACTACATTTTCGTTACCAACTTCTTAACCCTTGTGTTATGGTGAGAGAAAAAAGCGTTGATTATGTTGTGTAAATCCACTCAAAACAGTCAAAAATGAAGTTAAACCAATAAGAACTTTATTTTAGATTATACAAACATTTAGAAGAGATGAGAAGAAGAGATATACAATTCCAACACTATATTAAAGAACTCCTGATTTCAATTTTTCCCTATTCACGAACACTTTTTTTTTTCATTTAACTTGCCCCATTTTCTCGGGTTTTCAATGTTCAACATTTTCAGTGTTCCCCACATGATGGACAGAATGTGACTGTGTGCTTTCTGCAGATGTACTTCTTGCACCTCACACAACAGGCACTTGTTTTACTGTCATCTCGGTAGGGACAGACTTGGCATCTTTTGCGTTTCTTTGCACCTGTAGCCGAAGGATCCATTGTGGGTTGGTCAGATGCCCTGCCCTGGACCTTTGCGATGACAGCTGCAGCTGCTGGGGATCGAGCTGGCCTGGCCCGGTTCTGGATCTTGGGAGTGACAAGTGCTTTGCCTAGTTCTTCCAGGAAAAGTCAACGTCGGTACAGTTTGCTGGCATTCCACTGCTCGTTGATCTCAATCCACAGCAGATAGGCATTGTAAGCAGACACGTCCACAATGTTGTGGAAAACCACCAAGGGCCAACGGGCAGTCTTGCGCTGGCAGCTATATGTTGCTGTGACTTTGTCAAGATTGTCAACTCCTCCTTTGGTGGAGTTGTAATCCAGGATCATTTGCGGCTTCAGGTCCTCTCTTGTGCTCAGGGATGCATCTTTGTGCATTGTGCTCATCACAAGAACATTCTTGTTTCTCTTTGGGCAGTAAGAAACAAGTGTTGTTTTCTCCGTGAAAGCAAATTTTGAGGAATGCAGAGGTCTTCCTTGCATCTTCAGAATCTCACTGGGAAGTTCTGGCTTATTTTTTCTGACTGTTCCCAACATAGTCAGCTTTCTCTCCTGAAGTTCATCTGCAAGACGGTAGGATGTAAAGAAGTTGTCACATGTGATGTTATGACCTTGCAGCCCTTCAGTCATCTCCAATACCACACGCATTCCCTGATTCTTCTCAGGTGCTCCTCCAGGTGGCTTTCCAGTATACACTTGCAGGTTCCACGCATAACTGGATTTTGCATCACAGGCTGCCCATATTTTGATGCCATATTTCGCAGGCTTGTTTGGCATATACTGTCGGAATGGACAGCGTCCTCTGAATGGAACGAGGCGCTCATCGACAGTAACATGGGGGCCAGGATTATACAATAAAGGCAGGATTTTGACCCATTTATCCCAGACATTTCTGATCGCTGCAAGTTTGTCTCTCTCGTGTCGACCAGCTCTGGTGTCACGGTTGTCAAATCGGATCACACGAGAGATCATGTGAAATGTCTCCAAAGACATTGTTGCTCGGAAGATTGGCCTTCCATTCTCTTCATTCCATAAACTTGCAGTTGCTTCACCCTTTGACTTGTATACTCCAGCTAACACTAGAATTCCAATGTAAGCATGCAAGTCAGTTGGATCCAGTGGCTTCCATTTTTCTTGAAAGACACGCCTCCCCTCCAAGTTGGTCATGTCGAGGATTATCTTCTCTATGGGTGGGGATATGAAGAGCTGAAATGCTGATTCAATATCATCAACTCTTGTGACAGCAAATCTTGTCGGACCAGGAGTCATTTTGATGACATTAGAAGATGACAATCTGCCTCGGCTTTGGTGTGGTGATGTTGACCATTTTATTTTACCATCTTTAGATGTCCATGTCCCCTCTGTGGATGACGATTGTTGCGTTTCTTGGTTTTCATCTGATGAAGGGACACCGGCAGACTCGTCCTCTGAATTCTCCTCATCGTGGGAAAATTGATAATCTGGATCATCAATAGCATTGTCCTCTGGCTCTGAAGGATCCTCCGTCTCTGAAATCTCTTCCTCTACATCACTATCCCAGTTCATAAGCTGCGATAAAACTTCTTCAGCTGTAAATCGTCTGGAGCTCATTTTTGGTGTATTTCTCAAAGAAAGGGCATGGAAACAGTGACAAGGACAGGGGAGAGAAAGTCCCTCTTCCACACACACCTGGTTCTGAATGGCTATTCAGAGGCAATCAAAATAAAGTATATGAAAGACATTTGTTTATTTTGGTTTTCAACAGCTACTTTGTGTCTGGGTCAAAATGACCCGCAACATCATCTTTGTATACAAACTCTGTGCAGACACTCCACGACACATCAAAGTGTCCAGATTTTACACAGTAGTTCATGACCCTAGATGAGGAAAAGTCATAAAATTTCATGGAAAAAAAGTAAGGATAACCTGCACTTTGGTCAACACAAAAATTGAAAAGGGTCAAATTGACCCTTAACATAATACAAGGGTTAAAAGCCCATTTCATCTGGATTACTTAGTCACTGTAAAGTCTAATTTGCGATATCGATGGTGGTGATGCTGCGATCAGCATTCAACATTTCATAGTAATGTTGTTATTGCTACTCGGTATGGATGGCTTTCAGATGATTTGAAGTGATTTAAAAACAAAAAAAAGAGTCTTTGCGTGTCTAAATATTCGGTGTGTGAACTGTCTGTGACCTGGTTTCCATATTTAAGAGAGAAACAAAGATAAAGAGCCGAACAATAGGAGAGAGGAGTGAGACCAGGACGAGGCAGAGACACCTGTTCTGTTAGACAGCAAACGAGAGCGGGAGTAACACCTGAATAGCACAGCTTAAGAGCAATAGTTACGTTTTTAGAGTCACACAACAAAAGGAAAGAGGAAAAAGACGGAAAAGAGAAAAAAAAGAAAAATGGCGAGGTACACAGACAGAGGGGGAGGAGAGACAGGAGACTTGGAGAGTGACAGGGGATCAGGGAGAGCTGCTGGCTGACGGGCATTTTTAAATCAGCTGAAGTGTTTGATGTAAGCACTGATAGAAAAGGGATTTGCCGTCTCTTCTGACACACACACACACACACACATACACACACACACACACACACAAACACACATGCAATCTGTCAATCATACAGACACACTTTGGAGCACAAAGACTGGCATCCATACTGTATTAACATTATTTAAAACATTTCCACCGTCGCATAAGGACAACTACTTTTTCACTCTCAGTATCTCTTTGGTATACCTCGCGCACACACACACACACACACGCACGCACGCACACACACACACACACACACGCACACACACACACAAGCATACCAATGCTTAGGAGGAGTGTGGCTGTTGACCATTTGAAAAAAAGCCGTGACGTTTGCTGACCGACATAGCGGTGACAGGTCACCTTTGTGTTATTTAATGACAGGGCGGGCTGTGCACTCGCTCCGCCATGGCAGGGTCACAGTGGTCACCCGGAGTCCTTCGCCGGCGGCTGTTCCCGCAAATTGCCGCCACTCTGATCATTACCCGCGGCACTCCGCTTGTTGAGTGATGGCCGTGATGGGGACAGCTTGACCGAGGGGGGGGGGGGGGCAGGGGGTTCACGCCGGCGGTCACCGCGTCCCTTTCCTTCACCGATCATCTCTGCCATCCGTTTCAATCGTCCACCGTGCCTTGCGTCGTATCGCCAGATCCCGGCACCACAACACACCCCTTCCCTCCCGGCTAACGCTCCACTCCCCCTGCGCCGCCCCTCACTCGGGCGGCTCTTTGCAAACTTGGCACGTCTCAGCCCCAGTTTTCCACCGCCACGCCCCGTCATAGCCTCCAGCCTCCGTAATGAACCCGCCGACTGATGTGTGCGTGTAAATACAGCCTCGCCGATTAGACGTCTCCAAAGCTATTAGGCGGGTGTGTTCACTCTGTGAGATGGCAACTTTTTGGATGATACACGAGCCTCTTGGCAGGAGACTCGAGCGTCCAGAAGCGCAAGCCAATCTTCAGCCCGCGTTAGAATTTGCATCTGCTGCTCAACCTCATTTGTGATCTCATTAGAGCGGAGATCTTTCACAGCCCGGTTGTCTCTCATGGCGAAACTCTCCCTTTGTCCTAAGCTTCTTCTTTTTTTCTTCATGCAAACACCTTTCATTTTCTGGCTGTTGGAAGCATACAACCACATCAGTCTTTCTTTCACTAAATGTGTCTCTTTCCCTCTCTCTCTCTTACACCTCTATCTATTTTTCTATCTTGCTCCTCTCTCCCTCTCTCTCTCTCTGTATTTCTCTCTTTTCTTTCTCTTCACCCCCCTCTCTCTCGTTCCCTCTCTTGTGTTTGTGTGTGTGCCGCCTTTCAGCCGGCCCCTGGCTGTCTGCTGATTGTAGATAATTACAGCTATTTGATGGCAGCTTTTCACATCCAGTCCTCCCTGAGAGCACTTACCGAGGTGGAACACGGAGGCCAGGGCTCTCGTTTCTCTCTCCAGATAACCAAGGCCCCGGTGACACAATCAATAGGACAGAATCCATTCGATATCTGAGAGACTGACTGTCGACTGAGGCTGTCTACTGCATCCCAAAGACAGCGGACTGTCTCGAGTGTCAGGGGCCCGAGAGAACACGGCGTCTATTTCATCTTTGGATGTCGGCGTGCAAGATTTGGGAAGCCCTTGCAGGTACCAGACACGGGCGTGTCAGGAAGGAAGTGCTGGAAAGGGCTGCGGTCTCATGGGAAATGGAGTCTTTCCTTTACGTTGTTTTCTGTGGGCCTCGCCCCGCTCCCTTACATAAACAATGCCCACCTAATCCTGCTTAGAGGGGATTGTAATTATTTTAGAGCTGTCACTACATTAGCTACATGCCTTTGAGCTCAGTGCTATATTCAGGATAATAGGAGTGACTCAGATTCTCTTTGACACCTCTCTTCTACTTTACTCTCTCTCTCTCTCTCTCTCTCTCTCTCTCTCTCTCTCTCTCTCTCTCTCTCTCTCTCTCTCTCTCTCTCTCTCTCTCTCTCTCTCTCTCTCTCACTCTCTCTTTTTCTCCCTCTCTTTTTCTTTCACTTTCAACCTGTTTTCTCCACTCACCATATGCCTGACAGTTTTTTCCTCCATTTTCTCTCTACAGTTCCCCAATTCTCCCCTTCCCCTCCCTTATTTTATAAGCTCAACTTGGTCTCGCCACAGTCTTCACTCAGCATGAACCCCCTTCTGTCTGTCTCCTCGTTTCATGGGGAAGTCTTGACAGCTGCGCACTTGACCTGCAGGCAAGAGTGGATAATGGAGCAGGAGATCAAAGGCAAACAGATAACAAACACACACACGCCCACGCTTTAGCGCCCTCTGTATGACACACTCACACACACTCACACTCTCACACACACCAATCACGCAAAGTGTGACAAAAGTTTGAAGGGGCTTAAAAGTTTGTTCATGTCGCCAGTCATAGCCTTGGCCAAGTAGCCATGTTTCTTGACCTTGTTAACTTAGCTTCTGCTCCACATCCACATCCAAATCAAAAGCAGAGTTGCCAACCGTCGGAAACAACGGGATCCAACGAGACTTGGTGACGACGGTGACGAACGTTTACATTGTTACCTTATTTCGTAGAATCCAGGGATGGAAGGACTTGAGGTAGGAGGAATGGGAGTAGGGAAGTAGAGGAGGAGGACGAGGGGTTGATAGAAGGATGGTGGGGTCCCTTGGCTCTCTTGGGTTTCCCTTGGCCGGCACGGAGGAGAGAGAGTACACCCCCGCCAACGTGATTAATACATGTTTGGCATTGCTCTGAACACACACGTACACACGTACGCACGCACGCACACACACACACACACACACACACACACACGCACAAACACACACGTACACGTACACGTACACGTACACGTACACACACACACACATACACACACACACACACACACTGACAAATGGCCAAACACCTCCATTTCTTTATCTCACTCCTGCAGGCCAGCACACACAGACAGACAGGCCCCTCTCATCTCACACACAGGCTAGCGTCTGCGTCCCCGGAGCTGGATATGTGCTTTTAAGCGAGCGCAAGTGCGATTCTAGAAATACAAGGCCTGTGTTCGCATGTGTGGGTTATGTGCTAGTCAGACCGTGCGTCGATCTGGGAAGGCAGTGACGTCTCCTTTCCGATCTGTAAGCCAGGCTCTGAGCCGGAGACGGAATGTTATTCTCCGGGCTATGTGGGACAGTGATTCATTGGATCGATTAGCATTCATTGTTGATCTGTTTGCGGTGTGCGTGTGTGTGTGTGTGTCGGGGGGGGGGGGGGGGGGGGGGTCTGTGCGTGTGTGCCACTGTATGTGAATGGTGAATAGATCCGTGGAGGAGATTTGCTGTGCTGAGCAGCCAGATCTAGCTACGCCTCACTGCTGCCTGCATGTATCCATTCACTCTGCCAGACTATTTATAGAGCTGGGTGAATGCCATCCCATAATCGTCTTAGTGATTGTCTCTTCGTAGTTGGGTCGTTTTTTTTTAGTTTAGAAATCCTCACTGTTAGTCATGTTCATTTCCTTCCCTTTTTTAAAAAACTGGAAATTGAAATCCTTAGACTGCATCCCGACATGTTCCGTCTGTGTTTTAATATTGGTCTGTAATTTCTGTCCTGCGGCAACAGCGTCTTCAAGGTTGGTGTGCAACTTGTCAGTGAGTCAGCGAGACGGCTTTGTGACAGTGGTCTATGTATAGCTTGTATGGAGCTGCATGGAACTAGGCCTGTGTGCTTGTTCCATAGGAGGCTTATTGTCAGCGCCGTTAGACTGTCAGCCTTCAAAGCCTTCAAATCCAACCACAGCTTCTTTACCATCGACATCCGTTGTTCAAAATCTTGGAGAATGCGAAGCGGTTTTGCGTGCAACCATGGATTATATCCCCAGCAAAGCCATTGCAACCCATCTATGATAGAAGATCACACACTTTTAAATCTATAATCATTGTCTACAGCAAAGTAGTATTGAGACCAAATAGTTTTGGTATTTCATAGAAGACCGGCAAATATGCAAACGATATGTGAAACCTCAAACGCAATCCTTCAAAGAGGCAACCATTGTTAGTAGTACACACACAGGAATTATTAACCCTACTCTGTTGTCTTCTCCTTGTGTGTGATGTTTTTTGAAGAGGCTTTGTCGCTCTTCCCCAAGCGCCTGACCACGCCTGACTCTGTTGACGTTGCCCCAGAGTCTCAGCTGTTAGATGTCAGTCAGCCAGCCAACCAGCCAGTCAGTCAGCCAAACAAACAGCCAGCCAGCCAGCAAACCAGCCAGTCAGCCAGCCAGGCAGCCATTCCACAGGATCCAGCAGAGGAGCTGACATCATCTATCCCCCATGAGCCTCGGGGAGACATCACTCTCCATCACTCATCCCTTTCCATCAAGGCCTATGATTGGCTCATTATCACCTGTCCGTTTTGGGGGAAGAAATGAAATGGGCCATGCATCACTGCACACATCATAGCGCACACACACATCCAGTGTCGATACACCTGCGCACTCACGCACCCACACACACACTAACAGACAATTACACATGAATGTACTTATACACACGCACCCACCCACAGACACACACACATACTCAGGCCAACACACTAACTCACGTCAGGGCATCAACAAAGAGGGCCTACTTTGTATCTGACATTTGGTAATAGTCCAGTTGGACGCGGGCATTACAAACATACACACACACACTCACAAACACACACAAACACACACAAAGAAACATCTGGACTCACACAGACGCACACACACACACACACACACACCAATATTTTATTGGAAAACTCAAGGCCAGCGTGCTCACAGCATAACAATCAGTGTACCGATGTGGTGTGCCCTGGTAACAATGACACGCTGACTGCACCTTTCTCTAAAGTTTCTTGCCGACTAAGGTCCGAGTCAAACGCCGATAAACACCGCAGAGCCGCGACTCAACTTAACGGCCCTTAACTAGCGGTTGCCATGGCATCGACGGCGTCCTTGGGTTCACGGCGTGGTCAAACACAGGATACGCTGATCCTGGGCAGCTGTAACAGCCTTGTTCATAAATAGACAGAGCTGATCCCCCCTCACTCGCGTGGCTGACGATTTAACTCTGGCCCGGGGGTTAGCACGCTCCTCCGAAATCTCGACGCACTTCGTTACTGGGGGGGGGGGGGGGGGTTGACACAGGGCTGATCTGAGATAAGTGTCTGGGACAACGAGAGGTCCTTGCCCTGAGTTGTGGCTGGGCTCAGCCGCCGTTGTTTACTGGCAGCTGGCAGGACGTGGCGCTGGTGTAATAAGCTGCAGTCTGTTGGAATAAGCCCACCATGTTTCAGGCCTGATTTCTCATTTGCTTAACAGCGAGAAGAAGGACAGCGCGGGGAGGGAGGTGAGAGAGGGTTGGAGCAGAGAGAGAGAGAGAGAGAGAGAGAGAGAGAGAGAGAGAGAGAGAGAGAGAGAGAGAGAGAGAGAGAAAAAAAAGAAGAGAACGAGAGAGAGTGAAGCTGAGGGGGTTTATGACAGGCATATAAATGAGGAGGGGACAGCTGAGCCATAGCTTTATGGAGATCAGAGATGAGCCCCCTGCATGCGAGTTTCGTTGGGTAGGTTTGTGTAGGCTTGTGGGTTTTTGTGTGCGCACAATTGTCTTTAAAGCAACAATGCTCGGAATATCCGTGGGTAGCTGCACAATGGCCTACAGCAAAACAATGTTACTCTGTGCATCTGTGTGTGTGTGTGTGTGTGTGTGTGCGCGCACACGTCTGAGTTTGTGTGTGTGTTAATGTGTGTTCGTGTGTGTTTGTATGTTTGTGTGGGGTTTTGCCTACAGCAGACAGCGCGCAGACAGACAGCGTGAGGGCGGAGGTCAAAGCCTGCGGCCCAAACACAATCTCCCACCACTCGCCCCTCTTTCCCTTCTGTGCCCCCTCGTCCATTCTTTTTTTTCTGTCTCTCTGTCTTCCGCTGGCTAAACGCGTCTTTCCCCCGCATACTTCCTCCGTTGCGCGCTTATCTCCAGGCCAGATCACGTCTCCCCCCCCACCCCACACACACACACACACACACGCAGTGTTTCTCTGCTCTCTCCACAGCTCACCTACTTCTCTTCTCCCTCCCGTCCCCAAGCTCCATCTTGTCTTCTGCTCGTGTCTTTGACCCTTGCAACTCTCTCTCTTTAAAGTCAGCCTTATATAAGTAGCCCCAGTGAGAGGGCCTCCATCTTACTCCCAGCAAGGGACCGGGAAAGTAGCTATTGTTACGGGTTAGAGGGTGTACGTATGTTTGCGTGTGTGTGTGTGTGCGTGTGTGTTAGCGAATGCCGGGGGACTGAGTGGTACCAGAGGTGATTACTGCGCTCCACTCAGGCAGACCGGCGATCTCAACCAGGTGAAAGACTTGTCAAGGACAGGAAGCAAGACGGGAGGGGAGGAAGTAGAAGGACGGACCGGCGTGCTTACGGGACGCTCGGGGGCAGTCCGACGTGAACGTTTTGGGAACGGTTGGTTCTCGAACAACAGCACGGCAACACATCGTGCCCGGAAAATTGTGCTTTTTAGGGCCTTTTCGTTCGGCACAGACAGTCGAGGTATGGCGTCGATCGAGGGCAGGGAGTCGGGTAATCTGAAATTCATAGATAGTTCCATGGCTGGAGGGGGTCAGAGCAGGGGGATCAGGAGCCAGCGCCGAAGTAATTGCGGTCTCCCCCATTGGAGACTGGAGCGAGGCTTTGGGTTACATTCCGCTAAGACGGCGCAGTGCGGCGGAGGCTTCAGAGAGCGAGGTTAAAATTAATTACAGTTTTTCTCTCTCTTCTCGCCTTTTCCCGCATTCTTTGCACACGGCCGCTCAGTGGTGGCGGGAGGAGCTGGAGGTGGAGAAGGAAAGGTTACAGTGAAGAGAGGCGAAGAGAGGGATTTAAAGAAGGAGAGCAAGGCTAGGTAAAGGTTTAATCGGCACGCTTTGAACACAGACAGCCTCCGATAAGCTGTTGCATGCACCCTGGTATATGGCAGTGGGTGCTGTGTGTGTGTGTGTGTGTGTGTGTGTGTGTGTGTGTGTGTGTGTGTGTGTGTGTGTGTGTGTGTGTGTGTGTGTGTGTAATGGCGCAGTAATGATTTTGTTTGATCTGCCTCACTAAGGTTTAACACACATCACCCGTTAAACAAAATGTATTCAGTTCACCCTGCAGACACACACGCTATAGGAAAAAGTGTTGCCCCTGTTGCGTGCTCTTGCTACACTATCTGTGGGTGTACTTGTATGTGAACTAACCAGATAAAATGAATGGGTTGTGTGTTATATCAAAAATTGGTGTGTGCGGGAGAAACAAGGATGGTGCCTGTGTGTGGCTGTGTGCACGTGCGTGTTTCTACTCTGGGGTTTTTAATCAGGGCGCCACGCTCTCGGGTTTGATTATGTGCAGCAGGGTTCTCCAGGCGACTGACTCTTAACAACAGCACTCTCTCAAACGAGATAATACCTCGACACTCAAAAAGAAACACGTGCACACACGCGCACTCGCACGTACGGGGCACACACAAAGGGAGTACGCTCATCTCCAGAGGACTTGTCCGATCGATGTTTTCAGAAAGTTTAATTTCACAAACACAAGAAAGAGCAGAGAAGCTGCCATATGGGTGACGTGTCTTTTCGAATGGAAAAAGAGAGAAACTTATATGAGGCGCTGGCAATTTGATTTCATGTTCTTGTCTCTCTCGCTCTGGCTTGCCGTATGTCAGACAGCATTTCAAAAGACTGACAGAAATTTCACAGGCGCAAACAACAGCACTAGACCAGAAAATAAAATAAACGTCACACGTTGTAAAAGATTCACACACCATATTAGAACTGGCAGACTTCTGAGCAGAGCCGTAAAGAGTGTGTATGTGTGCGTGTGTGTGTGTGTGTGTGAGTGTGTGTGTGTGTGTGTATTTGTGTGTGTATATGTGTGTGTGTGTGTGTGTGTGTGTGTGTGTGTGTGTGTGTGTGTGTGTGTGTGTGTGTTTTCGTGTCGATGGGTTCACGTCCACAAAGCTGATATACTGTAGGGCACGTAGAGGACACGCTGGTCTCATTTTGCCCGTCAGAATCCATTACCTTCATTTTTTTATATATGACTCTTGAATCAGTTCACAATTTATTTATCAGACTATAGGCGTCCACGCTGGTTTCGTACAGAGGAACATTGAATACTCACTCTCTGTTGTTGCGCGTGCTTCTTTAATGGACTGCCGCACAATAAAATGCAGTTTCCAGAGACGGCTAGGAACCAGATTCAACCTGTTTGGACAATGGACACTCACTGACACAATACCACGAGCGATTGCATTGTAAGTATGTCCCTCTCGTGGGTGAGAGAGAGAGAGAGAAATGTAGACTTCTCAGCAACAGGCCCATTTTAACGGATCTGAAATAAAACACATTTTACATATCCCCTTAGTGATTACAAAATGCATACTATACACACTACTGCATGTAGTATATCCTTTCTACCAATATAGGATTATCCATACAATGTGCAATATGCGATTTTCCGCAGTGTGTTTTTGCCTTCTGAGGTGTTCTTTTATTTCGACAGCTCTGTTTAGCCGTTGTGCCATACAGTGGTCCCACGGCGACAGAGGCACCTGTAATTGGCAGTGTGAAGAAACGCCCCGTTCATGTGGGGAGGACCTTGTGCTGTTTGTTAATCCGTGCCACACTTTCAACATCAAAGTTATACGCTATTTTGGGGAGGGACATCGGACGAGAGGCCATCCACAACACCCCTTACACACGGCCAAACCCACAAATTTTTTTGTGCACCCTGCGCGCATGCGAACACGCGCGAACACACACAAACACACACATACACAGAAAGTAGGAGTTTATGAGGCGTTAAATATCTCAAGGAGAAGGGCAGTGTTTCTGTAGCGTCACCATGGAGATGTTAAAGGTTAGACAGACACTAGATTAATGCTGAAGGACATCGAATTAGCTTCTATTTGTCACACACACGAGCACACAAACATTCCAACATGCACACACACACGCACGCACGCACACACACACACACACACACACACACAAACACACACACACACACACACACACACACAGAGACAAACATACCAACATGCACACACACACACACACACACACACACACACACACACACACTGGCAGCAAAATGGCTATGTGGGCAGACAGACCTGTATACTGTGTTGGCCTTTACCCTGCCATGGCGAGCACATTCAGAGAAATTTACACAGCTAAATAGTTTTAGGTCAAATGAAGAGAAGACCAAGTTCCCTCATGGTATTGCTTTTAAATGGCCTTCTCGCTTAGTAAAAAAGTAAGGGGCATAGCTTTATGATGATATCCAGCTATTTACAGCCTGGGTTGCAGACAGCGAGACTCTCAATGGCTGTAATCGAATTTCAAATGAGAACAGAAAACAACCAATGCATCAATATTTCGTCCTCCAGACCCATACACACGCAGACACACATTTCAACTCGATGCTCCAGGCTCTCTATGGGCGCTGTTCGCTTTGTGTCTTGATGGGTTTGTAGGGTCTGCAACAAAGGACAGGTGGGTCAAGCAGCACACAGACAAACCCAGGCCCAGCTTAGCCTCACTCAGGGCAAAACACACGATGAGCTTTAAAGCTCTATCTGGTGAAATAGCATTCTCTGGGACTACCTT
Organism: Aplochiton taeniatus; assembly: GCA_017639675.1. Taxonomy (NCBI): domain Eukaryota; kingdom Metazoa; phylum Chordata; class Actinopteri; order Galaxiiformes; family Galaxiidae; genus Aplochiton; species Aplochiton taeniatus. Next base: position 4,684,309 of record CM030189.1, read on the forward strand.
GTTCAGCCCAGTTTAGCTGTGCCTAAGCCGGAGCTCCAGGAGGAGTGGATAGTTGCAGGGGGACAGGGGACAGTTTTGAACAGCGAGCCCATCTCTGTTCTTGGCCTAAAATAATAATAATATAAATGTATCCATCTCACTGCTCATAATCCTCCCACTGTTTGAGCTGCCTTTGAGAAGGATCAAGCTGAGAGCCCCTATCTCCAGTGACATGAGCATTGTTGTCAAGGCGGATACGAGCACCTTGCTCCATAGTGAACGTCACAATGACATGTTCCAGGGCTAAAATATCGACATGAACCACAGGGTAGTTTGATGTGTGGAGCAATGTTATCTTACTGTGTATTCTACATGGATCTGTTAAAACAATATGTCATTTGGCTAATCTCACAATAACACACACACACACACACACACACAAATATATGTTTATATATATATATATATATATATATATATATAATTCATACAAACAGTAGTTTGGAAATGAGAAAGACACATCGGGCCTGAGGCTTTGCCTGACTGCGTCCTGTCGCATGGTGGACAACTTGAAATATACTGCCATTTTTGTTGGTGTCCATTTTACCAGAGCGTCCACCCGTACCCAAGAGCTGCCCTATTCTGGTCTGAATGGCGTTACATAACGTAAATGCTGCGTTGAAAAGAAATACTGTGCAGTGCTGGTGCTTGGTAAACGTCGCAAACCACCCACGCGTCCTGGTCTTCCTGGAAGAAAGCAGCTCGAGGAAAAAACACATTTCTCTCTCTCTCTCTCTCTCTCTCCCTCTCCCACCGCTGTCTATCAAACTCTCTCTTCCCATACCTCTGTCAGCTTTTTCCTCCCCTATAACGTTCTCTCCTGTCCTGCTCTATTTTTCCACTCTATCTCCCTCCATACAGGTCTCTATTGATTTTCCTTTACCGTTCCTGTCATATCTCCAAATCTCTTGATTCGCACATTCTCCCTCCCTCCCTCTCTCTCTCTGCATGCTGTTGTATTTTCACCAGCCTCCCCCTTTATCGTTCTCTCAATCTCTATTTGTCTCTATCAGCCACAGCATCTATATCTCTTTATCTAACCTCTCTCCATTCTCTCTTTATCTCCCAGGGCCCTTTTTGTCCCCCCCCCCCCCCCTTCGATCCCCCACACTCTCCATCTCACACATTTTCACGTCTCTTCTATACCATATCTCCATCCCCCTTGGCTTCTGCCATCTGTGAGTGGGTGGGTTGGGGTGCCTTTTGGTTTCATCTAATGTTATTTTTTTTCGTGTGTCTTAAGGTTTATTGTTGACTTGTTGTTGTCGTTGTGGCTGCTGTTGATAATGTGTACCATTACATTATGTAATAAAGCCAGCTAAAAATCATACACCTCTCTCTTAAACGTATACCCTAAGTCAGTGGTTCTCAACCCAGTCCTGAAGTACCCCCAGCCATTCCAAGTATTTGATCTTCCCCAGTGCTAGCACACCTGATGTAATCAAGACACACACAGAAAGGCCTTGACTAATTACACCAGGTGTGCTAGCACTGGGGAAGACCAAATATCTGGAATGGCTGGGGGTACTTGAGGACTGGGTGGAGAACCACTGCCCTAAGTGACAATACCCTCCTTGTGAGTGATCCTATATCAATTAGCCATGCCTTTAGGTCAGGCGTACATTTTGGACGCCGTCTCTGGTTGGCCTCCTGCCCACTGGAGTGAGTGAGTGAATGCCTATGTCATCTATGAATAGTGTTTTCCAAAGCTTACCAGTGTAATTTTAAAAATATTCTTTGTTTTGGTCTATCTCATTGTCAACTCTGTGGGAATGGCTGCATGTTCCACAGTGAGTATAATGAGAACCTCTCCTGTTGACAGTGTCACTGGGACACAAACCACATGCCGTCGAAAGGTGAGCCAAAATTCCTATGCTCCTCACGGCCAGAGAAAAATCCTAGGAGCCATTCCTGCTTCCATTGCCGTGGCAGTGTGAGCTGCTTGTGGACCGACAGCAATCACATGGCGATGTCCACACAACTTCATGGGCACAAGGTGCCTTCAAAGGCCCGGGAAGAATTCAGTGCGTGTGGTGTGTGTGTCTGTGTGTGTGTGTGTTCGTGTGAGATCACATGATGTAACGACAGCTCCAACTGTCATTTTATGCGGCACAGCAGGGTCAGAGCCAACCAATCAAAGGTTCAGAACGAGAAGGGCGGGGTGGATCAAACTAGGCCGTTGAGAAAACACTAATCAAAATTTGCTTCACCCGGATGAAAACTCTCTTGTGTTCATACATAGATTGAACAAATCCTACCTTCATTGTTAAAGAAGACAATAAGCGTAGTGGGAGTTAGACACATAATAGTTTGTAGTGTCCATTGAGACTTCCAACATCATGATACATGGGCCCCATGTAAAATTATGCATACAGAGAATACACAGTTGGCTAAATTCTAATATTGCCTCAGGCAGCTGTAAACGAAAATGACTGCTTGGTATTTTTAGGCTGCTCATAGCTAGATGAAGAAAACTATACCCTTCGGTAAGAGGGTGAAGAAAAGCATTTAACCCAAATGGCATGTTTGCTCTTCGTCTTTATTTCTATTGATTTGTTTGCTGTTTTCATGCAGCCCGGCCATGTTTGGGTATAGCCTAATCTCATTTTCACAAGAAAGTCTACCAAAATAATCAGTTACAGTTCCTCTTCCGATGTAGATGGATATTCATAGCTTAGCTGAAATGATCAAACTGCTATGTAATAACAAAGAATAAGCATGGTACTGCTTCCGAAAATATTTCAATATAGTCCTTCGGTCGGCCCATGCGAGCACTCAAATGGTAAGACACGTTTAACTTGTTTTTATGGCTATGCTGTTGATACACTTTTGACTTTCAGAGCAAATGCCCAGAGACCTCGCTACTTTGAGTGCAAGTGAAAGGCCGAGATCCAAAATGATTGGTCAGAGACATAAAGACGCTGTTCAGATTGGCCCTATGTGGTGACTGAACTCAAGGTTATGAAGCAAGGTCATAGGAGAGAGGAGGGCGGCCGTAACCATTGTGGCAACCAACAGTCTCTTGCCCTTAGACAAGAAGATTCCAGACCACTGCCCCATACATCTGCCCTTCCCCCCCCCCACCCCGACCCGCCTCCACGCAGCTTCTCTTTAATGCCCTCTTCATTCCCTTCCACTCCTACTCTCCACACTGCTCACGTCCTATTTTTCTTTTCCATTTCCCCCCTCCCTCTCTCCTCCTTCTTTTCATCTTTCAATGTTTTCTTCCCCCCCTCCTTTTCTCTTCGTCATGTTGTTCCCTGTGTATTTCTTTCCCACCTGCTGGTCTCCTCCGTCCTTCATTTTCCTTTTTATCCCTCAATCCCCCGCTTTGCCATCCTTTATTTTCTTTCATCCCCAGATCCTCTCCTTTCCTTCCATCCTTCCTTGCCCCTCCTCCCCCCTCTCATGCACACCCCTCCTCCCATCTCCCCCTCTTCCTCCTCCTGTTCCATGCCCTGCTCACATTCAAGTCTGTTTCCACTGATAAGACTCTCACTTAAAATTGCGCGCGCACGCACACGCTCATGCATACCACGCACGCATGCGCGCGAGCACACACATACACGCACGCACACGGAGCTGGCATTAACCACGGCGTTGTCCTCACATACAGTTAAATGCTAACCATCTCCCCTCTCTTCTAATGAAGCTGTCATCACTGATCTATAGGGAGGGTGAACAGAAGAGAGAGGGAGGGAGATGGGGATGGACTATTTCTCTGGCGGCCGAAATAAAAAAAACAGCAAGCCGTTGCCTGAGCTGATCATGGTTGGGCCAGGATGTGAGGCCTGTGAAAAAGCTACTGCTCTGTGTTACGAGACAGCAAGGGCTTTTACTATCGTACCCTGTGATATGCACCGGTATTCTCTGCTGTTCCTGGGAAACCACGAGGTTTGTTCCTGGTTATATACGCGGAGTCTTATACATTATTAATTTTCTCTTTACATATTCAGTCTGGAATCACAGTTCTATTGTAAAGACCCTGCGGGGCTGTATCGGAAATTAGTGAAACGCGCATTTGTTTGTAATTCTGAAAAGAAAGTGGGTCAGTTATTGAGTATAGTTATCATTAATAATATACAATACAGGATGACATCACTATTACAATTGCCACCCAACTTCCTGGCTACAACTTATTTATTCAATAAACCATCTCATTATTGTCTCCTTGTTCGGAAATAGTCAAGTGCTGCGGGAGCGCATTACCTCTGGGCCAGAAATACATAACGACTTCCAAGACTTTGGAACAGGCTCAGCACTAATTAGACATAAATGCGTGTTCTGGAAGTCTGTATTAATGCTCAACGTGTTGCTCTCTCTCATTGCGGTGACTAAGGGAGACGTGTTGCTGGTGTAGAGTTACTCCATGAGAAAGTGCTGCGGTGATATGAGAAGGCTGTGGTATTTCTGTGCGTGTGCGTGTGCGTGTGTCTACCACCATGCACGTGTAACCATGGACTTGCGAAGCTGCTTGTCTCCTGATTGTCAGTCTCACAGAGTAAAGTCAGTTCCTCACACGTCTTTGCAGCGATACACAATGTGCAGTCTATGATCTCGTTTGCGAAGTTTGATCCAGGCGAGATATTGCAAGGTGCAATAAAATGTTCATTCAAAGGTGGCATTTCGTCTCCAGTACCAATTCGAGGTGAAATTTAATTGAGGGCGCCTGTGATTTATTCACCATACGGAAGTGAGCTCTGAGTAAGCCCGAACGTCAATTAATACAGAACCATTGCGTCTCATTTATCAAATTAGCGTGCAAACAAATATTGTGTGATAACGCAGTGAATTAGCGGCATAACAGGCTAGCTATACATGATTTCGCATGCGGTGCACTTCTCTGACATTACCTGAAGTAGGTTTTTGCACGTATCATCCACTTCATTTAAGGGATGTTCCATTGAAGCCATAAATCTACCGTATTTATGGACTGCCCCACCTCCTGTTTAATGTCACCCCTCAAATGCCATCCTCCTCTCTCGCTAAATGTCACCGCGTGAGGGAAAGTGTCCCGAAAATGAAGCTCAGAGAAGAGACGGTTTGTCACTTTAGGTGGTGTAACCCTTCCCACGCTGGGTTAGCGGCCCCAACGCTGCAAACGCTTCAAATGATTGGAGCCGTTGCTTTTGACAGTGTTATTATTTATGAGTCGTGCCCGTGTTCTCTGTGATGGTCGTGAATAACACGAGTCAGAGACAGATACAGAGTCAAAGACAGACAAGCCAAATAGCTCTTTTTGGCCAGCTGCACTACACATGGCAAGGAGGGCAGCTATCTGTGTGTGTGTGTGTGTGTGTGTGAGAGAGAGAGAGAGAGAGAGAGAGAGAGAGAGAGAGAGAGAGAGAGAAAGAAAGAAAGAAAGAAAGAAAGAAAGAAAGAAAGAAAGAAAGAAAGAAAGAAAGAAAGAAAGAAAGAAAGAAAGAAAGAAAGAAAGAAAGAAAGAAAGAAAGAGAGAGAGAGAGAGTGGGTGCACGTGTGTGGAGGGAGATTGGAGGCTTACGTGGCAGTTGTTCCTTGGCCTTGACCTCGGCCAGGCTCAGACACGTCAAAGCCCTGGCCCCAGGTGAAAGGGCACATTCATGTTTCACTCCGATGAGCTGTTATTAAACCTCAAGGCCAGGTAGCCTATGTATTGTGTGTGTGTGTGTGTGTGTGTGTGTGTGTGTGTGTGTGTGTGTGTGTGTGTGTGTGTGTGTGTGTGTGTCTGCTCCGTGTTGCAGTTGTTTCAAAGATCTTTTTCTCTCTCTCTCTCTCTCTCTCTCTCTCTCTCTCTCTCTCTCTCTCTCTCTCTCTCTCTCCCTCGTTTTGTGTACCCGTGTATGTCGTTCTCTCTCTGTCGTTCTCTCTCTCTCTTAATCTCGGTTGGTACCTGCAGCCTTTGCGGAGATTGGGGGAGGTGTGTGGTCAGACAACATGCATGTTCCTAACGTCATTAGAAACCATTCCATGTCCAGCCCTTGACAGCGTGACAGACTCTTTTGCTTTATTTTGTATTCTCTTTCCGTAATTGGATGCCATTTTCCCCCTCCCGTCTCTTCCCAATTGGTTTGGAATCCCCGGTCTATCCTTTTGACGTTTTTCTCCCCGCCTGTCTTTTATGAGAAGATCCCTAAGCTGTCAGACCAGCGGCATGGCCAATTGTGAAGCCAAACAGCCGGAGCAGTGGAGATAGAGAGAGGGAGGGAGGGAGAGGGAGAGAAATATAGAGAGGCAGAGAGAAAGAGAGAGAGGGAGGGAGGGAGGGAGAAGGAGAGAAATACAGAGCGAGGCAGAGAGAAAGACAGAGAGAGAGAGAGAGAGAGAGGGAGGGAGAGGGAGAGAAATACAGAGCGAGGTAGAGAGAAAGACAGAGAGAGAGAGAGAGAGAGAGAGAGAGAGAGTTAGAGTTAGAGGCGCTCTCAGCCAGCGAGGCGCGCTGAGAGGAAGGCAGAGGCAACAGCTACATAATCAGAGCCAACGGTCCCTCTCTCATTCTCCCAGAGCCAGAGCCGTCCCCAGCAGACAGGGAGAGCACACCAGCCCGCTGAGGAGCATCCTCTCCGGGGAGGAAATCTCACTCCGTCCCCCCGCCTCCTCTTTGATCATTGCTGGACAACAAACAGGACAGACTGAAAGGGGTGTGTACACTCGAGAGAGAAGGAGGCAGAGATAAAGAGGGAAAGAGATCGAGCGAGCGAGCGAGCGAGCGAGCGAGAGAGAGAGAGAGAGTGAGAGAGAGAGAGAGAGAGAGAGAGAGAGAGAGAGAGAGAGAGAGAGAGAGAGAGAGAAAGAGAGGGACTGATGAGTGGCATGTTTGGCACGGCTGCTGATGCCATAGGCTGAGAGCGAGGGAGGCAGCTGGAGAGAGAGAGAGAGTGAGGGAGCGGAGGAGCGGAGGATCAGAGCAGTGGAAGGCTTGCACGTGCGGAGCGGCTCCCAACTTATGGACAGCGACTGCGAGGAGAAGGGGCACACAGAGACCACGAGCACACACACACACACACACACACACACACGAACACACACGAACACACACGGACTGATGAGGAGGAACCAGAAACCACGCGTCAGCCCTGGGTGAGTTTACCTCTGCTACCTAGACGTTACATGGCGTACATAAACAAACCCACCCACACCGACACACACCCACACCGACACCCACGCTCACCCACATCAACACCTTGCTGCTTTGACGTGTCCGCAAGTTCATATCTGACACGTATGTCTTTCTGTACACATAAACAGCTACGCGAGCAGCAGTACGTAGGTTTGCCTCGTCTCCCAGTGCTTCTGTGATGTCTACCCAGCCTGACAAGGCACCTCGCTTGCCCTAACATACCTCGAGGTTGGGAGAGGGAGAGCCGGCTGAGGGAGGAAATCGTGTGTGTGCGCGCGTGTGTGTGTGTGTGTGTGTGTGTGTGTGGGGGGGGGGGGGGGGGGGTTGTTTGCCTGTGTGTGCTTCATCTCCATTACGCATGTAAATAATAATAGAAGTCCACTTTAGTGTACTCGAGATATTTTGTTACAGCTTTCGTAAGCTGTGGTTGTGATGAATGTAAACCTAGCAAATCCAACGGTGACACGCTCTCATGGTTTATGCGTGTTGCCATGGCACAAAAGTCCTGATGCCGTTTAATGGATGTCACTGTGACGCTCACAATATAAATGAGACTGTACCCGCTGTAATTGTGCTCTGATTATTTGAGGGTTGCTTTAGGTCGTTTTTCTAGTCACTGCTTTAGTAATTCACAAGCATTTATTTAGAACTGCGTATGATAAATTAGTAATGTAGCCCCTATCAGCTAAGTCGACTACCCGATCTGCCCGTGCCATTTGCCAAACATTTGTTGTGATCTCCATGGCATTTGGCTTTGAACCTCCCTACTGCTCGTTCAAGATTGACC